>JAZKJV010011260.1:0-600000 GCA_037367405.1 Ottelia alismoides
TTGACAATCACTAGGTTCTTGAATTAGGAAAGTATTTTCAGCAGTGACCCTCACTTACTAAAAATATCATATCTCAATCAATTTAAATCCAAATTAAGCAAAGTAAATTTCTAAAGTTTGCTAACTTGATTTACAACAGAACAAAAGTGATTTGCATGTATTTAAAGGCGTTTCAAATCCGCAATTAATATCTTAATTATGTCATGATCCGCAGTCCCCGAAACAATGGATACATGTTCACTAAAATGAGCATATCTAGAGCAAACGGAATCGAAATCACGCAAACTCAGATCCTTTGGTTTCCTTATTTAATGAGGAATAAAATCCAAATATTATTTTCGTGTTTAAACAATTTAAACAGTGCCGAAAATAATATCAAAACAGAGATGCGAAAATGAAATGCAAGAAAACTTTCGCAAACCCTAATGAACCCAAGTCGTCCTCGGTTTATGGATCGTATCCAAAACCACCGACCTAAGGCTCTGATACCACTTGAAGGATACGTTTAAGATCCTCAAGCGCATCACGGAAGCATGATCGTCGTATCGAATACGACGAAGAACGACTAGTCGTACTAGTTGTTCTATGCAGCGGAAATTAAAAATTTTTATGCGACGAAACCACATGATCCAAGAACACTTCTCGGATCGTTTCGTCTAAACCACAAACAAGTATTAGGTTTACCTCTTGAAGCGTGGTTGCGATCAAGTCTCTAAACGAAGAGACCTCCTGTCTCAAGTCCGATCCGTCGGAGGAGACACTTACGAGCGCGGGGATGAACCGCGTGCTTCTCGCAATTCATGTTGATGATTCAAGTGGTGGATCTCCTGATCTCGACACACGAGATCCGACGTCTTCTTCACGAGCAAGGCATGCCGAAGTAGACGGAGTTCCACGAGCAAAACATCGAGCAACATAACGACGGTGCCGCGGCGATGGAGAGCCTCTCTAGGGCATCCATGGTGGACGGCCATGAGAGGGAGAGAAAGAGAAAGAAAGAGAGAGACTTGTTGTCTCACTTATGTGCCAAGAAGAGCAATGGGGTGCCTCTCCTTTTATAGGGTTTTGGGATCCATGGATCTCAATCCATGTGTCAACACAAATCCAATGGTCCACATTAATTTGTATTTCTTTCAATGGTCATGATTTGTTGCTAAAAACACAACAACAATTAATTTAATAAAAATCAAATATATATTAAATATAATTTGATTTATATCAAATCAATCTCCATTGGAGAGATAGGAAAGGAGGCAAGCCTCCTTCCATAGGGAGGTGGACGGCCACCACATTCCTTATGGAATTGTGGCCGTCCCCTCTCCTCATAAGGAAGGGAGCTTCCTTTTTCCTATTACATGAGATTACATTATCTCATGATTCTCTCCAATATTTGCAACAACATTTGTTGCAAATTATTTCACAAAAATAAATCCAATTTATTTTGTGAACATTACAATCATGCCATTGGAAATTTGTGAATCACATTCACAACCCAAAACAAAATGTAAATTACATTTTCAATTTAATGTCCAATGTGAATCCAATTCACATTAACATTTAATTAACAAATGTAGATTACAAACATCTCTCTCTTATATATTATAAATCACATTTATAATATATATGACTAATATGGATATTGCTATCCATATTAAATCATATTTAATCATCTTGGATCTCTATTCTCTTGTGTCCAAATAATATGAATCACATTCACATTATTTACATCTTTGATAATTAAATCTCATTTAATTATCTAAGATAACTCTCTTTATAATATGAATCAAATTCATATTACTCATGATAATTAAATCACATTTAATTATCCATTTTCTCAATGCTCGGATACATATATCAACAATAGAATTATCCATGAACTCCTTCAAGGATAATGCGCTTTCTCCGCGAATACTTGGAGATAAGGACAGGGCGATTGTATTGTTCCACGTATAGTGACATGGATATTGAGATCATATCTCAAATCCAGATCGCAGGCCTCCCATAGATGCTTGATTAAATCATGACCGTAAATCTAATCTTCTCATTGTATCTGAATCACATTCAGATCAATGTCCAACACTTGGACCAAGATCAGATCACTTCTCTACTGAGAGGAGTCACTAAAATTTAGACCCATTTCATCACTCCCTAGGAATGGAAGCGTCATGGTTATACAATCGTTTATGATCACATCACCCTCAGGTATTCCCAATACCTGTACATCCTGCATACTAGAAGACTCAGACTAAACCCGAAGTATTGGATCAACTTTATACTGTCTACTTCATGGTTTTATCAGTAAGTTTCTCATTCGACCATTGGGAGTCGGTATCGATCATATACTTTCCAAAAGCATATATCATACCTAGGTCTTGATCATATACTTTCCAAAAGTATATATCAAACCTACAAACTCAGTCAAGCTTCCAAAGCGAGACGACCGTGCGCACAGAATTTGATTCTTCCCAATATCTCATGAGTAAGCTCATGTCTTCCGGTTCAGTAACTGAACCTGTATGATCCCTTTGAGAGATCGTATTACTCTATGCCCTTACATGCACACCAGCGCGCCGGTGTATAGACGTTGATTAGGTCATCAACCTATTGGTCTGCCAAATGTACATACTTAGACATATAGCAACACATCTGTCTCCGGTCAGAGGATGCGTGCCTATATCATGACAGCATATGATATAGGACTTTGGTTATCTCGATCTCGTTAAGTCAACTCTTTGACCTAACTAATCTGACACCTCCGAATCTCTATTCCTATGCAGAGGACCTGCATCAAGAGGTCGGTCAGATATCAGCCTTTAGAGATAAGGATTGCCATCTCCTACTCAGGCTGGAGATCATCTCTTAACGATCATTTGACGGTGCTCGATGACGTCCTCAATCTAACTCATTAGATATTCATCTAAGCACCAGCCTCTATGATTCAATAATTGAATCAACAACTGTATGATCATTAAGATGGCTATGGTACATAACCCTAATTGTACTAAGGGACCTATTATGCAAATTATGTATTCTTCATTTCAGATTAAGGAGTGAATTGCAATAACATTTATTGCATAATGGCTCGCCGTGGGCTCGCATTTCCAACACATGGGTCTTCCAGTATGCAAGATGTACAAGTATTGGGAATACCTGAGGGTGATGTGATCATAAACGATTGTATTTCCATGACGCTTCCATTCGAGGGAGTGATGAAACATGTCTGGATTTTAGTGACTCCTTTCAGTAGAGAAGCAATCTGATTTTAGTCCAAGTGTTGGACATTGGTCTGAATGAGATTCAGATGCAATGAGAAGATTAGATTTGCGGTCTTGATTTAATCAAGCATCTATGGAGGTTCATAAGATCTGGATTTGAGATAAGATCTCAATATGCAAGTCACTATACGTGGAACAATACAATCGCCCTATCCTTATCTCCAAGTATTTGCGGAGAAAGCACATTATTCTTAAAAGGGTTCAAGAATAATTCATTTGATGAAATACATATCCAAGCAAGAAGAACTTGATGATTAAATGAGATTCAATTATCAAGCATAATATGAATGTGATTCATATTGTGAGAATAATTATCCAAGATAATTAAATAGGATTTAATTATCAATGATTAAGAGAATGTGGATAACACTATCCATGATATATTTGTATTATAAATATGATTTATAATATATATATATATATATAAGAGAATTTATGTAAATAGCATTTGTTAATTAATAATGTGGATTGGATTAAAATTTATTAATTAATTGGAAATGCAATTTACAAATTAGTTTGGGTTGTGAATATGTTTCACATAATATTCAATGGCATGATTGAAATATTCACAAATTAATTTGGAATGATTTGGTGAATAATTTTGTGATAATTGTTATGACAAAATTAATAACGGAATAATAAGAATAAATAAAAGGAGCCAAAATAACCACCAATTTCATAGGTGGCGTCACCTATGAATTGTTCATGGGTGACGCCCCCTATATTCAAGGGTGGTTGGTTGACTCCATTTTTGTTATCACATTATCTCTTAATTAGTTAATGTTAAATTAAATTATGTTGATAATGTTGCAACATATTTTAATTTAAATTAATATTGTTGGTTTTAACCAACATAATCATAGCCATTGATCTTACATAGATCAAGCCTAGCCGTTGGATCTATGTGTCCCATGGATTGAGATCCATTGGATCCTAAACTAATATAAAAGGAGGGATAGGGTAGCCTTCCAAGGTACATCATCTTGTGTTGTAGAAGACTACTACTCTCTCTCTCTTATTCTCGTTGTGGGCTCTCTCTTAATATCCAAGCGGCCGTCCACTTTGCATATTGAGAAGGAGAGCATCTTGCTTCGGCTTTGATGCTTGGATCTTCGTTAAAAGATTCCGGGAAGGACGCGACTCTTCATCGTGCCCGCAAGTGCGTTCTTCGTGGGTCGGACTTGGAGACAGGAGGATCTCTACTTTGGGATCTCGCAATCACAACCACACTTCCAAGAGGTATTCCTTATACTTTGTGGTTTGATGAAACGATCCGAGAAGTGTTCTCGTTATCATGTGGTTTCATCTTTAGTTTTAAAAAATTTTAATTTTCGCCGCATCTAGCATCTAGTGCGACTAGTTGCTCCGATTGCATACGATGCGATCAACAGGCTTCCGTGATGCGCTTAAGGATTCACAATATCCTTCAAGTGGTTTCAGAGCCATAGGTCGAATAAGGTTTTGGGTATGATCCATAGACCTTAGACGATTTGGTTCTTGAAAAGGTTGCGAAATTTTTACTGCATTTCAATTTTCGCATCTCTGTCTAATTGAATTTTTCAGTACTGTTTAAAATATTTAAACACGAAATTTTCGATTGTATTTTGTTCCCCATTAATTAAGAAAATCATAGGATTTGAGTTTGTGAAATTTGGGCTTCATTTGCTTAAGATATGGCTTTTTGAATATGCCTATATTCACTGTTGCGGGAACAGCAGATTTAAACGTGATTAATGAGATAGTTACGGTTTTAATCCGCCTCAAAATGCGTGAATTATCACTTGGGTTCATTAATAAATCAAATAGTAAATCTTGGAAACTGAGTTTGCATTTTTGGATTTAAATTGATCAAGATAAGTTAATTTTAGTGATTGGGGTCACTGCTGGAAATTAACATTTTTTGATCTTAAACCTTGTGATAAGTCATTCAATTATCATAAAAATTAATTGTTAATTTTCTGGAATAATTAATGATAAATATTTGTGAAATATTTAAAGAGATAATTATTTCATTGAATGACATTTGCCTAAATCACAATGATGGGATATTAGATCTTGATCATTGGTTCATCAACAACATTGATTTCATGAAAATCATAGTTTATCCTACAATAGTTGTAGGATAACTTTTACATGAAAAACCCTCTTTGCTTGAATAGGATTGGGATTTATTTAGCAAATCTCCTTATAATATAATCAAAATTGTTTTTTATGTATAATATATGGTATAATTTCGGTTGAAAGACCGATGAGAACCTCAAAGTACATGATGATCTATCTGGTATTATCCTTTCCCGAGGCGGATATGGTGCCTAGTCGGAGAGCATTGGGGTCGCGGGTTGCAACGTATGTGGTCCGTCCCACTCTCATCGGTACTGGTCATGACAGCGGGTAGGGACTGTATAATGCCGGAGAAAGTCAATGTGTATTTTTCTAATTACTAAAATTCGAATAATACGTACTTTGACATTATACCTACTATTCAAGTAATAATCAAGTTTGTTGGTTGATGATTGGATTAATGATTAATATGATTAAATTAATTATATCCAATTAACACTCTATTATGAATAGATGTATATTTCCCTTAGAAGAATTAATTATGTGAATATGATTCACGATAATTAATTATAAAATTTGAATATGAGGTGGAGGATCACATAAGTGGCATCCATGGTCTCCCGTCAAGGCGAATGGTTCCGTCGCTAGTTGTTGTATATAGGAGACGCCTGTCCAAAGTGACAGATCCTATATATGATTTAATTGGATCGAGTTTTTTGCTTCTCGAAAGAGTAAGGCCGTATGCGTAGTGACCCCAATATCGAGTCCTCATATTATTGGGGCGATATTGATTGCGCATAGCGAGTTCTAATTCTATTGACGGTTGGTTCAATTAGCAACGGGTCAACATCATCTTAGGGGTGGTGGACCCGGGTGTTAAAGACAGAATTGGGAATGCAAGTTGGACTTGCAAGCGGAATGAGTTCCCACTTCTTTTTATCGGAGTCGTAAGTTCTCATATTATGGGATGCGACAAAGATAGGAAAGGAGATCCCAGATCTTGCTAGAGATATAATGGTAAGAATATCTCTTACATTGAAAGTGATTAAGGGAAATGAACTTTCGGTGTTGACAAGGCAAGACAACTTTGATATAAAAATTCCTAAATCAAAGTAAAACATGTATATATAATATGTATACCCTTATGCAAATTTCTTATTTCAGATAATCCTTCATTAAACCCACTCAATGTTATACTCAATAATAACCAGTAAAATATCATGGATTGGACTCATGATCCAGATATTGTACTTGCAATTGAACACATAATGTATGTGGTTGCAATGTGCAAGTTTCCTCAACATAATGAGGAATGACAATTAAATAAGACAATAAAACATCACCTTAGGGGTTGTATGTCTCTATAGTCTTGATCTTTCATCGAGTGTACTTTGGAAGTGGGCATGTCGATGGTGATCGCAATTGTCAAATAATCCTTATAAAATAAAAGAAGATTACGCTTGCAGAGGCTTCTTTAGTCAAAGAAGCATGCATAGAACCGTCCTACCGATTTTGGCATAATATGTGCTCTAGACATTTAATCCATGAATGACATGGTTCTCTGCATTATGCAGAATGGTAGCTCGAAAGAGATGATGTATTCAAAATGTTTGAATACCTACCTGAACCTAAGTCTCTAAGAGTTAAGATGTATGTAGTTCTGATGAGTTTCATCATTCTAATGTCTATACACTAGTCATTCATGAAGCTTCATAATAATCATTTTGAATGAATTTAATGAAGCATGTATAAATGTTGAAATGCTCTTGTATTGAAATCCTTTGAATTCAACATAAGAGATTCTTTGTCTTGAACAATGGTGTTATAGATGAAGAGAGCACAGTGGAAGCATGGGTCGGACCCGAGTAAGAAGGAAAGTCAAAGAGTTGACCTACTTCTGTGACTTCAATATCACATCCAAAGAGTTGGATGAATGCCAAAACTGCAATAAGTTGATGTGTTGATAGTATGACTATCAAATCTGTCTAAAATCCTTAGTGAAGGACTCAGATAGAGCATCAGAATAATCTACATATAATCATTGACTTTGACTTTCTTATTTCATAAGATAAAGTCTGACAATTGTATCCCAATCTTATAGTGACATTTGCAATTGGTTGCATATATATTAGAAGATTAGAAGTTTGATCTTAAGGTTTAGTGGTCATCTACATGGATATTGTTGTAATGTTTGCAGCAATCTCTGTTGGATAGATAGACCTCATATTCTCAGTGGGAGAGCCCTTAGTCCTGGAGAATGTCTCTATGATCTAGATAGTAGAGTACACTCATTGTTTGTTTCTAAATGTTGGAAATGAACATGAATTCTGAGATAGAACTATCATAAAGAGTTATGATGGGAAATATTTCAGATAGTAATCTAACATCTAGTGGACTCCACAAAATTAGAAAATTAATAAATGGTTCATTAAGATTTCTAATACTGAAAATCAAACCTTACAAGATCAATAGGAGGATGAAGATCATTTGACAATGATCTGGCATCAAGCCTTGGACATTTGTTTGTTGATTTGATCAATAGACTAATAAGATATGAAACTATAGAATGTCTAAAATTTCAAATCTTACATACTTGTGAATATTGTATTCAAAGAAAAATGTCCAATACACCCTTCTCTGGGAAAGGTGTTAGATGTCGAGGTATTCAAATTCTCATACATATTGATGTATGTAGATCATCTATATCATAGTAAACATTATGGATATGTGATATCTATTGATGATTATGTATGATATGAGAATTTCTTCTCTTCACCTGGGAAACCTTTGAAATGTTCAAAGATTTCACACTTTTGGTTTAGAACCAAAGTTTGAAGAAAGAGATGAAATGAATTTGATCTAACCTAGGTAGCTTGTACCTATTATATAAAATTCAAAAATACCTTATGGAGATATGAATATCATTTCTATCTCACTCCTCCTAATAAACCTGAACTCAATAGAGTTGTAGGGAGATACAATTGGATCATGTATGACATGATTTGATCAATGATGAATTTTAGCATAATTATCCCTTAGTTTCCAGATATATATGTGTAGTAGAGACTACAATATATATCCTTAATAAGGTTCCATGCATGTAAGCTGGAATCTAGCACTTGAGAGTGCTACTTCATTAGGAAAATAAAGGATGGTATTGGATACCTACTTTATGACCTTGAGATTCTTAAAAGATCTCATCTATGAGAATGTGATTCTTAGAGGATGACTCTCTTGAGAATCAAGATGAAAATGAAGTGTAGGATCTCATTTTAATCTTTAGAAGATAATGAGGCTCCTGAAATCATAAACTGAAAGGACAATTAAAGATGAAGCACTAATACCTCTTCAAATGATTTTGAGGATGTATTCCATGTGTCAGTTAAGTCTGATAGTGATCGGACTTCATGTGATGAAGCTCCTGAGGATCATGACATGGAAAGATGGATATTAGCAATAAAGTCTAAAGTAGACTTCATATACAAGTGTTGTATATGGACCCTCGAGGATCCACCTATATGGGTAAGACCCATAAAGGTGTAAATGGATCTTCAAGAGAAGAGGGAACTGATAAGAAGGTAGAGACCTTCAAAGCTCGGATCGTAGCCATAACCTACACATCGAAGGAGAAGACATTGCTTGCAATGAGACTTGCTCTTCGGTAACCATGCTTAAAATCATTCAGAATATTGCTAATCTTAGCTACACAACTTGACTATTGCATCTTCAAGATGTAAGACAAGATTGCATTCCTCTAAAGAATACCTCTCTGAGGATATTAACATGAAGTAGCCCCAGGGCTTCATGGTTGAGGAAAGCAAGGTGTGAAAGCTAAAGAAATCCATCTATAGACTCAAATAAGCTTCTTGTAGTTGAAACATAAGATTTGATGAAATCATAAGTGTTATGATTTCAGATAGAATCTTGATGAACCATATAAAGCTTACTGGGAGTGCCATTGTGTTCATCATGCTAAATGTAGATAATATCCTAATCATTTGGAATGATATAAGGATGATAATAAGTGTTTTATAGATTGGCTATTCCGTACCTTGAGATATGATCTCAAGAATAGCTCTTAGATCTTAGTTCTGAAGTTGTTCAAGAAGCAAAGAAAGAGGGTATTGGGACTGTCACATTTGTAGTACACCTTGGACATGTTCATTCTTAGAAAATCCAAGAAAGGCTTCCTTCCCTTAAGATTTGGTACTGACCTATCTAAAGGGATAGCACCTCAAAGAGTTGAGGAAGTGAATGCTAGAACTGCTTGCACTTGTGCATCAGTTACGAGAAGCTAAGCGTATGCTAGATGTGTATAAAGGCCAGACATCTGCCATGCAGTGGGAGTAGTAAAGTGTTGCTAATCCTACTATAGAGAAAAACACTTGATGTAGTAATAACAAAATCTTCATAAATGACAAGATTTTTTTTGAGATAGTGATCTCAAAGTCATATCTTCAAAAGCTTAAGACTTTATAGATAGAGATCTAAAAGGTCTTAACTGCGGATACCTTGAGAGATAGTGATCTCCCAGAATAAGGGTATTCTAAAAGGATTATGGAAATACTGGTTATAATAATAATTGAGCATTAGTGTCAAGGACACTATAATTGCTTTGACTAGATTGAGTATTGGTTGCATTAGATGCAACATTCGCATTGGATGCGAGCACTGTTACCTAGGGATATGCAAGTGCCGTAAAAGGACTTGGCATAGTCTTTTGGGTACAGAGTGACTGATCAGCTTACCTAAGTATTTCTAAATAGCCTATGATTGTCACATGAGTGTGTGTTTAAATGATTAGCCCATTAATGGTTCTTTGGGCTAGTGGGAGATTGTTGGACATGTGAGCCCACGACGAGACATTATGCAATAAATGTTATTGCAAATATCATTCCCTGATCTGAAATGAAGAATAAATAATTTGCATAATAGGTCCCTCTGTACAGTTAGGGTTATGTACCATGGCTATTTTAATGATCATACAGCTGTTGATTCAATTATTGAATCATAGAGGCTGGTGCTTGGATGAATATCTAAAGAGTTAGATTGAGGACTCATCAAGCATCGTCAAATGATTGTTAAGATGTGATCTCCAGCTTGAGTAGGAGATGGCAATCCTTTCTCACATAGGCTAATATCTAACCGACCTCTAGATGCAGTTCCTCTGCATGGGAATAGTGATTCAGAGGTGTCAGATTAGTTAGGTCAATGGGTTGACTTAACGAGATCGAGATAACCTAAGTCCTATGTTGAATGCTGTCACAGCATAGGCACGTATCCTCTGACCGGAGATAGATGTATTGCTATATGTCTGAGTATGTACATTTGACAGACCAATAGGTTGATTACCTAACCAAGGTCTATACACCGGCGCGTTGGTGTGCATATAAGGGCATATGAGTAATACAATCTCTCAAAGGGATCATACAGGTTCACTACTGAACCGGAAGACATGAGCTCACTCATGAGATATTGGGAAGAATCAAATTCCGTGCACGGTCATCTCGCTTTGGAAGCTTGACTGAATTTGTAGGTTTGATATATATACTTTTGGAAAGTATATGATCAAGACCTAGGTATGATATATGCTTTTGGAAAGTATACGATCGATACCAAATCCCAATAATCAAATGAGAAACTTAGTGATCAAACCCTGAAGAAAACAGTGTAAAATTGATCTTGATCTTCGGGTTGACCATGGGTCTTCCAGTATGCAAGATGTACAGGTATTGGGAATACCTGAGGGTGATGTGATCATAAACGATTGTATTTCCTTGACGCTTCCATTCGAGGGAGTGATGAAACAGGTCTGGATTTTAGTGACTCCTTTCAGTAGAGAAGCAATCTGATCTTAGTCCAAGTTTGGACATTGGTCTGAATGAGATTCAGATGCAATGAGAAGCTTAGATTTGAGGTCTTGATTTAATCAAGCATCTATGGAGGTTCGTAAGATCTGGATTTGAGATAAGATCTCAATATCCAAGTCACTATACGTGAAACAATACAATCGCCCTGTCCTTATCTCCAAGTATCTGCGGAGAAAGCACATTATTCTTGAAAGGGTTCAAGAATAATTCATTTGATGAAATACATATCCAAGCAAGAAGAACTTGATGATTAAATGAGATTTAATTATCAAGCATACTATGAATGTGATTCATATTGTGAGAATAATTATCCAAGATAATTAAATAGGGATTTAATTATCAAGGATTAAGAGAATGTGGATAACACTATCCATGATATATGTGTATTATAAATATGATTTATAATATATATATAAGAGAGAGAGAGAATTTATGTAAATAGTATTTGTTAATTAATAATGTGCATTGGATTCACATTTATTAATTAATTGGAAATGCAATTTACGAATTAGTTTGGGTGTGAATATGATTCACATAATATTTAATGGCATGATTGAAATATTCACAAATTAATTTGGAATTAATTTGGTGAATAATTTTATGATAATTGTTATTACAAATTTAATTAAGGAATAATAAAATAAATAAAAAGGAGCCAAAATAACCACCAATTTCATAGGTGGATGATGAATCTCGGATTCATCACTCTAAATCTCATTTATTAAGCTTAAGTCCCTAAAAATCAACAGCATATTTGCATTTATTCTGCATAATTAACATTCATGCATGTTTTCATAAAAATGGCATATTATCCATAAATTCTGCACAAAATAAGAAGCCAAAAATCCAAGCCAAAAATGACCTGTAAATAGCCTAACTTCCCCTATTTTTAACTCCTCCATTGCTGACACCGCATAACCCAAAACCACCTCCACTGTGTACATATCACTAACAAGAATAAATGAAAAATACAAAGAAATCACTAACCCAAATAAGTGAACCAAAAACCCAAACCCTAGTTTCAGGATTTTCGGACTAAAAGCCACATATCTTCCCCTCTAGTGTCCGATTTGATCCTACTCACTTTTGAACTAATGCATATTCAATTATCTTCAAAACAAGACCAAGTTCAAGAGAATCGGAGCTCGTATGTGAAAGTTGGGTTTGGGCCTCTTTTGGACATTGTATATTTTAGCGGTTTTCTGACCTATATTTTATGTATATATTTTCTTTATCAATAAAAATTCAAAAAAATTAGAATTGAGTGTCCTTTATTTATCTTTGGATTTTTCATATTTTTCCGGATTTTTATCTTCTTTAAAAATGACAAAAAATTATAAAACCCAAAAATCAAGGTATTCTATGTACATGGGATACCCCAAAAATTCACTTTTTACATTTGACCGATTTTGGCTTTGATGTCTTCATGAAATTGTAGATCTCGTCGAGACAAGCATTTTTCGTGAAGAAACTTTTTCGATTTGAAGTTGTTTACTATTTCTTTTTTATTTTACAAATATTTTATTTTCGGAATTTTCTGGAGCTGACACGTGGCAGCCCCAGAAATCGCCACGTGTCAGCAGTTTTTGGGCCTTTTATATTTTCGTTTTTATAAAAAAAATAATATAAAAATAATAAAAAAATAAATAAAAAAATAAAAACCATGCACGTGCAGCGCACGTGCCACCCCCGCACGCGCACTACACATGCGCCCGCGCCTCTTCCCCTCACCCGCGCCACGTGGCGTCGCCTCGGCCGTTCGATCAGCGGCCGATCGAACGACCACTGTGCTTCATCTTCCTCCCTGCGCCTCTTTGACCGCTCCGCCCCTCCGCGTCTTTCGCACCGGCCGCCAACCACCGCCTCCGCGTCTTCCGCAACGGCCGCCGCCAACGAACCTCCGTCATCCTCGCAACCTCCCTCACCGGCCGCTCTTCCCTCTCAACCTATAAAAGAACCCCTGCGACCACCTCAGACCTCCATCCATCGGCTGCACATCAACTCCCCCTCCGGGCGGTGACAGCGCCACGAAGCTCCCATCTCCGGCGAGATCCGGGGACCCTCCGGTCCTCGTTGCAACCCACGTCGAAGCCCTCGCCGTCCTTGCCTAGCTCCGACCTCCGTGCTCGTCGAGCCACCGCTTCATCGACAACACCATCAACCTCTACGGAGCTCCGCCGTCTTCTTCGACCGTCCATGACACCAGACACCTCGCTCAGGAGCTCCAGCGCCACCGCCAACTCCGCCCTGACTTCGTCTTCTCCGACAACATCTCCAGGAGCTTGGGGCCCCGCCACCTTGAGTCCTCGCGCCTCCATCACCTTTTGCTCGCCGTCATCGTCATCAACATCGCCACCGATCGACGTTCATCTCCGCCTCGGAGCTTCTCGCCGCTTCATTGAGCTTCACCAATGTCTTCTTCGACGCAACGTCATCTCCGATCTTCATCGATGTCACCGAGCTCCGCCCATCGCCATCGACGACCCACGGCCGTGTGTCGACCGCGCAAGCCGCTCAGAGCTACGACCATCGCCAACGTTCTTCTCCGACAACTCGCACCGCCACGCCGTCCGCATCTCCATCTTCATCGACGACCCACGGCCATTTGTCGGCCACCATCTCCTCCAGTCGACCTGCTCCGCCTTCGTCCACACCGCCGATCGACACCGGTCACTAACATCAAGGTCAACTTCTCCGCCAGCGCTTCTTGTAGCCGGACCGAGCTCCGCCGCATCGCTGGACCGCACCTCCTCCGCTTCACCGTCTTAGACCGGCACAAAGGCCAAGACCCCCACGCACGCGTCCCTCACGTGCGTAGGGGGGACGTTTGCATAGACGGCCCTGGAGCTTTAAAGAATAACGAAACAACCCATCAACTCATAGGTCACGTGCATCGCACGTGACCTGTTGGGTTAATTGTGAAGAACTCTCTGTTGATCCTCCATATTTGCGCAAGAGTCCCCACCTCCAGCGGGCACGTGCCTTGCACGTGCCGCTCTGGAAAATTTGCACAGATACCCCCACGGGTATAGGTAATTATCCTTAGCTCCCCGTCTGCGTATTTTTATTTATTTTATTTATAATTACTGCATTTACACCCCTATATTCCCCTTAGTTTTTGAACCTCTTCTAGACATCATTTTATTTATTAAAAAAATGCATGATGTTCCTCATATAATTCTCTACACTTCGATATATTGTGGTTATTTTTCTGATTAATGGTTAATTAAGAATCAATTATTCTGTGGAAAATTACGAAGTTTACTCAGTTTGTGCTCTAAATTTTTCTAATTGATTAATCGATGCTCTAAAAATCCCCGAAAAATCACAGATTGTAGAGTTAATTTTGATTGACATTGTGCCCAAAAATCTTTGCATTTGCATGCATAATTTGCTTTGTAAAAATCATTTTGCATATTTCAGTATTTAATTTTTAATAGGTATTAGACCCCACATTTTCGAGATTTAGGATTTTTCTGAGATCCATCAGTGGCATCACCTATGAATTGTTCATGGGTGACGCCCCCTATATTCAAGGGTAGTTGGTTGACTCCATTTTTGTTATGACATTATCTCTTAATTAGTTAATGTTAAATTAAATTATGTTGATAATGTTGGAACATATTTTAATTTAAATCAATATTTGGTTTTAACCAACAACAATCATAGCCATTGATCTTACATAGACCAAGCCTAGCCGTTGGATCTATGTGTCCCATGGATTGAGATCCATTGGATCCTAGACTAATATAAAAGGAGGGCTAAGGTAGCCTTCTAAGGTACATCATCTTGAGTTGTAGAAGACTACTACTCTCTCTCTCTCATTCTCGTGTGGGATCTCTCTTAATATCCAAGCGGTCGTCCACTTTGCATATTGAGAAGGAGAGCATCTTGCTTCGGCTTTGACGCTTGGATCTTCGTCAAAAGATTGCGAGAAGGACGCAACTCATCATCGTGCATGCAAGTGCGTTCTTCGTGGGTCGGACTTGAGATAGGAGGATCTCTACTTTGGGATCTCGCGATCACAACCACGCTTCAAGAGGTATTCCTTATACTTTGTGGTTTGATAAAACGATCCGAGAAGTGTTCTCGTGATCATGTGGTTTCATCTTTAGTTTTAAAAAATTTTAATTTCCACCGCATCTAGCATCTAGTGCGACTAGTTGCTCCGATTGCATACGATGCGATCAACACGCTTCCGTGATGCACTTAAGGATTCATAATATCCTTCATAAGTGACATCCATGATCTCCCGTCAAGGCAAAGGATTCCGTCGCCAGATGTTGTATTAGGAGACGCCTGTCTGAAGTGACATATCCTGTAGATGATTTATTTGGATCGGGTTCTTTGCTTCTCTAAAGAGTAAGGTCATATACGTAGTGACCCCAATATCGGGTCCTCATATTATTGGGGCGATATTGGATTGCGTATAACGAGTATTAAGCATGTTGACGGTTGGTTCAATTAACAATGGGTCAACATCATCTTAGGGGTGGTGGACCCGGGTGTTGAAGACCGAATTGGGAAATGCAAGTTGGACTTGCAAGGCGGAATGTGTTCCCGCTTCTTTTTATCGGAGTCACAGGTTCTCATATTATTGGGATGTGACGAAGAGAGGAAAGGAGATCATAGATCTTGCTTGAGATATAATGGTAAGTATATCTCTTACATTGAAAGTGATTAAGGGAATGAACTTTCGGTGTTGACAAGGCATGACAACTTTGATATAAAAATTCCTAAAACAAAGTAAAATATGTATATATAATATATATACACATGCAAATTTCTTATTTCAGATAATCCTTCATTAAACCCACTCAATATAATACTCAATAATAACCAGTAAAAATATCATGGATTGGACTCATGATCCAGATATTATACTTGCACTTGACCACATAATGTTTGTGGTTGCATTGTGCAAGATTCCTCAACATAATGAGGTATGACAATTAAATAAGTCAATAAGACATCACCTTAGGGTTCGTATATCTCTATAGCTTGATCTTTCATCGAGTGTATTTTGGAAGTGACATGTCGATGGTGATCGTAATTGTCGAATAATCCTTATAAAATAAAAGAAGATATTTTGGCATACATATGTGCTCTAGACCATTAATCATGAATGACATGGTTCTCTACATTATGCGGAATGGTGGCTCTAAAGAGATGATGTATTTAAAATGTTTGAATACCTACCTGAACCTAAGTCTCTAAGAGTTAAGATGTATGTAGATATGATCAGTGTCATCATTCTACTGTCTATACTCTAGTCATTCATGAAGCTTCATATTAATCATTTTGTATGAATTTAATGAAGCATGTATAAATGTTGAAGTGCTCTTGTATTGAAATCTTTTGAATTCAACAAAAGAGATTCTTTGTCTTTGAACAATGGTTGTTTATAGATGAAGAGAGTACAGTGGAAGCATGGGTCGTACCCATGTGAGAAGGAAAGTCAAAGAGTTGATTGTACTTCTATGGCTTCCATATGACATCAAAAGAGTTGGATGAGTGCCAATACTGCAATAAGTTGATGTGTTGATAATGGGACTATCAAGTTTGTCTAAAATCCTTAGTAAAGGACTCAGATAGAGCATCAGAATAATCTACATATAATCATTGACTTTGACTTACTTATTTCATAAGATAAAGTCAGATAATTGTATCCCAATCTTCTAATGAAATTCGCAATTAGTTGCATATATATATATATATATATATATATTAGAAGATTAGAAATTTGATCTTAAGGTTTAATAGTTATCTACATGGATATTGGTGCAATTGTTGCAACAATCTCTATTGGATTGATAGACTACGTATTCTCAGTGGGAATGCCCTTAGTCTTAGAGATTGTCTCTATGACCTATATATTAGAATACACTCATTGTTTGTTTCTAAATGTTGGAAATGAACATGAATTCCGAAATAGAGCTATCATAAAGAGTTATGATGGATATATTTCAGATAATAATCTAATATCTAGTGGACTCCACAAAATTAGAAAATTAATGAATGGTTCATTAAGATTTCTAATACTGAAAATTAAACCCTTTAAAAGATCAATAGGAGGATTAAGATCATTTGACAATGATCTGACATCAAGTCTTGGACATTTATCTGTTGATTTGATCAATATACTAGTAAGATATGAAACTTCGGAATGTCTAAAATTTCAAATCTTACATACTTGTGAATATAATATTCAAAGTAAAATGTCCAATACACCCTTCTCTGGGAAAGGTGTAAGATGTCAAGGTATTGAAGATCTCATACATATTGATGTATGTGGATCATCTATATCTTAATGAACATTATGGATATGAGATATCTATTGATGATTATGTATGATATGAGATTTCTTCTCTTCACGTGAGAAACCTTTGAAGTTCAAAGATTTCACAATTTTGGTTTAGAACCAAGGTTTGAAGGAAGATTAAATGAATTTGATCTAACCAAGGTAGCAAGTACATGTTAGATGAATTCAAAGAATACCTTATAAAGATATGAATATCATTTATATCTCAATCCTCCTAACACACCTAAACTCATTGGAGTTGTAGGGAGATACAATTCGATCATGTGTGACATGATTTGATCAATGATGAATTTTAGTATAATTATCCATTGGTTTCCAGGTATTTATGTGTAGTAGAGACTACAATATATATCCTTAATAAGGTTCCAGGCATGTAAGCTGGAATCTAGCACTTGAGAGTGCTACTTCATTAGGAAAATAAAGGATGGTATTGGATACCTACTTTATAACCCTGAGATTCTTAAAAGATCTCATCTCTGAGAATGTGATTCTTAGAGGATGACTCTCTTGAGAATCAAGATGAAAATGAAGTAAAGGAACTCATTTAATCTTGAGAAGATAATGAGGAACCTGAAATCAGGAACTAAGAGGACAATTAAAGATGAAGCACTAATACCTCTTCAAATGAGTTTGAAGATGTATTCCATGTATCAGTTAAGTCTGAAAATGATCGGGCTTCATGTGATGAAGTTCCTGAGGATCATGACATGGAAGGATGGATATTAACAATAAAGTCTAAAGTAGACTTCATATACAAATGTTGTATATGAACCCTCGAGGATCCACCTATAAGGGTAAGACCCGTTATGGTGTAAATGGATCTTCAAGAGAAGAGGGAACCTGATGAGAAGGTAGAAACCTTCAAAGCACGGCGCATAGCCATTAGCTACACACCTGAAGAGAAGACATTGCTTGCAATGAGACTTGCTCTTCGATGACCATGCTTAAAATCATCAGAATATTGCTAACCTTAGCTACACAACTTGACTATTATATCTTCAAGATGTAAGTCGAGATTGCATTCCTCTAAGAATACCTTTCTGAGGATATTCACATGAAGTATCCTCAGGGCTTAATATAAGTAGCTCACTTTGTGGATCATCCAACTGAGGAAGTAAATGCATTAAGTCAACAGCCTTGGTAGCCCTCATCATAGCCAAATCTTCAATAAAGTCTTTATCCCTACTTACAGCTCCTCCAAGCAACTTCAGACCTAGCCTCCGCCTCCTAATATCCATGGGAAACAACCCTTTATGGATCTTCTGACCATCACATGAAGGCCAAAAAAGCTTTGTTTTTTTATATTTAGAATAAGCCCCATCCTTGAACCCCTGCATTGAATAATGTCAAGTGCCTTGGCCACTTCTAAAGTGTCCCCAATAATTGTCCCATCATCAAGATACCAAGCATGGAGTAGGAGTTTACAATTGTCTCTGATCTCATGAATAAGTGGGTGCAATACCAGAGAAAAAAGAAGGGGGCCTAAAGGGTCACCTTGCTGCACTCCTGTTAATGACCGCAAATAATTGTCTCCAATATATAATCTGGCAGCTTGAGCATAAATAAATTCCACCCATGAAGAAATAGAAGGGCATCTCCTCCTAACTTCACCAAGCATCAGAGATCTATCTATTAAGTGAAAGCATTAGTGCAATCCACCGTAAGCATAGAAATAGATCCATCTCCGTGAAGCTTGCTCAAAAAACGATTGGTGTTGTGTAAGATAGCTTCCGCTCCTCCAGATACACCAACTCCAAATTGAAAGTCGTTGAGATATTTAAACGTCTCCTTGTTAACCCCTATCATAGCAAATTTAGATACAAGGTGCCTCCATATAGTACCTACAGCAATAGGATGAATGTCGTTGTCCGGTTTGAGCAGTGGAGTAAGAGGTGCTGAGGCTACAAATTCAATCAGACTCAAGGGACATCTCCCACTAAGCCACAAATTAACTAGCAAGGAAATAGCATTTAAGAGATCCTTGGCAACCAATGATCCCTCCCCATAAAGAGCATCTAAAATATGTTGAGCCCTCAGACCATCTCTTCCACAAGAGGTCCCTTTTGGAAAGGATTTGATAGCTTGCAAAATAACATCTGCATCAGCTGTAAGAGGAGACTCTAAAATCAAGATGTCTGGTATGTCAAGAGGCGACTTATAAGGATGTTTAGCCTTTAAGGCCTTCAAGGTGTCTCCATTATAAGGCGCCACTCTTGAAGAGCATAAAACCTTTTATGGTTGCAGTAAAATGTCCATCTGACACTTTGCGAAGACATTGTTTGATGCTAGAGCTTTGATACTTATTCTCCTCCAAATATTTATTCTGATTAAGAACTGAAATTCCTGAAACATCCCCTTTCAAAAAATCACCCACCCAATTGGTGAAGCCATCTGTATTGCCCCATTTAGTGAGTGAGCTCAAAATAAATTGTTGTTGCAAGGGCCTTCTATTACCAGATCTTTTATCCCTCCTGTTCATGGGTCTGAAAACCTGTAGGGGTGCAACGAGGAAGAAGCAGCAATCTCACCAAAGCTTGTAAGGACCCTGGCTTAGGGATAACTTGATGCAGAGCTGCTTTCAAAGCATGAGAGAAAGTGAGACGACAACTTGGAGGAATGCTCTTAACGGTGGTGACCGGATGCCTGAAAATATAATCAAGGAGCGTAGCATCAATAATCACACCATCTTTGACAACAGGTACACCATGTGCAACGTGTAGGATGGGTTTCATGATACCGATAATGTGTCTTTGGACCACCCCCGCATCATTTGTGGCACGAATAAGACCATCGTCATGATGGCAAGCACGACACAAAGCTTGAGATTTGAGATTTTTTGATTTCCTAACAGTTCATATCTACCAAATGGCGGGAAATGGAATCAATTCTTGATTTTTTTGGGTTAAAGTACCTTCTAAAATTAGATTTGGCATTTTCAATATAAAATTGTTGGGCCAGTCCGACCCAATTTCTAACAGGTCGGGTTCGAGCTTGGGACGGAAATGAAAATTTTGAACGGGCCTAGGCCCGGCCCGTGGGACCGATATATTTGACCGGGCTCGAGCTGGGCTGAGTTGGACCCGGCCCGATGCTCATCCCTATGTCGCCCCTCCTATCCAAGGCAGTTGTGAAACCATACAAAAACCTGGTTATGCTTGCAGCAGTTCGATCATGCCGTTGGAACTTGTCCAGTACCTTGAATTTGCTAAACATTCATTCTCAGTGTCCCTCTATATTGAAAATTATAGCAATATCAAGGTATTGAAAGATTAACCTTGATGAAAGCATCCACGTAGTAATGATGCTTGGCATTGGGAGCAAGAATGGATAGAGCGAGGGGCACAAGGAGGAGCACTGCCCCCCCCCCCCCCAAACCCACTTCTAAGAGAGAGATAATTGACTACGATGATCTCGGTAGCTTACATCACCTGCATATCAAAGAACCTAAAGGAGTGTGTCATATATTCCGCCAAACATCGTTCTTTCTAAGCTTGTATATCTTTTGCCAACATGCTCAAGTCCAAGCCATTTGGACCCTTTTAAGGTTCCAATGAAGGAGGAAATCTTGTGAAACATTTAATTATTCAAATGTATCAACAGAGTTATGTGATTAATTTGTTTAATGATTCAATCTAAATCGATACATTGGACAAAACATTCATTTTTCTCTCAAATGATATTGAGGTGAGAGGTTGCGGCTAATGTAGAAATTCCTTTCTCCCTGCCAATATTTCTCAAAGAAAAAATATAAAATATCAGGATTTATGATATATTCATTCTATATTGTTTGTCTACATATCAAAACGTATAACATTTGAGATTATGCAGGCTTATACACGAAATGTCCTTTTTTGACTCTCACTTCAATCCTATGTCTATTATCCCTAGGGGATCTTCTTCAATAGGACTCCTTATGAGTGTTGTTTCTACCCCCAAGTTCAAGAAAAAAGATGGTACCTTTCTTGTAGATTCATGGAGAAAAAATAATACACCTAATAATTTTCCTATTTTTGTCAATCCTCTCAAATGGAAGCTGGATTCTAAAAATATAATCTACGAATGGCACTCTTTGGCTCTCCTTTCGATGTTTCTCATGCTCCCACAATCCCACTCCTTACGAACCTCTCTCTTTTACCCACCCCCTCTGGTTGTCCTTCAAGCACAACATGTTTAATTATCATTAAGATCCAAAATAGAATTATTTTTTTATGATCTTTTTTTAAACATTTTCCTTTTATGTTGGTTCTCTTTTTTAACATGATAGGAACAGCTCAATAATGAGAGCATTTTTATGCGACAAACTCAGTGGGAATGGATTTTGTTTTATAAGCTTGCCATTTAGAAATCTCAAAACATAAATATAATATTTTTGATTGATTACATGATGAGAATTAATCAAAATAAAAATGCATCCGAATTCCGATATGTTGGTAGATAACAAGACAAATGTGGAATTAACAAATATGGAATAAGTGTTTGGTAAGCGCATGTATTCAGATTATTTAAATACTAAAATATCTGAAGTTCATTCTTTGTTCGTAAAAAATGAACATAATCTCAGAAGTGGAAATACTATATTATCAATAGTTGATGCATATGAGAAAGAAGGGGCCCAAATACTAAGAATAAAATCTCAACTTTCCTCGGTGTAAAATCTTTTAGGTATTGATAAACACAGATTTCACAAGAGCCTAAATTGGTGTCTCACACAAGGCGGAGACAACCGTCGCTGTGGCGACTCTCAAATGAAACCTGTATTTAATCAACAATTAACCCACACTAAAGATCAACAAATTAGAACTAATGTGGAGTTAAAATTTATTTTTAACTCTGCACAAATGGTGTATAGTGACAAGTATGCAGAGAGTTCGAACACAGGGAGCAAGCAGGGTAATTCAAGCAAATGTAAGCACAAGTGTGTGTGTAAAGTGTCTACACTAAGCAAGCAAGCAACTACAATTTTTGTGGGTTTTTAATTTTTAATTTTTTTTTGTTTTAATTTTTTTTTGTTTTGTATTTTGATTTTTAATTTTCTGATTTTTATAATTTTATCTTTTATATTTTTCTTTTTCTTTTTCAATATTGGAATTTAAAGACAATGGACTAAAAGACAAGATAGAATATTTATAAAACTAAGTAAAAATTACCAAAAATTCAGAAACAAATTGTTTTTAGTCTTTTTAGGGTTTTTTACTGTTTTTGTGATTTTTGGAAAATTTTCAAGGTGTTTTTGGTATTTTTAAATACTGAAATAAAGCAAAACAGTGCAAATAAGGCAGGCTGTGAATAAAATGAGATTTAAAAATAGCAACCAGTAGCTCAAAATTTTCACACTATTTTTCAAATAAGAAGGACAAAATAAGGAACACACAGAAACTAAGTTTTTGATTTTTGGAGTTTTCTACTATTTTATATATTTTTTTGAAGTTTTTGAGTGTTTTTAAATTTTTAAGGTTTTTCTTTTGAGATTTTTAGTGATATTTTTGGACTGACACTAAAAGAGGATAAAATAGACACAAGGTGATTTTTTTGGAATTTTTGGAGGTATTTTAATATTTTTTTTGGTATTTTCTAAGCTAGACAGTGCACAAAAAGTATGTTTTTGATTTTTAATAAATATAAAAATGAAATAAAATCAAAAACTAAAATAGTGGCGTGGAAGTACACGTGTCCAGGAGCTTAACTTCAAAATTTGAGAATTTTTTGGATATGAAATGATCATTCAAATAAATCCAACAAGCATCCAAACATTAAACAGTCCTGGCAAGGGTATAAGTGCAAATATTAAAACATCCAGGGGCATACATGCAATTTTTCCACAAAAGTTTACACTCAAACTTGCATTTAAAGGATTAAAACCAAATAGCCAAACCCGCAAGGGTATCTGAGCAATTTACCCACCAGAGTACGTGACTCGCACGCGCCTGGAAGGGGTATTTTTTGCAATATCACAAAGTTCCAAGGGGTTCAATGCAGTTTCTCCAAAATATTACAACTTAAAGCAAACATTCATGGACTTAAGCGAAATAAATAAACCCCAGGGGGGTCCTTGCAAAATACCCAGCCCCCTCACGCGCACGGGCACGTGAGGTGACGTGGACTGGACCTCGGTGCAAATAAGAAAACTACGGGGTTCTAGTTGCAATTATTACAGAAATATTTAAACTACAGCTTAAAGTTTATGGACTGAAATGAAATACAAAATTTGGCGAGGGGAAAGTGCAAAATACCCACGCCTTATCTCCTCGTGCGCGATCGAACGGCGGAGGGCCGCTCACTTATCCACGTGGCGCGCGCACAACGCACGATGACGGTTCGGCGCTGGTCGGCTGAGATTAGATCGCTCGAGGACGATCTGACGGTTGAGGCGTGACACGATCCAACGGCGGAGATCAGAGCTGGGGTCGTTACTCAATCGAACGGTGGAGGAGCGAGGTGGAAGAACAGGGAAGAACGCCGGCGAGGCGAACTTCCCCGAGCTCGTTCTCGCGTCTCCGGCAGTGAATGGGCTCCAAAACTGAGCAGTGGACTCCTGGGAGGTCGAGGAAGATGCTGGGGGTCTCAGGTACGTCGGAGGCGCTTTGGAATGCTGGCACGGAGGCGGCGGAGCTCGAGGCTCCAGGTAGCTCCGACGAACCTCGCAAAATGGCCCCCCAATGACTTTGACTGCGCGTTGACCTGCAAAAAGAGGTGAAAGGGTCCAGGGCAAACTGCCTGGACCCCGCGGAGGCGAAATGGAGGTCGGAGGTGGTCTGTGGACGGCGAGGAGATGTCGGCCGGAGGTGCGCTCCGGCGATGAGCGATGGGAGGTCGATTTGATCGATGGAATTCGGATTTTTTAGGGATTTTTGATACTTTAAGCTAACAGGAATAAAATGCAAGAAAGAAAGGCGCGGGTGGAAGCCCTCGATGGCCGGAACCAGAGGAGAAAAGGTTACCTCGACCGCCGGGTTGCGGGAGGTGGTGGAGGCTCCCTCGACTTCGCGCGCCTAGGCTGAAGGGTTGGCGATGGAGCTGTCACCTCCACGGAGCTCAGGAGCACAAAGGTGGCGCAGAAGGGTGGACCGAAGGGACTCAACCGAGGGGAGGAAGATGAGGGTTCTTATTTAAAGCGTGGCGAGGGCGTGACTTTGGGAGCAAGAGCACGCGCGCATGATGAAGATTTTGCGTGATTTGGGAGCATGGCGTGGCTCAGCGATGATCGGGGAAGAATTCCCAAGAAGGAATCGAGGGGAGAAGACGAAGAGAATAGGCTCGGAAATTGGGCGAAATCGGGCTCAAATCGGGCTGTCAGAAGGTGGCAGGCTTTGGTCGGGGGAGTTGACCGGGGTCAACTCTAGACCGCACCTGGTTGGTCCACGTGGACCAACCAGGAAATTTCGGAGCCGAAATTATTTGTAAATTCAAAATAAGATAATAAATGAATTTATTAATTTTAGGTTATAAAATAAAAAATGTTTATTATTTTATGAAGAATTTTTCTGTGATTTTTATTTATTTTTATGAATGATATTTTTACAAGTTTACATTTATACCCCTAATAGGTATATTATCTATATATTTTAGTATTTTATTTTTATTTTGTGTATTTAATTTATTTATTATTTTCTAAAATTATAGGATATTTTTATATACACAAATATATTTTTATTTTATTTTTATGATATGTTTTGTATATTTAATAGAATACAAGTATTATTTGTATAGGTATATGTATAGGCAGTATACCTATGTATCCATTATACAAGTATTTTTATTTTGTGATTTCTTTGCATTTTTATTCTGGTTTTAATGTACATATATATTATAAGTAATATATACATAATTATAAAAATATAAACATGCAAGAATAATGAATAAAGAATAAATTGAATATTTTAATCTATACAAGCATACAATAAGGGTCCAAAAGTCAACTTTCAAACCGTAGCTCCGCCGAATGCGAAACCATCACCATTGGATAGATTATTTTATTCTATATACAATTAAAGGTGAGTAGGCTGCATTTGGAGTTTTTATTTGTGAGATACAGGTCTGGGAAGTTGGCATTCTGGATTTTTATTCAGACCATAACTTTTTATCTGTACATTATTTTTCTGTGAAATCAATTTTGTATTTTTCTTTATTTTATTATCTACAACTTTCGTGTACAAAGTTTCTTTATTTGATGTATAAAAAGTGGAACCAAAAATAGGTCCCAAAAAGAATAAAGAATGAATAAAATGTATAGGTATTTTATCTGTGTTCCTGACCTTATCTCCCCCTACTTTATTCCTTGTCGACCTATTCATCAAGATGCCTAGGTCTCGGGGGTTTAGGTCATAAAATATTTACAATATTTTATTCTTTTTCTTTTCTTTATTTATTCTATAATTTTGGCCTTAATTACAGTATTTTATACACTATTTAGATGCACATGCATGAATGCTAAGATGATGATTTTAATGCTATTTACAGGCATTTGCTAGGGTTTTTGGTGCCAAAATGATAGAATAAAGATGATGAAATGTGGATTCATCATCCCCCTATACTTTACCTTTGCTAGTCCCTAGCAAACACTTATGCAATAAGTGCAAAAGAAAAAGAAAGAAAAGAAAAAGAAGAAAATTGGATAAAGTTTAATTATCAAACTTGTCTTCACAAAATCAAAGTTTGGAGCTTAAGTCGGACCTTTGGAATTTTAGTGCGGTCGGAACCTTAATGAGAACCAAGTTTGAAATCCAACAGTCCTTGAGAATCCCAAAACTCTGTCCAAGTCTCCTCAATAGCCAGGTCGGAAATACTTCAACCCATACGCAAACTCTTATGACTATGAATCTGACTCGTACAGTGTAAGTGATATGTAGCTCCCCACCTCAGAAGTGACAAAGAAACAACCTCCCCCAACCTGGTAACTCTAATGCCTTGGTCTAGCAACTCTTTCCTCGAGAAGCGGGGTATTCCCTTCTAAGTTCAAGTACAACCGGCTCAAGAAGAGGGGGAAGAAGTATAGACTTTTGGAAGCTCAGCCAGTGTAGCCAAGTCTCCCGCTGCAAGCTTCATGAGATGTATCGTGGATACCATAAGCTTTTGCTTTATTGGACAATATACACTCCGGTGGGGTTATTAAATTTTCAATCCGACCCACCAATTTTTTGGAGTTCTTTTGCATTTTTGCATTTTTTTTTTCAATTGCATCTGTACAACATATCTACATGGTGCAGCATATATACAAATTTTCCTCTTGAGCCAGTAGACTATCCCTCTTTTGAAGCTTTATTACAACCCACGGCTTCTGTCTTTAGCCTTCATCACCACTAGACCAAGTTGAGGTGCACTTCCTTCACTATAAGAAGAAGAGAGGTTCCGCCTAGAAGTACTACCCTCATATGCTACCCCAAGCCAGAGGAAACTGCCTCCTCACCACCTCATCCGTGGAGAGCTATGTGAAAGGTGCAGGTGTCCAAGTTAGGTCATTATCAACAAGAGTCGTGCGTGTGCTCCGAAATATTCTACTTAGGCAGTCAAGAATCCATTGAACCAAGTCCCGTGATCCTCAAAGAATTAAGTCAACTAGACCTGAAGTACCTCAAACCCAGTTCCTATAAGGTTCCTGTTATTAGGTAGATTTTAAGGTCCAATCAAGCTCCAATCTCCGGATTTTACTTAGACTTGTTCAACTATCAAACTCAATCCGAAAAATGCTCATGCTATGCAATGCAATGCAGAATGCAGAAATTATTTTTGTGATGCAATTTTCAAGGATTTTGAACTTTTTATGGATTTTTGAAAAGATGATGATGATGCATATGCATTTTTTTTGTCTTTTTCAAAAAGATTTTTCAAAATTTTTTTGGATTTTAATTTTTGCAAATGTTTTTGGGAATTTTGAAAACAAAAAGATTTTGGCTGAAAAATAGGTTAAAATATGTACACGGGAGTGCTTCTTATATGTACAAGACGTGGGTTTTAAGAATTTACAAGGGTAAGTGATCAATTTTATACAAGAAGTGGATTTTGGTGTGATGTTAGTATTCCTCAAACTTATTTGACACAAGCTTTTTAAACAATTTTTGAAAACTATAGTCCAAAATAATTTTTACAAACATTTTACAAACATGTACACCCATTTGAAAATCATTTTGCAAAGGTTTTCAAAACAGTATATATAGCTTTTTCAAATATTTTTGCAACCATTTTCAAACCATTTGCAAATCATTTTTCAAACATTTTATTTCACACAAAGAAAATAAATTTTACAAACCACACATCTTTACACAGGTTGAAAACATGTAACAAAATATTTTCAACTGATTTATTAATCAGTATATACAAAAAGAATTTGAGGAATAATCACATCTTTTTATTAAGGATTTTTAATGAATTTTAAAGAATTATTAGCTATATTTATTACGAAAGTACGAGTTATGGCTAAAGTATATACGTAGTATATACGACCCCCCTATACTTAGCTTGAGCTATGTCCTCATAGATCAGAGAGAAAAGAGAAGACATAACTCGTACTAAGTATAGGCAAGTCTAAAGAATGAATGAATCAATGAATGAGAAGTTGACCGTCCCCCCTATACTTAGGATCAGATAATCCTAAGTATAGCAAACTGTACACAAAGCAGGGAGGGTCAAGGGTGGGAATGAACAGATCGTACTCAGGTTGTCTCCCCCTATACTTAGGGTAAAATATCCCTAAGTATAGACAAGAAGAGGAGACAATGGAGAGGATCAAAGAATATAGAAACTCAGGGTGCACACCCCCCTATACTTAGGACAAAGTACGTCCTAAGTCTGGGGAATTGTCTACAAGGGCGGCACCTTTTTCGTAGATAAAGTAGATAGAGATGGAAAAGGAGAAAAGAAGAAAAGAAGAAAATGACTCAACAGATGAAAGTGATATGAACAGATGGACCTGTACAGCGGCAGATGGAGTTGATCACCATGTATGAGATGTAGATGATGAGAGTTAAAGGACACATCTCATACCAGAAGAATGGGGGCAACGTCAATGGTCGGCGGATCATGATCTCGATATAGCTTCAGGCGTTGACCATTGACGCGGAAGGTGGACGAAGATGACGGTTCGGATATATCAATGCTGCCATTGTCATGTACCTTCCTAACCACATACGGACCTTTCCACTTGCTCTGCAATTTCCCTGGGAATAATTTCAGCCTGGAATCGAACAACCATACTCTCTGATCTGGCTCAAACTGTTTATGGCTGATATGCGAATCGTGCCATGTCTTCACTTTTTCTTTATACTGTAGGCTGTTGGAAAAAGCTGTATCTCTCAATTCCTCCAGGGCTGCCAATTCTGCTCTTCTTTGGTCTCCTATACTCTCGGGATCCAAAAGTAACTCAGTAACTGCCCAAAAAGATTTGTGCTTGATTTCCACTGGCAAATGGCACGGCTTGCCATAGACGAGGCGAAAGGGAGATGTCCCTAATGGATTTTTGAAAGAGGTCCGATAGGCCCACAAGACCGAGTCCAAAAGCTGTGACCAATCCTTTCGGTCTGGGCGGACAACTTTCTGCAAGATAGTCTTTATCTCCCGATTCGATACTTCAGCAGGACCATTAGTCTGAGGGTGATACGGAGTGGCAACCCGATGGTCAATGCCGAACTCGTCAGCAAGGGCCCTAACCTTGTCATTGATGAAATGAGACCCCCCGTCAGAAATCAAAACTCTAGGTACCCCGAACCGTGAAATGATATTTTCCTCAAGAATTTGCACACGGTTTTCGCATCTGCGGCTCGGGCGGGAATGGCCTCAACCCATCGACTGACATAATCCACAGCGAGCAAAATATGCTCGAATCCCTGACTCTTAGGAAATGGGCCCATGAAATCAATCCCCCATGCATCAAAAACCTCACAGAAGTGAATGGGTTGCATGGGCATCATGTCTCTCTGTCCGCAGGTTCCCATTTTCTGACAGTCAGTACATCCCTTCACGAACTCATCAGAATCCTTGAAGAGAGTAGGCCACCATAGGCCGGATTGAAGCACCTTTTGTGCTGTCCTTTTTCCAGAATGATGTCCTCCTGCCTCAAGCTTGTGGCAGTATGTGAGGACGCTATGCTGCTCTTCTTGAGGAATGCACCTCCTCCAGATACTATCCCCTCCTTCATGATAAAGGACGGGATCCTCCCAATGGTAAAACTTGGCCTTAGCTAGGAAGGTCTCAAGTTTCTGCCTGGGCCAACCCTGAGGGACTGTCTTGGCGACAAGATAGTTTACAAAGTCGGCATACCACAGGAGTGAGGTGACAGCCAAGATCGCCTCATCTGGAAACGTCTCTGTGATAGGTGCGCTGGGCTCAGATTCCTCAAGATTCTCCAATCTGGAGAGATGATCCGCCACCACATTCTTGACTCCAGGCTTATCCTTAATCTCAATATCAAATTCCTGGAGTAGAAGGATCCATCTGGTCAGACGTGCTTCGGCATCCTTCTTGGCCATTAAGTACCTGATGGCGGAATGGTCGGTGTAAATAGTCACTCTAGATCCGAGAATATAAGATCTATACTTATCCAAAGCAAAGACTACGGCCAGCATTTCTTTCTCAGTCACAGTGTAATTCCTTTGAGCGGCATCTAAGGTCCGGCTGGCGTAGTGAATGGCAAACGGTAATCCATCCCTCCTCTGTCCAAGCACAGCCCCAACGGCAAAATCTGAAGCATCCGTCATGATCTCGAATGGGAGAGACCAATCGGGTGGCTGAAGGACAGGAGCTGAAACAACCATACTCTTGAGAGTCTCGAATGCCGCAAGACACTTATCATTAACAATAAACTCGGTGTCTTTGGTCAGCAAGTCAGTGAGCGGTCGGGCAATTCGACTGAAGTCCTGAATGAACCGTCGGTAGAAACCGACATGCCCCAGAAAAGACCGTAACTGACGAAGATTGGACGGCGGATTGAGTTTTCTGATGATATCCACCTTGGCAGGATCGACCTCCATGCCCCTGTTGGAGACGATGTGCCCAAGGACCGTCCCTTGAGTCATCATGAAATGACTCTTCTCCCAGGATAAGACAAGATTGACCTCTATGCAGCGCTTCAGCACACGATCTAGGCAGTCAAGACAAGCATCAAACCCATCGCCATAGACCGAGAAGTCATCCATGAAGACCTCTAAACAGTCACCCACCATGTCCGAGAAGATGGACAACATGCACCTTTGGAATGTCGCCGGAGCGTTGCATAGACCAAAGGGCATCCGTCTGAAAGCATATGTCCCAAACGGACAGGTGAATGTCATTTTCTCCTGGTCTTCGGGCGCAATGGCCACTTGATTATACCCAGAGTACCCATCAAGAAAACAATAATGGCTCTTCCCGACTAGCCGTTCGATAATCTGATCAAGAAAGGGTAGTGGGAAGTGATCCTTCTTGGTGGACTCATTCAATCGTCTGTAGTCCACACAGACCCTCCAAGAAGTTGGTACTCTGTTAGCGATCTCCTCTCCAGACTCATTGACCACTGTAGTGACACCCGTCTTCTTGGGTACCACATGTAACGGACTTACCCATTTAGAGTCAGAGATGGGATAGATGAAATCAGCGCTCCACCACTTCGAAATTTCTTTCATGACGACCTCTCGAAGATTCGGGTTCAGCCGTCGCTGGAACTCACGCGATGGCTTAGCGTCATCCTCGAGATAGATGTGGTGGGAGCACAGCTTCGGGCTCAGCCCTTTGAGATCAGCTATATTCCAACCGATTGCCTTGCGGTTTCTTTCAAGAACCTCCATCAGACGAGATTCTTGTTCTCCAGTCAAATCTGTTGAGATAATGACTGGGTGCATATCTGGCTCACCTGCAAGGAATCTATACTTCATTGATTGCGGTAGAGGTTTCCGTTCAGGACAACTGGGAGGCGGCAGATCTGGCTTCTGATATGTCTGGGTGAATGCTACCAGGTCTGCATGAGAGAACTCTCGCCCTGCATGAATTTCTGACGAAAGGCGGCTGACTGAATTATCAATAAACTGTACGGGCTCGCACTCTGTCACGGTTGTTGGCTCAGAATGAATCAGACAAGACAACGGATCAGCGAAATAGGCCCATTCAATATCTGAATACGAGGGATCAGAAGCAGACGAACAAGAATTGAAATCATCAGCACCACTCGTCACCACACTGTCAGCCTCAGGTGTATCCGTATCCAGGAATGTGCTCTCCCGGCTCTCGATTGCCATGAGCTTGCGATACAATGAATCGGTAGGCAAGGCGAGAGTCGGTGCTACAGGGTCTTTCCAGTTGGATTCATCGTCAGTCATCTCGAAATCACGAACCTGGTGGACGTCTAGCTCTTCCTCTGTCATCTGCGCGGCTTCACTAGATTGCTCGGAGCATTCTAACTCTCTGGCTCTGGTTTCCTCGATCGTCTCTATTTGTATGGTCTCGCCCTCTACGCGAAAACATACCTTCCCACAATCATGGTCGGTCACCGCCTTGGCTGTGGCCAAGAATGGGCGTCCTAATATGATGGGGGCATCAGTTACCGCCTCAGGGATCTCCATGTCCAACACAACGAAGTCCACGGGGAATTTCAAGCCCTGAATGGTAACGACCACGTCTTTCAATAACCCCTTCGGCCTCTTAATCGACCTATCAGCAAACTGAAGGACCGTTCTGCTTCGAAGAAGAGGGCCAAACTCGAACTGCTTGAGTAAGGCTGCCGGAAGGAGGTTAATTGAGGAGCCGCTGTCTAATAGAGTACGATCAAATTGCTGCTCTTGAATCTCGCATCTGACATAGGGAGCTCCTGCGTCTGGTCGCTTGGCTGACAGCTTGTTCTGAATGGTGCAGCAAGTATCATGAGTGAGCATATGGATTTGGTCTCTGCGCTTCCGCTTTCTTCTGACAGTGGTTGTCTCTTTCAAATTCTTTTTGAAGAAAGGGATATGCTCAAACGCTTCACGTAGAGTTAGCTGAATGTGAAATCTGTCAATCATCTGATTGCCGAACTCTACCTCCTGGTTCTTTTTAGGATTTTCTTTTTTATTCCCCTTCGCCCGGCGGAGTGCCTCAGGGAAGGGGATGGTAGGGGCCTCCTCAGATGGAGGACTAGGAAACGGTCCCTGTGCCTGTGAAGATGGAGAATCCACACAAATATCATCATGCAACACATATGGATCTGCAATTTGAACAGGAACCTTTCCTTTATTCATGTTTTTGTTCTTTTTGTTACCACAGTCCAGGGGTACAGAATGTGGTAACATCACAGTGGGAGGCTCAACAAAAGTTGAGGTGGTGGCCTCAGTACCACCACCGGCACCTGTCTCTGCGGCATCAGCACCGCTCTCTGGTTCTACATCAAAAATGGTGGCATCAGCACCACCGTCTTCATCTGGTATCACGACGACATCAGCATCGTCGTCCTGGACTTCATCATGGGTGGCATCAGTACCACCGTCAACATCATCATCAGCGGCATCAGCACCGCTCCTCGGTTCCTCTGGCGCTCCTGATTCTGCCTCTAGTTGTCGCTCAGAAGAGGCGCCGCCGGCTGGCATCCTACTGCTCCTAGTAGTGACAAAATCAGCATCATGATAGGAATAAGAGATGTCACTCAAACAATCACTAGGAGAGGTATCCTCTGTAAATTCTACCTGCTCAGACTTCCTTTTCAGATTGTTCGGGTTAGGCTCAATCTGAGCGGGTATGGCGGCCTTGCCTTTCATAATATCCCGCATCTCCTGCCGGAATTCATCCATTTCTTGCCTGAAAGATGCTCGCTGTTCAGATAGCAAGCGGGCAAGATCATCGAGGGCCGGGTTCTCAAAGGCTGGACCCTGAGAACCGGATGTCTGTCCCTGCTGGAAATGGGGCTGCTGCTGTTGCTGCTGATACTGGGGGGAAGGCTGGTGATAAGACTGCTGAGGCTGCTGTCGCTGCCTCCACTGCTGTCCCTGATAGGAGGGACGAGGACCATTCTGGTATTGCTGATGATGGGCATACTGGGGCTGTTGTTGCTGTGTATGCCGGCTGCTCTGCTGTCCATGGGCAGGAGGATGCTGTTGGGACGAGGATCCACCATTCCCCCAACGGAATCCGGGGTGATCCCTACGAATTGCGGGCTGAGGGTATCGGTCATACCAAATCCCATTGACTTCCATCAATGGTTCCTGCTCAAAGGAGGGTGGAGGAAGAACTGCCAGTGGCTGCTCCGGCTGGTAAACCACCATCTGCATGTTGGAAGATGGCGGTTGCTCTGGATGGTACTGCAACAACGGAACCGGCTCTGCCTGGATGTGATTCACTTGACGGTATGAGATAGAGCCTTGGTTGGGGTTGCTGCTGCTAGAGGCAACCTGTGACCTAGGAGGCTGTTGGGCATGAGATTGGGCCTCCTGAATGCATAGCATTTGGGTTTTTAGGTCACTCATAACTTTGGCAATTTGGTCCATCTGGGCCATGCCTTGATTCTGTTTTTTCTCGAGGATCTCCATGCGGTCCAGCTTCTCACTAATGATGCCCATGTTGGCTGCGGCTGATTCGGCTTGGGCCGCGGCAACTGACACTGTGTTGGGACCGGAATCGATGCGTGCGATCCTTTGGAATGATCGTGCTCCTTGCGGTGGCTTTTGTTGGGTGTAGACACGGGCCTGAGTCATCACCGTAGAATTTTCTGCCATGCCCTCGTAGATGGCCCAGACATCATCTTCACCCTTGGAAAAATAGGATCCACCACAAGAGGCGTTGACAAGCCCCTGCAGCTCCGGTGTCAGCCCATAGAAGAAACTCTGCACCAGGTTGGGCTTGGAGATGTCGTGATGTGGACACCGGTCAATGAGTTCTCTAAATCGATCCCAGGCTTCATGGAATTGTTCGTTTGGGATCATGACGAAGTTGCTTATCATTGCTCTAGCTGCGTTGGTCCGGCCAAGAGGATAGTACTTCTTCAGGAATACGGTCCGGAGATCTGCCCATGTGTCGACGAAACGCCCAAGATGTTTGAGCCAATAGGCGGCTCTGTCAACCAAAGAGAATGGAAAGGCAATCATCTTGATTGTGTCCTCGGTCGTCAACCGATCATGGATGGTGCTGCAAATCATCTCGAATTCTTGGAGGTGGAGGTGCGGCTCTTCGATCGGCAACCCATGGAATTTGGGTAGCAGTTGGATAGTGTGGGGCCGAAGCTCGAAATCTCCGTGGATGGGCGGGAGTCGAATCCATCGGTGAGTGAGGGATGCAGCTGGGTTGTGCAGTTCCCTCATGATAGTCTGTGGCGGTCTCTCGCCGTCTGGATCGCCTCCTCCTGCGTCTGGTCCTCCTCCTCCACCACCTTCCCGGTTTTCTCTCATCTGAGCAATTTCCCTCATAAGGTCACCCATGAATGTGCCCTGGTCACGGATCTATTGCTGCATAGTCTCCAGGGATGCTAACAAGGAATTATTGATGGCTGCTTGATCAAATATGAACGGAGGGTGCTCATGATCATCTTCATGCTCGCCTCTGTCTGCCATGGCTGGATTTTCTGAAAAAGCAAAAGAGGCCATCTCAGGTGCTGTCGAATGAGCAGAACACTGTGATGCACTGTATTCAGACACTCTTGGACTGATGGAAGAAGAATGAGAAGGGTGGTCGAGGGGGAACAGGGTGGATGTAAACTCAGGCTCGGAGAGCGGACTCTCCGAGGTATTCCTAGATGAATAAGGAGGAGTGCGGGATAGCGGTGCCGACAAGGTCGGCCTAAGAGATCTCCGTCCCATCATCTTGATTTAGAGAAAGGCGGATGAGATCCGGAATGCAAACAGGATGATAAATCAAAACTCCAGTTTCACCTACTCCACACTTGAGCTGATGACCGTGAGAGTTCGGTCTGTTATCTTGTCAATTTTTATTAGGTGATCAGTCAATCTATCAGAGCGTTAGAGCGAGCTGTTAGGTATCCTACTTTCCTAGCCGACTGTCCCAATCCACGTCAGATCTTTCCCAGCCAGTATGAATTGCGGACCGTAACCCGGTTGCTCCCGCTAATTCAATCTGTTAAGGATATCGCGGTCCGCTTTACCGGTTACCGGAGAGATCCTCACTGGAGAACGACTAACCACGACCGGTAGTCAACTAAAATTTTAGATGTGGCTCTATCCTAGTGTCGAGTCACTCTCTCGCAGCAGATAAATCAAACAAGGAGGGGATTACTCTCCCAAAACAAAATTTTTGGTGGGATGAGTTTTAAGGTCGAGTTTGCATTAGCAGTCCCAATTTTTATTGTTTTCACTTTTTTAGGTGTTTTTCTGAGCAAACATCGTCTAACGAATTTTCCAATTTCCTTGTTATTAAAATTCAATAAAACTGGGGGAGGAAAGCGGAAAAGCCGATGCGCGGTCAAAATCTATGATGCATGCAGGGATAGAAATGCGTACCTTGTCGCCAGCACTCTACATGCAAAGTGATCCGCGCATAATTGAAAGACAGTAATTTAAACTACCTATATGCATGCACGAGGAAATCGTCATAAGATGAGAAACTTCTATTAACGTGAAGAACAAGTAGCTATGACAAAGAAAAGAGTCCGGAGTCCGGTCTTGGCTCACCCCTCCTCTTCTCGACACACTCGAGTTCAGGAGTAGCGCTTAACAGGGTGGGCTCGCGGCACGTGGGCTCTAGTTCAAGTCAAATAGCTTTTTCAAGTGAATTTTAGCCAAGTCCAATTACGCTCTATAGGTGCAGGCAAGATATTAGGGATTGGGCCTTAGCTTCTTAGTTCGTCACAGTCAACAAAAATTCCTATGTCTAGGGGCTAAATCCTCGTGAAACAAATAGAAATGAAGGCGAGAAAACCGCGAAAAACACAAAACCGCGGTGAGCCCCCAAGTGAACAAACACTTGGAAGTTAGGCCCGGTAGTGTCCAAGTCCGAATGTACCTGTATTATTACAAATTATGAAAGTCACTCTCTCACAGAAATAAAATGCAAGCTAACTAATCACTCTCTCTCAATCCTCCTGCTCTCTCCTGCCGGCTTGGCTTAAGAAAAGCCGACTCCGCTTCCCAAGGTTGCTTCGGGTCACCTAGGCGATCCGCCTCGTTCTGCGGTCCCTCGCAAGAAGACAAGTAAAGAGATGGTCAGATAGCTCAACAGATATATCAAAACTGTAAGAGACCGGAAGTAAGGCTATAGTAGACAATCAACACAATCAAACAAAGTGAGAACTACTCGCTGTTGCTCCCCGGCAACGGCGCCATTTGATAAACACAGATTTCACAAGAGCCTAAATTGGTGTCTCACACAAGGCGAAGACAACCGTCGCTGTGGCGACTCTCAAATGAAACCTGTATTTAATCAACAATTAACCCACACTAAAGATCAACAAATTAGAACTAATGTGGAGTTAAAATTTATTTTTAACTCTGCACAAATGGTGTATAGTGACAAGTATGCAGAGAGTTCGAACACAGGGAGCAAGCAGGGTAATTCAAGCAAATGTAAGCACAAGTGTGTGTGTAAAGTGTCTACACTAAGCAAGCAAGCAACTACAATTTTTGTGGGTTTTTAATTTTTAATTTTTTTTTGTTTTAATTTTTTTTTTGTTTTGTATTTTGATTTTTAATTTTCTGATTTTTATAATTTTATCTTTTATATTTTTCTTTTTCTTTTTCAATATTGGAATTTAAAGACAATGGACTAAAAGACAAGAAAGAATATTTATAAAACTAAGTAAAAATTACCAAAAATTCAGAAACAAATTGTTTTTAGTCTTTTTAGGGTTTTTTACTGTTTTTGTGATTTTTGGAAAATTTTCAAGGTGTTTTTGGTATTTTTAAATACTGAAATAAAGCAAAACAGTGCAAATAAGGCTAGCTGTGAATAAAATGAGATTTAAAAATAGCAACCAGTAGCTCAAAATTTTCACACTATTTTTCAAATAAGAAGGACAAAATAAGGAACACACAGAAACTAAGTTTTTGATTTTTGGAGTTTTCTACTATTTTATATATTTTTTTGAAGTTTTTGAGTGTTTTTAAATTTTTAAGGTTTTTCTTTTGAGATTTTTAGTGATTTTTTGGACTGACACTAAAAGAGGATAAAATAGACACAAGGTGATTTTTTTGGAATTTTTGGAGGTGTTTTAATATTTTTTTGGTATTTTCTAAGCTAGACAGTGCACAAAAAGTATGTTTTTGATTTTTAATAAATATAAAAATGAAATAAAATCAAAAACTAAAATAGTGGCGTGGAAGTACACGTGTCCAGGAGCTTAACTTCAAAATTTGAGAATTTTTTGGATATGAAATGATCATTCAAATAAATCCAATAAGCATCCAAACATTAAACAGTCCTGGCAAGGGTATAAGTGCAAATATTAAAACATCCAGGGACATACATGTAATTTTTCCACAAAAGTTTACACTCAAACTTGCATTTAAAGGATTAAAACCAAATAGCCAAACCCGCAAGGGTATCTGAGCAATTTACCCACCAGAGTGCGTGACTCGCACGCGCCTGGAAGGGGTATTTTTTGCAATATCACAAAGTTCCAAGGGGTTCAATGCAGTTTCTCCAAAATATTACAACTTAAAGCAAACATTCATGGACTTAAGCGAAATAAATAAACCCCAGGGGGGTCCTTGCAAAATACCCAGCCCCCTCACGCGCACGGGCACGTGAGGTGACGTGGACTGGACCTCGGTGCAAATAAGAAAACTACGGGGTTCTAGTTGCAATTATTACAGAAATATTTAAACTACAGCTTAAAGTTTATGGACTGAAATGAAATACAAAATTTGGCGAGGGGAAAGTGCAAAATACCCACGCCTTATCTCCTCGTGCGCGATCGAACGGCGGAGGGCCGCTCACTTATCCACGTGGCGCGCGCACAACGCACGATGACGGTTCGGCGCTGGTCGGCTGAGATTAGATCGCTCGAGGACGATCTGACGGTTGAGGCGTGACACGATCCAACGGCGGAGATCAGAGCTGGGGTCGTTACTCAATCGAACGGTGGAGGAGCGAGGTGGAAGAACAGGGAAGAACGCCGGCGAGGCGAACTTCCCCGAGCTCGTTCTCGCGTCTCCGGCGGTGAATGGGCTCCAAAACTGAGCAGTGGACTCCTGGGAGGTCGAGGAAGATGCTGGGGGTCTCAGGTACGTCGGAGGCGCTTTGGAATGCTGGCACGGAGGCGGCGGAGCTCGAGGCTCCAGGTAGCTCCGACGAACCTCGCAAAATGGCCCCCCAATGACTTTGACTGCGCGTTGACCTGCAAAAAGAGGTGAAAGGGTCCAGGGCAAACTGCCTGGACCCCGCGGAGGCGAAATGGAGGTCGGAGGTGGTCTGTGGACGGCGAGGAGATGTCGGCCGGAGGTGCGCTCCGGCGATGAGCGATGGGAGGTCGATTTGATCGATGGAATTCGGATTTTTTAGGGATTTTTGATACTTTAAGCTAACAGGAATAAAATGCAAGAAAGAAAGGCGCGGGTGGAAGCCCTCGATGGCCGGAACCAGAGGAGAAAAGGTTACCTCGACCGCCGGGTTGCGGGAGGTGGTGGAGGCTCCCTCGACTTCGCGCGCCTAGGCTGAAGGGCTGGCGATGGAGCTGTCACCTCCACGGAGCTCAGGAGCACAAAGGTGGCGCGGAAGGGTGGACCGAAGGGACTCAACCGAGGGGAGGAAGATGAGGGTTCTTATTTAAAGCGTGGCGAGGGCGTGACTTTGGGAGCAAGAGCACGCGCGCATGATGAAGATTTTGCGTGATTTGGGAGCATGGCGTGGCTCAGCGATGATCGGGGAAGAATTCCCAAGAAGGAATCGAGGGGAGAAGACGAAGAGAATAGGCTCGGAAATTGGGCGAAATCGGGCTCAAATCGGGCTGTCAGAAGGTGGCAGGCTTTGGTCAGGGGAGTTGACCGGGGTCAACTCTAGACCGCACCTGGTTGGTCCACGTGGACCAACCAGGAAATTTCGGAGCCGAAATTATTTGTAAATTCAAAATAAGATAATAAATGAATTTATTAATTTTAGGTTATAAAATAAAAAATGTTTATTATTTTATGAAGAATTTTTCTGTGATTTTTATTTATTTTTATGAATGATATTTTTACAAGTTTACATTTATACCCCTAATAGGTATATTATCTATATATTTTAGTATTTTATTTTTATTTTGTGTATTTAATTTATTTATTATTTTCTAAAATTATAGGATATTTTTATATACACAAATATATTTTTATTTTATTTTTATGATATGTTTTGTATATTTAATAGAATACAAGTATTATTTGTATAGGTATATGTATAGGCAGTATACCTATGTATCCTTTATACAAGTATTTTTATTTTGTGATTTCTTTGCATTTTTATTCTGGTTTTAATGTACATATATATTATAAGTAATATATACATAATTATAAAAATATAAACATGCAAGAATAATGAATAAAGAATAAATTGAATATTTTAATCTATACAAGCATACAATAAGGGTCCAAAAGTCAACTTTCAAACCGTAGCTCCGCCGAATGCGAAACCATCACCATTGGATAGATTATTTTATTCTATATACAATTAAAGGTGAGTAGGCTGCATTTGGAGTTTTTATTTGTGAGATACAGGTCTGGGAAGTTGGCATTCTGGATTTTTATTCAGACCATAACTTTTTATCTGTACATTATGTTTCTGTGAAATCAATTTTGTATTTTTCTTTATTTTATTATCTACAACTTTCGTGTACAAAGTTTCTTTATTTGATGTATAAAAAGTGGAACCAAAAATAGGTCCCAAAAAGAATAAAGAATGAATAAAATGTATAGGTATTTTATCTGTGTTCCTAACCTTATCTCCCCCTACTTTATTCCTTGTCGACCTATTCATCAAGATGCCTAGGTCTCGGGGGTTTAGGTCATAAAATATTTACAATATTTTATTCTTTTTCTTTTCTTTATTTATTCTATAATTTTGGCCTTAATTACAGTATTTTATACACTATTTAGATGCACATGCATGAATGCTAAGATGATGATTTTAATGCTATTTACAGGCATTTGCTAGGGTTTTTGGTGCCAAAATGATAGAATAAAGATGATGAAATGTGGATTCATCAGGTATACACTGGAAAACTGAAATATTTTAAATTTAACTATGATGATATAATAAATTTCAAATAAATTTAGATATCAGTTTAAAGATGCATACTAAAAAAAAGTTAGAGTCACGACATTCAACATAAGTACATTCAACATGAGCAATGTGGAATAAAGAAAGAGTATCCATAAATGTGAGCAGAAAAATATGGAGTAATCTAACATCTTAACAAACTTAACAAAGAAAGTAATTTTAGCTATCTAAAAACAACAATTTTATTTTTTTATTGACCATCCTAATTAGACTACCTATCAAAAGGCATAATATACGTCACTCATTCTTATTTTAAAATAGAGAATCAAGGCTATGCAAATATTCGTATGAGAAATTGTAGATTAAGAAACTTGAAAAAAAGGTCATGTAAATTTTAGGTGATGTTTTCGTATTACTAATTTGCTCAATTGGCCCATACCTTAAAAATTTATGAAATGTCAATCATAATTGCATACAAATTTATATTTTATTTAATTTTAATAAAATATTTTGATCTACTTGTCAATGCATATAATCATAATACAATGTAAATATTAAAGTATTATTTCATAAGTTTGTGACTATTCTCATGGAAATAACATCCACTTTGGTTTTATGTGTTTTATTGTAAGTTATTTTACATGTAAGTCGAGCTGTTGAGAATTTTACTAAACTCACAAACAAAATATACATATATTTCCAATGAATAGAAAAAGCATTAAAATGAAGGAAGCTGGATCAAATAAAAAGTGTGTTAGAAGCTACTATAGATCTTGTGTGATATCTTAGACTAAGACCAAGGATATCTTCTTACGAACTTAATGATCAAGATCATATTAGGAGAGATTATCTTCAAAAAGATCCTTGTCAACCTCAAAGGCATAATATGCTATAAAGAATGGTTGAAAATAGATTAAGAAGACTAAATCAATCTTGGGTTAATGAATAGAAAAAAAGGCTAAAATACAACATATATGAAGTGTTGATATGTCGTGAATCATAATAATTTGTTTTGTTGAACCCAATTGAAGAATTATTTTTTAGACCCTCCATCAGAAGGTTGTGTGAAGCCCACCGTCATACCATATCCTACCAACAGACGAGTCTCATTAATCGTCCAGTGAGCCTAGGTATGGGGAGGGAGGGGATGGGCTAGGGGAGAAAGTGACCCCCCACCTCCGTATTCCACCCATTAAATGGAAACTTGATTATTGGTATATCAATCGGTCCAACACAGATATAAATAGTAGTCGGTTTTACATGAAGCTTTTGAAAATATAGTGCATCCACGTAAATATGGAATAAGAAGAATACATATGTCCCACGAGAATCCCATACACGAAAGGTACCCTACATGGGTTTTCCCCGAAAGCCCCCAGTCACTAAGGTCAACAATGTAGAATAAGAACCAATTTCTATATCAGTTTCAGAAGAGTGAAGAAAAGCGGATGTTTTGTTAATAACAACAGGAAACTGTTTATAGTCATTTCAAGGGCAATGCCCCTGTCTCGAAATGAACTTTTTATTTAGGTTGTTGGATTTGTTTGTCTCCGAATTTATGCTAGGAATGCTATATAAACTTTTGAGATTTAGGGTTATATGTATACCTTGTTTTTTTCTCCTTCTTTACATATAGTGAAACGATCATTGTCGCCCATGGACATGCCCAGTTAAGGGTGAACCTCGTAAGTCTACATGCATGTGGTTTGTTTGTTCGTGTTTATGTGTGTTTGCTTCCGCTATTCACAACATGAAGATGCAAACTTATTTCCTTTATTGTTATTTATATATCATAATATAATGATCGGAGTAAAGAAGAATCCTTTATCACAAAATGCTTTAGAAATTGGAAAAAGGAGGATACATTCAATGTATATATTTGCAGTCTAATCAATGCTCAGAAAGAATCAAAATAAAATTACATTGCCTTTTATCAGAATCAATGCATATCGATTATACTAAACAAGATTGTTTAGATGAAAAATGATTATCCGAGTATGTCTAAATGAAATAGTTGATTATGTTATATTTCTTTCAAAATGGGTTTATCTTTTAGAGTAAATGATAAATGATATCAGTTAATCAAGGCAAATTTTTAAATGGAATTTTTACACATAATCCTAGAATCTTTGTAAATTACCTAATCGATCCTGTAAATATCGTTATTATCCTCTCGACCTTGTAAAGTTGCTAACTCTTACATCACGGACCATGTGGTTATCTCACATCCATTTAACCAATAGATTTAATCGGATTCCATTAAAAAAGGTGCATATTGCCCTCTTTGTTTACCAAATTTACAAAATATGTCATCCTCCCCTCTTCCTCCCTCACCCTCTTCCTCACATCACCTTCCTGCACACATCCATTAATCATCCTTGATGAATCTCCATTTCATCACTTTTATTCTTTCATTTTGGCCTTCATTCCCTAGCTAAATGCATGTAAATATTTTTATTTTTTAACATTCATTATTTATTGTATAGATGTTGTATAAAATGCATTGTTTACATCAAAAAATAAAAGAATAAATGAACAAAAAGAAAAGGAAATAAAATACCAAAGATATTTTATGACCCTAAATCACGAGACCTAGGCATCATGATGACTAGGTCGAAAAGGAATAAAGTGGGAAGAGATAAGCGTCAAAAATACAATAAATCCCTATTTATTTATTATTCAATAATTCCCTTTTGGGGCCTATTTTATTATTTATTATTTATACCTCAAATCATAAACATTGTACATGAAAGTCGTAGATAACAATAAAAGAAAAATACAAAATTGATTTTACACAAAAATAATATACAATGTCCATTCTACGCTCTGAATAAAATTCTAAAACCCAAACTTCACAGACCCATATCTTCTCCACATGAACTCAAAATATACCAAAGTTACTGTTAATCGTATATAACTTACTGATAATTAGATATTTAATGAAGGTGGTTTCATTTAATTTGGAGTTAAGATGCAAAAGTTAGGTTTTGACCCCTTATTGTGCAATATTTCTGAATAAAATATTCATTTTATTTATTCTTTATATTTTTATTATTTTATATTTTATAATTTTGTAAATATTAGTTATATCATATGCACATAATTAAATAAAACAAAACAATTAAAAATATATTAAAATAAATAATTGTATAAAATATATAGATGAATTACCTATACCTATATAATAAATACAGCTATTTATTTAAGTGTAAATATTTAATTAAAAAAATAAAATAAAAATATATTTGTGTATATTTAAATGAGTTATAAATATATAAATTAAGTATATAAAATAATAAAATTTAAACTAAAAAATAAAAATAGAATAAGCTATATATAGGTAAATATGCTTATGACTATACTTGTAAATAATAACTCACCATAAATTAATCCATAAAAATAAATAAAAACCATAATTAAATACTATAGGAAAAATAATCATTTTTTTACAACTTTTATTTAGTTTATCTATTTATTATTTTATTTCTTAATATTTCTCATTTTCTAACTAGTTTTATCTTCTAGTGGTCTATGTGGACTAATGGGAGCCTCTGATCAACTGCGCCCTTGGCGCCTCTGCGATGTCAGAACTGTTGCCTCCCCAATTTTGCTCCTCTCTTCTCGGATGATCCATCATCATATTTCAACCAATTTCTCACATAAACCCTTCTCTGATCATCCCTAATATATGCCTAATCCTTCCATCCTTGACAAACCAGGAATTTAGCCTCTTAATAATGTCGTTTTGATGCATTGTAGTCAGGTGAATTGGACCCATCAAAAGCCGCTTAAAAATTTAGCAATTAAATCAAAGCGATCGAATTTATTTTACTTGGGAAAGCCCAAGGTCGAAGTCAGGGACACGAGCCTCTTAAATGAGTATCTAGACTTCTAATATCCAGATTAAGTGTCGGATTAAAAACTCATAGGTCATAATGCATAGAGAACTACATACAATGCAAACACATGCAGACAATTTTTACTAGATATTTTGTTATATCATGCAATAATATGCGAGGACAAATACAAGTATGCCCTAATTAAACATAATCAAAGAGAAATTAATAAGTGATTAATTTCAGAAATGGTTCATGAAGAAATTTCATTGATAAGAGAATTATTAGCATAAAGATCATTAAGAAGGTGACACAATGTAATTACAAATGTCAAAATAGAAAACAATTCATTCCATCAGATAGACAATGAAACAAGCTTTGGAACGCAACTTTAATCAATTAAAAAGGATCTCGGATGCTCAAGATATTTAGAAAATAGTCCAAGGGCATAAACACAAAGAAAACATGAAAATAAATGGATAAAGTACTACAAACATGTCCCCGGAAGGACTAAAATGCAAATAAAATAAGTCATGAGGCCTTCCCTGTATTTTACCCACAAGCGCGGGGACTAAATCATAATTATTGAAACCTGAAGGGAGTTGGTTGCAATTGGTCCCAGGCGCACGTGGGTGTCACGTGCAGATTTGAACTATTTGTAATTTGAAGAAACTGGCGGGGCCCTCCTACAAAATTACCTGCTTTCACATGACTTGGGTATGTTAGACGAGGCTCGACGGTCGATGCAAGCTCAGGATTGTAGCTCGGGCCATGTGTCGACTGGCGATGCTCGGCTGAGGCTCGGATGCCTCGAACCTAGGGGCACAGAATAGAGGAAGAGATGTCGACGTTGCCTTATGTGGACCAACTGATCTTGGAGATCGGACGGTGACTGTAATCTCAAGGAGGAGGCGACATGGTTCACTGTGCACTGTTGGATGAGCACTAGGAGGGCGCCATCCAACAACAGCTGTACATTATGGGCTTCTTCCTCCGTCGCGGGGGTGGCGTCGCGTTCAGGCCTATGATAAAGGTTCATGACCTTTGCCACTTCCTTCCGTGCTCGATGAAGCTCCAAGAAGCGTTCTGGAAGCATCTCGGGCTAGCTAGAAGCACGAGCGAGGTTCAGGTTGGCCTGGAATGGGCCAACAACGTCTGGACGTTGGAGGAGGAGTTCACGAGTTCCACTCCGATGAGGCTCCGACCGTTGAGTAATTAGTACATGCAAGGTTAGTCTATAGCCGAGGCATGCATATGTGAGGTGAATGGGAATGAGATGGGGTCCCGTGCAGGAGGAAGATGGGAGACAGGGGCTCCATCTCTAGCAAACTGGAGAGGGGATGGGTCGGAGGTGGTCAAGCGATGAAGAAGGGAAGCTGGCTATCGGAGGGCAGCATGTGAATGATGGAAGTGTGGGGGAACTCAAGGGATGATCAATGGGAGGTGATTGTACGAGCAGGAGTCTAATAAATTCAGAGAAACTAAAGAAAAAATGAACGAAGGATCAGGAGAATTACTTGGAGAGATGGCGGAGTGAGGGCTTGTGCTTGAGCTCCTAGGCGGAGCTCGAGTCATCACTGAACCCTATCAGCCACGCGGAGCAGCTCGTTGGTGAGCGAGCATCGGATACATAGCCTACCATGGCTATGAGTCTCACCACAAGCTCAACCATCTTCGCACCTTCAATCCGGCCTCCCCCTGTCACGAGAAGGCGGAGAGGGGTTGGGCGAAACCCCACGTACAAGTGGATGAGGTGATATGGCGGTGGCAAGGGTATATTTGAAGGCAGAAGGTTGGTGGCCGACGTGACTTACGTGGGAGATGTTGAGCGAAGGAGAGGGAGACATGGTGACCTAAGGGGCACATGAGTGTGAGGTGGGATAGAGCTTGGTCGTGGAGTGGTCAATGAGTGGAGAGAGTGGTTGAGGAGGTGGTGGAAAAGGAAAGGGGGTGACAAGTGCACGAGGTGGAGGACGTGGGAGAGAGGGGGGGACCAGAGGTAGGAGACGAGGTCTCTACTGTTGGATCTCGCGATCCAACAGCTGAAGAGTGTGCGCATAAATGCGTCCCTGATCTAATCGATCAAGGTGCATCCCATGGTTGTGGAAAAGACACGTGGTACACAAAGAAGAGGGGGGAAGTGGACATATGAGATGGTCTCTAGAGACGTGATCAAGGGCTTAAATTGGGTCACATATAAACAGATGTGATGAATGCGCTTAGAGGGAAATCTAACGGCAAAGGGGCAAGACACGTGTCACCACTGGATCTAAAGTTCCAACAGTTGACAAAATGGAATTGAAGTGTGGTTCAGAAGCTATCTGGAGATGATCTGAAGGTGAAGAATGGTTGCGGCAACCAACAACCATGATTGAAGTGCTCTGGAGAAGATCGGATAACGTTGGAGGTTGACGCATGGCGAGAGGAGATGTGGGCAGCCTCGGACGGTTGTGATGCGATTTGATGGTGAATTATAGGGTTGGGATTGAAGCGCAGATGAACGGTCATGATGTAGGCACGTGGGTGGAGATCGGATGGCTAGAAATGAAGGCGCATGGCGCACAGAAGAATGGGCCACGTGGCTCAACCAGAAAGAGCCACGTGGCCCAATCAGATTATTCCAAATTAAAAAAACTCGAAAAAGTGGAGAAAATGGTCGAATTTGGGAAAACTTAAAACATGAAAGTTGTAGATCTTGATGAAATCTACAAGTTTCATGTTTGATCAAAAATAGAAACGAGGTCAAATGAAGGGAGAAATATTTTTGTGAGTGTTTTTAAGGGTATAAAAACACTACGATTGTTGGTTTTGTTATTTTTGTATTTTTACTTTATTTCAAGACTCATATATATACAATGATTTATCTGATTTTTATTGATGCTAATTTAGGCTATGGGGTTAATATCTACGAATTAATACGATGAAACCGAGTTCCATCAATCCTCTATACATAGCTCTGATTCAATAACCCTCCTCGGCTTTGTCTATAAATAACCACCTCTGACCTTCTTGCTAAATTTGATCCCTCTTTGAGCCATGTAACCCCAATTCTTGTGCATGAGTGTGTTCCTGGTGACAACATGAGTACCCCCGAGGTGTCAGTGAGGAGGACGGAGGAAGGGAGGTGGTCCACCACTGTTGAGAAATCCATCTCTCGTGTGGTCCCTACTTCCTAGAATCCTAGGTGCGAGCCATTTATTTTTTACATTTTATCTTGCCTTTTTATTCCTTAGTGTAGTAGTCGCTTAGTTTTTTGTCATTAGATCAGTAGTGTAGCTTAAGATTTTTAAAAATCAAAGATCATCGGATCTCTCTACTCCAGCTATGTTCCGTTGTATTTCCGACTGTGCCAACTCACCCAATCGTGGTCATTCCTTTCCTCATTTCCTCGTGCATCCATTATACCCTCTGATCCAACACGAACCTTTCTGGATCGGCGAATCGGAACTCCTTCTCCTCCCATCACTGGAGTTCCTCCATTTCGCTCACCCCCTATGCACAACAGCTTCAAATTGGGTCGAGACGAATCGCCTGGAGCCCAAGGTTCTTCTTCTGCAGGTACACCAAAGACAAACAAAAGGTCGATTTCAGTTTTGAAGAAGATTCCCAGGTGCCCTGTTTTTTCTCGAGCTCCAGACCTCTTCGCAACGAGGTCTGGACCTTCTTGATGGCATGAGTCTATGCGAGACATTTCCAAGAAGATCAGGAGCCCGTTAGAGACAAATATGGTGAGTGAGGAGTTGCTCATGATTAAAGGGATGGCAGAGAATTGTTCTTCCCTATTCCTCCTCCCCCCTTTGCAACCATCGAATTCGACGCATGACCCATATCTAATCTAGCGCGATGAAGTTAAGTGTGCCAACGTGGCACACTTCTAGCCATCCATTCGTGCACCCTTTTGGGTAAATTTCATCAACACCTCTTCGTATATTTCAATTTTTTATTCAGTCCTATAAATAAGTATTTTAGTATAAATATTTGTGAATAATTTACATAAAGGACCCCATACTTTTATCATATTATATTAAGGTCCTTTGCCAGTTCACCTCACGTAGACCTCCACGTGAGGGACATTTTACATGTATGACCTTGCGGGTTTTAATAATTGTAATATAATACTTAAAATTGAGATGCAGTTGTATAGTTTTAGGAAATTTGCATGTATCACACCACTTTATATTTCAATTGAAAATGTGCTCCTACTTGTTCAATTTATTTTTGTGCATGTTTCTCTAATTTTTACAAATATCATCCATGCTCAAAAAATCATGCAAAAATAGAATAATGTATTTGTATGCTTGATCGTTCACGCTATATTTTTATTTTTGCATTTTATGCACATTTACTATTTATTTAAATTCAAAAGAGCATGTTTTATTCCCTGTCTAAATAAAAAAATCCCAAAAAATATTAAAATGCTGCCAAAACTTCCCAAAAAATACCTATAGTGTATTATTGTATTTTATAACTTCAAACCAAAAACCCCTACAAATAGAAAAAGAAAATACATAATAATTAAAAATATCCAAAATCTTAATAAAAAAATATAAAATCACCAAAACCCTGAAAATTTTAGTATTTATTTTATATTTCTATTTATATAGTGCTACATATAAAATTTAGTTTTGAGAATTTTTGAACCTGTTTAGTATGTTTAAATCTCAAAACAATGTGGTCTATTTCTTTAATCCATGATTTGGGATATCTTGGATATCAAATATACCTTAGTAAAAATACCCATAAAATAATAAAATAGTAGAAAATTGTGAAAATGCAAAATTATGTTGTTCTACACATTTTGAGTATTTTTAGCTATCATATTGTATTACAGATGCAATGGGGTTGGATTCGGGAGGCAGCCAACGTGGCTGCCCCCGCCCATTTTCGGATGTTTTTTTTATTTTTTTTAAAAAATATCACCAAGTATATTCATATATATATATATATATATATATCTCCTATATGTCATTCGAATTTCTTCAAAAACAAAGACTCATATGCCCTCCATCTAAAACATGTTGATTACAACAATGTTTAATTACCTGTTCTAGATGGAGGGCATATGAGTCTCTATTTCTGACGAAATAGAATGACATATAGGAGGGATATATAGATGAATATACATGATGATATTTTTCAAAAAAATAGGGAAAAATGGGGCGAGGGCAGCCCCATTTTTTCCTTGTATTATATACCTCTATATACCTATACATAGTTTATATTATATTATAATTTATAATTACCTTATAAATATTTTAGAAACCCTGAAGAATATATATATATATAATCACAACTATATTTATTAACATTTATGATTTTTATATATTTATTATATTTATATACTCTTATATCATATCATATATACATTATTATATTTATATATTCATATACCCTTATATATCTATAAAATATTATATTTATATACTTTTATATCATATATACTCTATTATATTTATATCTTCATATACCCTTATATATATCTATATAATATTATATTTAAATTAAAAAGAAATTTAAAAATAAATAAAAATTTAAAACCCAAAAATCCACACAAAAAGACTAAAAGGACACTTGTGTACATAATTCATTTTGATTGGAAATAATCATTAGGCTACCTTGTTCGCTTTCAATGGTTTGACCTCTACATGCTTACATATTATACACATTTGTTTGTAGAGTAAAATTAATTATACTTAACATTTTTATCATCCATTGATCACTTATATATTGTTAGTACTTGTTATTTAAAGTGGATTTCGTGAGCAATCACCTCAATGATAGTGTAGTTATCGCCTTGTGTAGGCTACATTAGACCCTTACAAAATCCGTTTCATCAAATGGCGTCGTTGTCAGGGAGCAACGTGTCGTAGCTTAATTTTGTGTGTAGTTGTCTTTTCTTTTATTTTCTTGTGCAAATTTCTCTACCTTTTTCTGATGTGTACATAGTTCATCTCTTATTTCTTTAAAGTCATTATTTGATTATCTGTACTAATACATCTCTTTGTCATGTTTGATGCGAGGGCCCGCTATGCAAGGATGACTTCTCAGGAGGCTGATGCGGCTAAGCTTGGTGGAGACTGGTCTTATTGCCCTATCCTGTAGGAGAGGCAGTAATCATAGCAAGGAGAAGACTTTGGCATAGATCTTAGCTTAGGATTTTATTTTTATTGTGAGAGGGTGATTTATTATTCTTTATTATTTGTAATCATACATGGACTCGGAGATTAGACTATAGGTCCTATTTTATCAAGTGTCTGTTCACTTGGTGGTCCTCGCGGTTTTCTTAGAATTTTCTTGCCTTCTCACTTTATTCCTCCCTATTTTCCCTTTATTTCCATTGTTTCCCGATGTTTTGAGTATGTCGCCTTTGTTTTTATTTGATTTGTACATATGGAGACCCTTAGATATAAGATTACTTGTATATGTAATTAGTCCAAACCCTAACAAGAATCGTGTTCATATAGTCTTCTACATTTGGATCTAGTCAAACCAATAATTGTCAACTATTTGGACTTGAACCCATGCGTCGAGAGAGAGAGATCACACAACGTTGGAAGAACCCATTATGGTGGGCACCGAGATGTCTCCAAGAGTGGACTCCTGAGTTCATTTCTGAATAATTGAAATTTGGTTTTTCACGACTAATAATAGTTAATTCTTAGAGTTATTTTGTCGATTGCACATCTCCATGTAGATAGGTTTAATTTTTTTATTTTACGTATCACATGGAGAGAACTGGGATGCATTGTAAGTCCTCTAACTTTGCATGCATCATTAGATTCTATAGCAAGATTTCCATCATCGAATCAACCTACATGACTTTTTTTCTAGCTCCTTCTGATTTTGAGCACCTAGGATTTAAATGAAAATTCTCAAAATCATTAGACGCTTGTATGCAAAATACCCAAAAAAGTGAAAACCCAAAACTAAAACTAGGGGACTGCTAAATAAACTTTGAGCTTAATTAAATCTGTAATGAACTTCATTATTTCGGGTTTATAAAGCCCTAATTATTTTCATGTACCTTAGAAGGGGACCAAAACCCCTCCCATGAGCAAGGTGTGACCTGCTAAGGATTAGAGCCAAAACCCCAGACTATATCTGCCTTATGTATTGCCTTGATTTCTGAAGTATTGGTACTTCTATCGTAAGTGGATAAGTAAGACTTGGTCAACAATATTGTTCTCACCTTGTGTAGAATGTCGACCTTGTCTGAAGTACCGAGCTTAGGCCACATCCTCATGAGTGTATCTATCTCATCATCTCGCATCCGAGGAGGGGCTTGCATGCTTAAGGGTGATTCCCTTGCGAGTGAGGTCTGAAATAGTTGTTTTGACTATCAGCTTCCTCTGTCTCATTTGTTGGCTAAGTAGGGATTCAGGAAGGGTTACAAGGACCTCAAAAAGTACAGACTACATGTTACAAAGGAGGAGGATAAGTACGTGATACTTTCCGGCAGTACTCTCAGTCCTGTAGGGTTAGCGTCTAAGGACTTGCTAAAAGACATGTTTGAAATAACAACTCTAAAAATGAAAAGATAAAAATAGTTGATCCTTTACGGTTTCACATTTGTAGAGTTGGTTAATCCAATTTTGTATTGTGTATTGTGTGAATCTAGATTAAGGTTCAAAGATCAAGTCACATGCACTTGCGTAAATTTTATCTTATGTGATTCCTCTTTGACCCATGCTTGCATCGAGCCTTTCTACTATTTTACATTCCTTTTATTCCTCATTGGCCATTGTATCTTTCCTCCTGCATCGATTCTTCTTTTCCTCCATGATGTCGATCCATGGATGGACCAGTCAGGACTCCGCCGATACCTACATCGATTCCATGGACTCACCATTGTCAATAATTCAAGGTGAATATCGAGAACTCAGTTTGGAACTTGTGAATCGATCTCCATATTCCTCATCTTCTTTCCACTCTCCTTCCATTTCTTAATAAATCGGGCCCCCCCTTGTCCCATTTTCGTCCATTACGAATGGAGATCGATTTCAGTCTGCATCTTTTATTCCAATTACAATTGTCTCGGATTAACCTTAATCTCAGATTTATCAATTCGGCTGGTATTCAATTTCAAAGTGGTCTGATTGGGATACCTCTTACATTGCAGATAGGAGTTAGTCCCAGATCCCAATCTAGAGTTCATTTCATCATATTTAGACTCAAAGATGGCTCCTCAGGGTAAAGGGAAAGGACAACAACCTCCCTAGCAAGATCAGGGCCAAGCACCTGATTAGAATCAAGTGAACGCTTAGTTTCTTGCTTCCATCCAAGCCATTCAACAACAGTTGAGTGATGAGGTACTAGTGTAGACTGCATTCCAAGACATGTTGAATGATATGAGCAACAAACACCGAGGAGGAGGAGATGATGAAAGAGCTCGTGATGATCAAGAAGAGGAGGAGCCAAGGAATGAGAACTCTAAACCTATGTTGAAAGATACTTATAGTCCTGGAGACAACCAGATGATCGAGTATATTCACATCCCCCTGGTACATGCTCACTTTGAGCTCAAGCCTCAGTTCCTTGCTCTTCTACCTACTTTCCATGGGAATACTAATGAGGCATTGTACATTCACCTGCAATAGTTCTCTCGCATCTACTAAACCACATACTATCCTAACATCCTGTTAGGTGTAGTCAAGATGAATGCATTTCCCTTCAGTTTCCAGGACAAGGCCCTCTACTAGGTCAACCATTTGGGGAAGATCATGACAACCTAGAAGGAACTTAAGCCTACATTCCTTCACAAGTTTTATCCTCTCGATTGTCTCAATCAGATGCGAGCTCAGATTAGTAACTTCTAACAAGCTACCCATGAGTCGATTCATGAAGCATGGAAGCGATTCACAAACCTAAATGTGAAATGCCCCCACCATGAGATATCGATGACCAACTTGGTCAAACACTTTTTCGGTGTCCTAGATATTGAAAGTCAGATATTAGTTGACACTGCCTGTGGGGGATCCCATTTTAACAAAGATGAAGATGTAGTCTAGCATATTTTTAGGAAATGGTCAAGCGAGAGCCACCCTCTCTTCATCTTACGCTTATCAGAGACAACCCCAGGTCCTCCACAAACCAATACACATGGAAGCATCTCACGAGGGAGGGAGAGATGAGAGATCCAACCTCAGCATCATTGGGGGCATCTTTCCAAAGTTTATATCATCAAGAAGAGATCACATGATCTCAAAAATTAGCTGTGATCGAACAAAGAACCCATAATGTGGACAAATTGGATCGGATCAACAAGAAGCTGGAGTTGCCGGTGAGTACCATCAATGCCTGCCAATCGACAATTCCACTGCCCGAGACTCCTTCCAAAAATAAAGAAGAGTAGGCCATGTAGCATTAGCCTCATCACAGTCCTTAGCAGTCGGCAGTCCAACACGTATATTACGTGAAAACTCCCAACCAAGCACTGCAACAACAATAGTTGGTGGTTTACCAAACAAAATTCTAGTCTTCTTATGATCCATTCTCTCCTCCATCGCCTCTTATTCAAGAGGGAATGGAGTTTGGTCGAATTATATGTAGCTAGTCCATTTAGGATGACCTCAACAGGGTAAGCCTGCAAATTCTCATCCATTCCCTCAAAATCAAGGAGAGAGATTTGTCCAACCCCACCATCAACCTTATTACCACCAGTCTCCACAGTATCACAACAATTGGATATAGAATCAGCAGTACCCGTAACCACAATCTCACCAACAATAGCCGTATCATTCGTATGCAACTGCACCTCACCAGCATTATCCTCCTCATCACTACCAGAATCGGTATTAGCTCTCGAAGACAAGATTTTTGATGCGATAAAAGTGTATTTTTATGTGTCATTGTGCACACATACGAAAATTGAGATATTCTGATAATTTTTATTTCAACTACAAATAAAAAGATATCAAATAAAGCATAAGGCAAGTATATGATCGATCTACACAGAATCATATATTTTACATGATTTTTTATTCTATATACAAGGGCATTTTTAACTTTATTGTACCAAACTAAATCCTATTTTCTTTTTTTGGAGCCTTAAAAGATGTTGATTGTCGTCAAGTTTTAGACATCATAAGGACTGTAAAGGAATTTTCTGGGTATTTTTCTGGATTATTTGCTGTTTTTGGCAATTTTTGAAAGTAGCAAGGTATTTGCGAAATTTGTAAGAAACTATGAGTCTGAATGTAAATAAAATTAAAACTAAGGGCTTACTTACGATTACTAAAAGCTAGCTAGATGGAAATGAAATTTTTCTAAATAAAATATACTTTAGGGAAAATTGTAGAGAAAGAAATAAGTTTTTAGAAAATTTCAAGATGGTCCCTAGAGGACTAAATGTAATTAATAAAAACTTGAATAAAAAATTCCAAATAGTAAGAATATAAAAAATTAGAAAATGGGAAAATTTCATAAACAAAATAAAAGTTTTGTGAAATTACAACTAAGTCCAAAAAATATAAAAAATCAAAGAAAAAAAAATTTATGAAGGGGTCCCTAGGACCCCTTCTTCTTTCAGATGGTCATGGAGGAGGTGGTCTTATGATAGAGGAAGGAGACACTGGTGAAGAGCAGCGGGGCGGAGCACAGCTGTCACCCATGCGAAGGAGGACAAGGCAGAGGAGATGCGCAACGACAAAGAGGAGGGCATAGGGCGACTGATGAATCTCCAATTCATCACCTTTGTTCTATCATTTTGGCCTTAAAAACCCTAGCTAATGCATGTAAATAGCATCAATTTGCACAAAATAACATGCATTATTTATTGCATTTATTGTGTAAATAATATGGTTTCTAATGCCAAAATTATAGAATCAAGAGAAGAAAAGAAAAAGAATAAAATAGCGCAGATATTTTATGACCCTGAACCCCGAGACCAAGTCAAAGAATGAGTTGGTCGATAAGGAATAAAGTAAGGGGAGATAAGGGTCAAAATACAATACAAATCGATTTTATTTATTCATTATTTATGCATTTTAACACCTATTTTATTTTTTATTAGTTATTCATCAAATAAATAAACTCTGAACATGAAAGTTGTAGATAATAATGTAAATAAAAATACAAAATTGAATTTGTACAAAAATAATATACATCGTTCATTTTATATACAGAATAAAAAGCCAAAAACCTAACATCATAGACCCATATCTCTAAAATAAAAAGTCAGAACATATTAAAGTCACTTATAATTTAATATAAATTTTCACAAGCTATTTAATGGTGGCGATTTCGTATTTTTTGGAGTTACTGGGAGAAAGTTAGATTTTGACCCTCATTGTACATTATACCCGATTAAAATATTCAATTTATTCATCCTTTATTATTTTTACAAATTTATATTTTTATATTTTGTAATTATTATTCATAACACATGTGCATATTGAAATTAAAATAAAACCAAAAAGAAAATAAAAAATAAAATAAGTCTATGTGAAAACATAGGGAAAATAATTATAATTATATTTCTATATAAATAAAAGGGGATTTCATTCTTTTATTCGTTATTCATTTATATTTTTCTAAAATTGTAAATACTATCTATATTCTATTACAAAAAATCCAAAATAAAACCCAATACAATATGTTAAAATAAAAAACTCTATATAAAACATAAATAAAATACCTATCAATATACCTGCATAATATGCATATCTATTTATTTAAGCATACAAATTATATCATAAAAAAATATATTTAGACTCATAAAAATAAGTTGTAAATATATAAAATAAAAGAATAAAATAATAAAATAAAACATACAAAATAAAAATAAAATGTACAAAACATAAATGAATATACATATAAATACACCATTAAAAATTAACTACTAATAAATAAAATCAAACAAAATTAAAATCATATATAAATACTACAGTAAATAATAAGAATTTTTTATTTTATACTACAACAACAACAAAGCCTTTTCCCATAATTAAGTAGGGTCGGCTACATGGATTCTTCGCCTCCATTCAGATCTATTTTGGGTCAATCTCGGACTTATATCCAAAAAACTAAGATCCCTTCGTATAGTCTCTTTCCAACACTTCTTGGGCCGTCCTCACCCTCTCTTAGCCCGCTCAACATCCCAACACTCGCATCTCCTAACTGGTGCATCAGTTGACCTTCTTTACAAATGAACAAACCATCTTAAGCGGTTTTCTCGCATTTTATCCTCGATCGGAGCTACACCAACTTTCTTTCTGTTTGCATCATTCCGAATCCGATCTTTACGTGTATGTCCACACATCCATCTTAGCATTTTCATTTCTGCTACATCCATTCTCTGCACATGTCTATGGTTCACAGGCCAATATTCAGAACCATAAAGCATGTCAGGTCTCACGGCTGCTTTGTAAAACTTTCCTTTAATTTTTAAAGGAATTTTCTTATCACAGAGAACAACGGAGGCTCCTCTCCACTTTATCCAGCCTGCATTTATTCTATTAGTAACATCTCCATCAATTTCTCCATCATGTTGCAAAATAGATCCCAAATATCTAAAAGAATCTCTCTTCTGAATGTATTTTTTATTTTTTTATTTTATACTAAGAAAATAATATAATCATTTACTATATTAAATTAATAAAATACAAATAAAACAGCATGTTTTGTCCTTATTCGGCTGACGTGGACCAATGGGGTCACTGATGAATATGAAATTCGTCATCTTTATACGATTATTTAAGCTTAAAAACCCTTATAAAATACCTATATATAATACTAACTCTATGTTCTTACTAATTTGCATCTATGTGAAAATATTATATATTTGTATACTATTTTAATCTAAAATAAATAAAGAAAGAAAGAAAGGAAAAATAAAGAAAAGAAGACTGTATATATGTAATAGATACATGCTGACCAGAACCCCGAGAGAAGGTCAAGACTTGACCTGATCGACCAGGAATAAAGTAGGAGATAGGGTCCTTAATCAGAAAATCCAAAAAAAATTATGTTGTAAATACTTCTCACTTATTTTGTATATCTGTAAAAAACTAACACTATTTTATTTATATATAAATTAACCTTAAATAAAATAATTTTGAAAAAAAAGTTGTACATAAAAATGTTGGCTAAATAATAAAAATAATTGCACAATGAAATGTTGTATATAATAAAAGTAACCACATCCCGAAAAAGCCATTAAGTGATAATTAAAAGATCAATTACGGCTCCATATGAACTCAGATTGAACCAAATTCACTTCCATTGTATATTGAATTAAATTATCTTTAAAATTGCTGTGATATCATAATTTTTGGAGTTAGGGTTGAAAAGTTGGTTTTTCTGGGGTGGTTTGAGCAAATTTGCCATTTATTTGTACATATTGTATTTGTAAATATTTGTAAATATTTTTACTAATCATTGAAAATAAAAAAAATTTAAAAAATTTAAAAATTAAAAAAAAAATTTTTGCTTATTTACCCATGTAGATAATTTCATATTTGTATATAACATATGTTTATATTTAATTTTCTTAACTAACTACCACAAAAAATCAAAAAATTAACATTTCATTTTCCAATAAATAAAGCGAAGAAAATACAAAATAAGTTAATTTTTATGAATATTTTTTTAACATTTACCTTTCTACTTTATCTCATTTCAATTTTTCTTCTCTATATCTATTATCTTCATCCAAAAATTCAAAAAAAATCAAACTTCAATCACATTCTATCTGTTAATATGGCTCCTTCTCCGTCATTTCAATTTGATCAATCTTTGGTGAGAGGAGACTTTTCTCCGAGAGCTATCTTGTCGTAGAGAGGTTCCTAGCCTTCGAGTTGTCTGGTGACAACGAGTCGGCCTTCTTCGAGTGACCAACGTCTTTTTCGCTCCTTAGGTGAGACCCACATTTTCTCTTCTTTTTATCCTAGGTTAATCATAGTTTTATGTTCTCACATTTTTCTTCATTGTCATTTTTTTAGATCCTAAAATCCATCATGATTTGATCTGCCACAAACTCGATTTTTCATCTCACTTTCTCGAACTCTACGCATTCTTTTCTACCTCACACGATCTCCCACCTCCGACCAGGCATGGTGGTCGGAGATCCGGTTCCATCTACCATTCCCCTCGGAACCGCACACATTCACACCTTCCGTGTGATTTTAGGATCGAGTCATCGTGCTCGTGTCCTAACAAGTTGATAAATAAAAATTTTAAAAAAGTAAAAAAACTATTCTTTTTCCCTAACACTTGTTTTGTAGGGAAAAATTAAAGGAATATAAAAATAAAAAATAAAATAAAAAAATTCCGTTTCTATTTTGTTAAAAAATATAAAAAAGTTTTTTTATCATTTCTGATTTACAGTAAAAAAATAAAAAATAAAATAAAATAATAAAATAATAAAAAAATTTCCATGTGGAGCAGCCACTACCGCCACTGCCCTTCCAAGCCAACACCGTCCCCTCCTTCATCATCTGGGCAGAGCCCCTCTACCATAGCCAACCTTTGGCTCGAATCGCCGCTGACCACCGCAGCAACGACCCTTCACCGCCATGGCTGCCGACCCGGGTGTGTGTCTCCCAGGACGCCTACCACCCGTAGAAACCCCCACGCCCAGCGCCACCGCGCTCTGCCTGGACTGGCAGAGCACAACCATCTGCATACCGCCTCTGAGGCAGAACCACCGTGTGCTTCAAAGCACAACCAACGCCCTCTACGATCTCGCCTCCAGATTTGAATCCTTCAGAGAAGCCACTCTGGTTCCCTTCGGTCGCCACTGCGCGCTCCTTACTCCAACGTCGCCTACATGAATAAAATAGCAGCACAAAGAGAACCCTTAGGTTGAATAAAATATTGGAAAAATTTCAACTTTGCCCCCATACATTTCTAAAATACAAATAAGCCCTTGCTAGGAACAGCAATTGCGTTGCACACATTTAGTTGGGTAAATTACATTCTCCATACCACGATTTATTTTTATTATATTTTTATGCAAAAACTTTAACTTTTACATTTCAGTCACTGTTTCCAGACTTAAATTTGTCTGATCTTTTCTTTGGACTAAATAATTTTGTTGGTCAATAATTCTCCCAAAAATCATGCTATGTTCCTGATGTGTGTATCTTTTAGCATAAATTTTTCATTGCATCTTGTCATCATTTATTATTATTTAAAAATAAAGAATAGTGTTTTTTCTCTTCCTGAAATTTAAAAATTCATAAAAATTTGAATATTGCTCTAAAAATTCCAAAAAAATAGATTAGCTTTATTTTATTGTCTTTTAATTTCTATCGAAATTTGATGCATTAATTTTCTAAAAATGCAAAAATTGAAAAAATACAAAAAATCTTATAAAAATCATCAAACGTGACATGTTTGATTGGCGGTCACAAGATGTTCGTAGATTGTCTGATACTACAACTTGACAAGTTTGATTTGATTTTAGGCATGGATTGGTTGTCAGCTCATCATCCTTAGTTGATTGCTTCAGGAATACAATTGTCTTCAGGATTTTGGACTTACCTGAGTTCACTTTTAAGGGTATGGTACATGACTCTAAAATGGAGTACATCTTAGTGCTGAGAGCCTAGAGACTTGTTGATCAGGGATGCGATTCATATGTAGCATTTGTTCTAAAGACATCCGATCATGAGCCGATAACCCAGGACATCGAAGTAGTATCAGACTACCCATATGTATTTCCAGATGATTTACTAGGATTGCCACTAGAGAGAGATTGAGTTCGAGATCACATTACTTCCATATATATAGCCGATCTCTATGGCTCCATATCTTGCGAGCGCGTTGATGAGATGCGTCCTTCTCGCAATCCATGTTGATGATCTAAGCGACGAATCTCCTGACCTTATCACACAAGATCCAACGTCTTCTTCGCAAGCAAGGCGTACAGAAGGAGACAGAGATTCCACGAGCAAATACTCCGGCAACATAGCGACGATGCTGCGGCGATGGAGACTCTCTCAATTGCTCCATGGTGGACGACCATTATGAGAGAGAGAGGCTTGGCATGTGAAGAAATAGAGAGAGAGCATTCATAACTGTGTGTTTTGAAAAGCAAGGGGTACCTCTTCTTATATAGGGTTTTGGGAGTTCATGGACCTCAATCCATGGACAATACACAATCAATGGTTGAGATTGATTTGTGTTTCTTTTAATGGTCATGATCTTGTTGTAAAAACACAACATCAATTAATTTAATTTAATTTAAAATATATTGATAAATCAATATAAGTTAATTTCAAATCAAATCAATTGTCTAGTCTTAGAGATAATGAGGAGACTAACCACATCCCCTAAAAAGGGGGGACGGGTACAAGTCATCTCATGAGATCCCATTATCTCATGAGATCTCATTATCTCATGATATCTCCAAGATTTACAACAACAATTGTTGTAAGTTATTTCAAAAAAATAATTCACAATTATCTTGTGAAATATTGCAATCATGCCATTGGAAAAATGTGAATCGCATTCATCCTAAAACAAAATGTAAATTATATTTTCAATTAATCATCCAATGTGAATCCAATTCACATCAATAATTAATCAAAAAATATAAATCACAATATGCTCTCTCTAATATATTATAAATCACATTTATAATATATCTGATTAATATGGATAGTGCTATCCACATTATTCATATCCAAGATAATTAAATCACATTTAACCATCTTGTATCTCTATTCTCATGTGCCTAAATAATATGAACCACATTCATATTATTCACATATTTGATAATTAAATAGCATTTAATTATCTTAGATAACTCTCCTTAAAATATGAATCAAATTCAATTATTCATGATAATCAAATTACATTTAATTATCAATTTTCTTAATGCTCGGATACATATATCAACAATGAAATTATCCATGAACTCTTTCAAGGATAATGTACTTTCTCCGCGGATACTTGGAGATAAGGATAGTACGATTGTATTGTTCTATGTACAGTGACTTGGATATTGAGATCACATCTCAAATTCAGATCTTGCGGACCACCCATAGTTGTTTGATTAAATCAAAGCCGTGGATGTAATCTTCTCATTGCATCTGAATCACATTCAGATCAAGGTCCAACACTTCAACTAAGATTAGATCGCTTCTCTATGAGAGGGGTCGCTAAAATCCAGACCTGTTTCATCACTCCCTAAGAATGGAAGTATCATGGTTATGCAATCGTATATGATCACATCACCCTCAGATATTCCCAATACTTGTTCATCCTGCAAACTGGAAGACCAAGATTAAACTTGAAGTTTTAGATTTCTATTGGATTGTCTCCTTCAGGGTTTTATCATTAAGTTTCTCATTTGACCATTGGGATTTGGTATCGATCATATACTTTCCAATAGCATATATCATACCCAAGTGTTGATCGTATACTTTCCAAAAGTATATATCAAACCTACAAATTCAGTCAAGCTTCCAAAGTGAGAGGACCATGCACGGAATTTGATTATTCCCAATATCTCATGAGTGAGCTCATGTCTTCCGATTCAGTAATGAACCTATATGATCCCTTTGAGAGATCGTATTACTCATATTCCCTTGCATGCACACCAGCGCGCTGGTATATAGACCTTGGTTAGGTCATCAACCTATTGGTCTTCTAAATATACAAACTTAGACATTTGGTAAACATCTGTCTCCGGTCAAAGAATGCGTGCCTATATCTTGATAGCATATGACATAAGACTTTGGTTATCTCGACCTCGTTAAGTCAACTCTTTGACCTAACTAATCTAACACCTCTGAATCTCTATTCCTATGTAGAGAACCTGCATCAAGAGGTCAGTGAGATATCAGCCAAATGAGAAAGGATTGCCATCTCCTACTCAGGCTAGAGATCATCTCTTAATAATCATTTGATGGTGCTTGATGAGTCCTCAATCTAACTCACTAGATATTCATCCAAGCACCAGCCTCCATGATTCAATAATTGAATCAACAGCTGTATGATCATTAAGATGGCCATGGTACATAACCCTAATTGTACTAAGGGTCCTATTATGCAAATTAGTTATTCTTCATTTCAGATCTGGGAATGATATTTTCAACAACATTTATTGCATAATGGCTCGATGTGGGCTCGCATGTCCAACAATCTCCCACTGGCCCAAAGAGCCATTAATGGGCTCATCATTTAAATCCTCACTCATGTGACAATCATAGGCTATTTACAAAAATAGCTGTGTAAGATGATCCGTCACTCTATTCCCAAGAGACTACGCCAAGTCCTTTTACAACACTTGCGTATCCCTCAGTAGCAGTGCTCACATCCAATGCGAATGTTGCATCTTATGCAACCAATACTCAATTTTGTCAGTTATAGTGTCCTTGACACTATAGCTTAATAATTATTATAACCAATATTTCTATAATCCTTATCAGAATACCCTTATTCCCGGAGATTTCTATCTCCTAAGGTATACGCAGTTAAGACCTTTTAGATCACTATCTATAAAGTCTTAATTACTTGAAGATAATACTTAGAGATCACTATCTCGAAAGTCTTGTCATCTTTGAAGATATTGTTATTACTGCAATCAAGTTTTTTATTTCCTTAGCAAGATTAGTAACAGTTCCTATTACATGGCAGACATCTGACTTTTGTACACATCAAGCATACACTCGGTTTCTCGTAACTGATGCGCAAGGGAAAACAGTTCTAGCATTTACTTCCTCAACTCCTTGAGGTGCTATCCCTTTAGACAGGTCAGTACCATATCTTAAGGAAAAGAAGCCTTTCTTGGAATTTTTCAAAAAATGAAACATGTCCAAGATGTACAACTAATGTGACGATCCCAATTCCCTCCTTCATTTGCTTCTTAACAACTTCAGAACTAAGATCCTAGTGGTATCCATGATATCATATCTAAAGTTATGGAATAGTCAGTCTATAAAAACTTATTACTATCCTTATATCATTCCAAATGATAAGGATATCATCTACATTTAGCACGATGAACACAATGGCACTCCCACTAAGCTTCACATGGTTCATCAAGATTCTATCTGAAATCATAAAATTTATAATTTCATCAAATCTTATGTTCCAACTACAAGAAGCTTATTCGAGTCCATAGATGGAGTTATTCAGCTTGCACACCTTGCATTCCTCAACATGAAGCCCTGGGGCTACTTCATGTGAATAAACTCGGAGAGGTATTCATAGAGGAATGCAATCTTGACTCGCAACTTGAAGATGTCATAGTCAAGTTGTGTAGCTATGGTTAGCAATATTCTGATGGGTTTAAGCATGGTCACTCTAGAACAAGTCTCATCACAAGCGATGTCTTCTCTTCAGTGTGTATCTTGAAGATACGAACTGTGCTTTGAAGGTCTCTACCTTCTCATCAGGTTCTCTCTATCTCTTAAATATCCATTTATACCTTAACGGGTCTTACCCATATAGGTGGATCCTCGAGGATTCATATACAACATTTGTATATGAAGTCTACATTAGATTGTATTGCCAACATCCATCTTTCCATGTCATGATCCGTATAAGTTTCATCACATGAAATCAGATCATTGTCAGAATTAACTGGCACATAGAACACATCCTCAAACTCATGTGAAGAAGTATGAGTGTTTCATCTTTAATTGTTCTTTTAGTTTCTGACTTTAGGAGTCTCATTATCTTCTCAAGATTAATTGATATCCTTCACTTCATTTTCATCTTGATTCTCAAGAGAGTCATACTCTAAGAATTACATTCTTAGAGATGAGATCTTTTAAGAATCTCAAGGTCATGAATTTTGTATCCAATACCATCCTTTATTTTCCCAATGAAGTAGCACTCTCTGGTGCTAGATTCCATCTTACTTGCATGGAACTTTATTAAGGATACATATTGTAGCCTCTAATACATAAATACCTGGAAACTAAGAGGTAATTATTCTAATATTCATCTTTGACCAATGTCACACATGATCCAATTGTATCTCCCTACAACTCCATTGAGTTTAGGTGTATTAGGAGGAGTGAGATGGGAATGATACTCATATCTCCATAAGGTATTCCATAAATTGATCTAATAGGTATTGACTACCTAGATTAGATCAAATTCATTTTCATCTTCCTTCAAACTTTGGTTCTAAACCAAAATTGTGAAATCTTTGAACATTTCAAAGGTTTCTAAGGTAAAGGGAAGAAATCTCATACCACAAATAATCATTAATAGATATCACATATCCATACTGTTTATTCTGATATAGATAATCCACATACATCAATATGTATGAGATCTTGAACACCTCAGCATCTAACACCATTCCTAGAGAAGGGTGTATTGGACATTTTACTTTGAATACAATATTCATAGTATGTAAGTTTTGAAATTTTAGACATTTTAAAGTTTCATCTCTTACTAGTCTATTGATCAAATCAACAGACAAATGTCCAAGGCTTGATGCTAGATCATTGTCAAATGATCTTCATCCTCCCATTGATGTTATAAGGTTTAACGTTTAGGCTCCGTTTGGTTGCAGGGTTGGGCAGGGTTGGGTTGGCCCAACCCAGGGTAGCCCTCCTTCCAGCCCTCCCAATCCTCCTCGCAGTTTACTATTCACAGGGGTACACCAACCCAACCCAACCCTAACCAACCCTGCAACCAAACGAACCCTATAAATCTTAATTAACTATTCATTAATTTTCTAATTTAGTAGAGTCCAGTAGATGTTAGATTACTATCTAAAATAGATCCATCATAACTCTTTATGATAGGTTTATTCCAGAATTCATGTTTATTTCTAACACTTAGAAATAAACTATGAGTGTATTCTAATATCTAGGTCATAGAGACATTCTCTGAGACTAAGGACTACTCTCCAACTGAAAATATGAAGTCTATCTATCCAATAGAGATTGTTGCAACAATTGCATCAGCGTTCATGTGGATGACTATTAAACCTTAAGATCTAGTTTCTAGTCTTCTAAAACATATGCAACCAATTGCAAGTGTTATTAGAAGAATAAGATACAATTTTTAGACTTTTAATCTTATCAAATAAGAAAGTTAATTTCAATGATTATATGTAGATGTAGATTATTCTGATGTACTATCCAAGTCCTTCTCTAAGGATCCTAGGTAGCCTAGATAGTCACACTATCAGTGCATCAACTTATTGCAGTATTGGCATTCGTCCAACTCTTTTGGATGTCATATGTATAGAAGCCATAGAAGTACAACCAGCTCTTGACTTTCCTTCTAACTTAGGTCCAACCCATGCTTCCACTGCACTCTCTTCATCTATAAACAATAATTGCTTAAGACAAAAGATCTCTTACGTTGAATTCAAAAGATTTCAATATAAGATTATTTCTACATTTATACATGCTTCATTCAAATCATATGATATGAATATTATGAAGCTTCATGAATGACTAGAATATAGATAGTAAAATGATGACACTCATAATATCTACATACATCTTAACTCTTAAAATCATTGGTTCAGATATGTACTCAAACATTTTGAATACATCTTCTCCTATAGAGCCCCCATTCTGCATAATGCAGAGAACCATGTCATTTGTGATGAAATGTCGAGAGCACAAATGTATGCCAGAACATCTTCTTAGATTTTATAAGGATTATTTGAAAATTACGATCATCTTCGACATGTCACTTCCAAAGTACATTCGATGAGATCAAGACTATAGATAAACACAAACCCTAGGGTTGTAGTCCTATTGTCTATTTAATTGTCATTCCTCATCATTATGCAGAAACTTGCACATTGCAACCACATACATTATGTCTCCAACTGCAAGTATGATATCTTGGTCATGGATCCAATCCATGATATTATACTGATTATTATTGAGTATATATTGAGTGGATTTAATGAAGGATTATATGAAATAAGAAATTTGCATAAGTGTACATATTTTATAACATATTTTACTTTTATTAAGGAGTTTTTATATCAAAGTTGTCTTGCCTTGTCAACAATGAAAGTTCATTCCCTTAATCACTTTCAATGTAAGAGATATACTTACCATTATATCTCAAGCAAGATCTGGGATCTCCTTCCTTATCTTTGTCTATCGCCCTAATAATATAAGGACCCGATACTGGGGTCACTATGTATAAGGCCTTACTCTTTCGAGAAGCAAAGAGCCTGATCCATATGCGCTTGCATACAGGAGCTGTCACTTCGGACAGGTGTCTCCTACATACAATCCCTGGCGACGGAACCCTTCACCTTGACAGGAGACCATGGATGTCACTTATGTGATCCTCCACCTCATATTCAAATTTAATTAAGGAATATTTACATCCATAACCCCGAGTAGTTTCTTAATTACTCCAGGAACCTTCAATAATCCATAATTACATGAGTAACCCCAAATAATCATTAACTCTTACGTGACATAACCCTGTGTTATGTTCCATTTGATATGACCGTTATATTTTACGTTTTCTATGAGAAAAAGACAAAATTTTCCCTAATGCTCATTTTAATTTACAAATCATGTCATCTCATTATTAACACAACCAACATCGTGATGACCATATCGAGGCAAGAGCTACAGGTCTACCAGTTCGTATGTGCGGTCGGAAACGGAGCCGGGGTGGAGGCAAGGAAGTCGCATGCAAAGGGTTGGAAGGCGTGGAGCAGGAGCCGTGTACCTCCAGCCCAGGCTGGCCCCGCGTCCGACCCCCACCCACCCTCCATCCCAGGACCACAAGAGCTCCCCCGACCCTCCAGCCAGTCAGCCCCGAGCACCCCCCTTTCCCGACCCTCCAGCTCAGTCGGCCCCGAGAACCCCCCTTCCCCCCACCCCCGCCCACTCCCTCTCCCGATCCCTCGTCCACCCTCCAGGCTGGCCGACCCCGAGCTTGCCCCCCCTCCTTCCTCTGACCTCGCACGCCAACTTGAGCTCCCTCGACCCTCCGCCTACCTACCCAAGCTCCCCCGACCCTCTACCCACCCTCGCTCGGGTCGACCCTGAGCTCCCCCGACCCTTAGCCCACCCCGCCCAGGTCGGCCCAGAGCTCCCCTGATCCTCCGCCCACCCTCACCCAGGTCGACCCCGAGCTTTCTCGACCCTCTGCCCACCCTCGCCCAGGTCAGGCCTGAGATCCCCCCTCCCTGCCCACCCTCTCCCGACCCCTCCCCCACCCTCCATGCCGACCCCGAGCTTGCCCCCCCTTCATCCCTCACCTACCCGAGCTCCCCCGACCCTCCACCCACCCTTCGCCCAGGTCGGCCCTGAGCTCGCCCCCCGCACACCCTCCAGCCCATGTCGACCCCGAGCTCCCCCTCACCTCCAACCCCCTCTCATCCTCTAGACCAAGACCCGAGCTCTCTCTACCTACCCATATAGAGGTTCGAGGGAGAGGGGACTGGATGAGAAAGGGGATGGATGGTAGTCGGCAGGGTGGGTGGGAGAACTGAAGAAGGAAGTTTTGGGGAGGGAGGGTCGGCAGGAAGAAGAGGGGTATTTTTTTTTCCTTTTTACTTTTAATTATAGCCATTGGACATAGGATTGGTTAGATTAACTTTAGGTCTAGTTGAGTTAGCTGACTAAAAAAACCGGAGGGTTATGCATGTAGGACGGAGCACTTATTCGGGGTTACTCAAGTAATTATGAATTATCAAGGGTTCTTGGGGTAATTATGAAACAACTCAAGGTTATGGGTGTAAATATCCCTTTAATTAATTATCATGAATCATATTCATATAATTAATTCTTCCAAGGGAAACACACATCTATCATAATAGAGTGTATTAAATTGGATATAATTAATTTAATCTCATTAATTCAATTATCAATCCAATTTAATTATTAACCTTGATTATTACTTGAAATAATGGTATTATCTCAAAGTACATATTATTCGAATTTTAATAATTAGAAAATACATCATGATCTCTCAAGCATAATCCATTCCCTACTTGCTATCATGGCCAATACCGACGGGAGTGAGACAAACCACACACGGTGCAACCAACTACCCCAACGCTCCCCGACTAGGCACCTTATTCACCTCGGGAAAAAATAATGCCGAGTCAATCACTTTGTACTTAATATGATCATCGGTTTTTCAAACGAAATTATACCATATAGTAATAATCAAACATTTTGATTATAGGGCAATTCGCTAAACAAATTCCCAAAACATATTCAAGTAACAAGTTTGATGAAAGTGTATCAAGTAACCAATTGGTGATCTAGATCTAATCTAATCATTCATTGGTTGAGGCAATATCATTTAAGGGAACAATTATTATTCTAATATTTACGAAATATTATCCATAATTATTTCAGAAAATTAACCTTTAATTTCACAAGATTCTTAAATGACAATCACAAGGTTCATGGCTGAGTATGTAATTTTTAGCAGGGACCCCTACTCATTAAAATTAAAATATTTAAATCCATATTAAGAAAAATAAATTTCAAAAGCTTGATAATTTGATTTAAAACTGAACCCAATGATAAGCACACATTTTCACGTATTTTAAAACCGTAATTAACTCCTTAATTACGTCATTATTCGCCCTCCCCGAAATAGTGGATATATGGTTATTAAAAAGATCATATCCTGAGTTATCGGATTCCAAATCATGCAAACTAAAATCCCACGGTTTCCTTAAATAATGGGGAACATTATACAAGTGATATTTTTGTGTTTAAACATTTTAAACATGGCCGAAATTTATGACAAAATAAGGCTGCGAAAAATAAAATGCTAAAATTTTCACGAACCCTAACGAGCTCAAATCTACTTCGGTTTTTGGATCCAATCCAAAACCTCCAACCTAAGGCTCTGATACCACTTGAAGGATATGGGAAAATACTTAAGCGCATCATGGAAGCGTGAGAATCACATCGAATGCGATCGGGAGCGACTAGTCGCATTAGTTGCTCCGGGCAGCGGAATTTAAATTTGAAATGTGATGAAACCACATGATCCAAGAACACTTCTTGGATCGTTTCATCTAAACCACAAATAGGTATAAGGTTTACCCCTTGAAGCGTGGTTGTGATCGAGTCTCTAAACCAAGAGAGCTGTCTCAATCCTGATCCGACGGAGGAGACGCTTGCGAACATGTTGATGAGATGCGTCCTTCTCGCAATCCATGTTGATGATCCAAGCGACGAATCTCCTGATCTCGTCACAGAAGATCCGACGTATTCTTCACGAGTGAGACGCATCGAAGGATACAAAGATTCCATGAGCAAATACTCTGTCAGCATAACGGCGATGCTGCAGCGATGGAGACTCTCTCAATGGCTCTATGGTGGACGACCATTATGAGAGAGAGAGAGAGGCTTGGCGTATGAAGAAATAGAGAGAGAATTCATAATTGCGTATTTTGAAGAGCAAGGGGTGTCTCTTCTTATATAGGGTTTTGGGAGTCCATGGATCTCAATCCATGGACAACACACAATCAATGGTTGAGATTGATTTGTATTTCTTTTAATGATCATGATCTTGTTATGAAAACACAAAAAAATTAAATTAATTTAAATTAATATATATTGATAAATCGATATAAATTAATTTCAAATCAAATCAATTGGCTAGTCTTGGAGATAATGAGGAGACTAACCACATCCCCTAAAAAGGGGGACGAGTACATGTCATCTCAAGAGATCCCATTATCTCATGAGATCTCATTATCTCATGATATCTCCAAGATTTACAACAACAATTGTCGTAAATTATTTCACAAAAATAGTTCATAATTATCTTGTGAAATATTACAATCATGCCAGTGGAAAAATGTGAATCGCATTCATCACAAAAAAATATAAATTATATTTTCAATTAATCATCTAATGTGAATCCAATTCACATCAATAATTAATCAACAAATATAAATAACAATATGCTCTCTATGATACTATAAATCACAATTACAATATATCTGATTAATATGGATAGTGCTATCTACATTATTCATATCGAAGATAACTAAATCACATTTAATCATCTTAAATCTCTATTCTCATATGCCCAAATAATATGAATCGCATTCATATTATTCTCATCTTTGATAATTAAATCATATTTAATTATCTTAGATAACTCTTCTTATAATATGAATCAAATTCATATTATTCATGATAATCAAATCACATTTAATTATCAATTTTCTCAATGTTCGGATACATATATCAACAATGAAATTATCCACGAATTCTTTAAAGGATAATGCACTTTCTCCGCGGATACTTGGACATAAGGACAGGGCGATTGTATTGTTCCACGTATAGTGACTTGGAAATTGAGATCACATCTCAAAACCATATCTTGCGGACCGCCCATAGATGTTTGATTAATTCAAAGTCGTAGATCTAATCTTCTCATTGCATCTGAATCACATTCAGATCAAGGTCCAACATTTGGACTAAGATTAGATCTCTTCTCTATGAGAGGAGTCACTAAAATCCAGACCTGTTTCATTACTCCCTCAGAATGGAAGCATCATGGTTATACAATCGTTTATGATCACATCACCCTCAGGTATTCCCAATACCTATACATTCTGCATACTGGAAGACCAAGATTAACCCTGAAGTTTTAGATCTCTTTTGGGTTGTCTCCTTTAGGATTTTATCATTAAGTATCTCATTCAATCATTTGGTGTTGGTATCGATCATATACTTTCCAAAAGCATATATCATACCCAGGTGTTGATCATATACTTTCCAAAAGTATATATCAAACCTACAGATTCGGTCAAGCTTCCAAAGCGAGACGACCATGCACAGAATTTGATTATTCCTAATATCTCATGAGTGAGCTAATGTCTTCCGATTCAATAATGAACATGTATGATCCCTTTGAGAGATCGTATGACTCAAATGCCCTTGCATGCACACCAGCGTACCGGTGTATAGACCTTGGTTAGGTCATCAACCTATTGGTCTGCCAAATGTACAAACTCAGACATATAGTAACATATCTGTCTCCGGTCAGAGGATGCGTGCCTATATCGTGACATCATATGACATAAGACTTTGGTTATCTCGATCTCGTTAAGTAAACTCTTTGACCTAACTAATCTAACATCTCCGATTCTCTATTCCTTTGTAGAGGACCTGCATCAAGAGGTTAGTTAGATATCATCCAAATGAGAAAGGATTGTCATCTCTTACTCAGGCTGGAGATCATCTCTTACCAATCATTTGACGATGCTTGATGAGTCCTCAATCTAACTCATTAGATATTCATCCAAGTACCAGCCTCTATGATTCAATAATTAAATCAACAGTTGTATGATCATTAAGATGGCCATGGTACATAACCCTGATTGTACTAAGGGACCTATTTTGCAAATTAGTTATTCTTCATTTCAGATCAGGGAATGATATTTGCAATAATATTTATTGCATAATGGCTCCCCGTGGGCTCGCATGTCCAACAGGAACCTTATTAAGGATATATATATTGTAGTCTCTAGTACATATATACCTTGGAAACTAAGAGATAACTATGCTAAGATTAATCTTTTTTAAAATTATGTCACACATGACCTTATTGTATCTACCTACAACTCCATTGAGTTTAGGTTTATTGGGAGAATTCCTATCTCCATAAGGTATTACTTGAATTCATCTAATAGGTACTTGCTACCTAGGTTAGATCAAATTCATTTCATCTTCCTTAAAACTTTGGTTCTAAACCAAAATTGTGAAGTCTTTGAACATTTCAGCTTTCTAAGGTGAAAGTAAGAATTGCATATCATAAATAATTATCGAATATCACATATCATCAATGTTTATTATGATACAAAGGATCCACATACATAAATATGTATAAGATATCGAATATCTTAGCATCTTACACAACTCCCAGAGAAGAGTGTATTAGACATATTTACTTTGAATACAATATTCACAAGTATGTAAGATTTGAACCTTTAGACAATCTAAAGTTCAATATCTCACTAGTCTATAGATCATATCAATAGACATATGTCCAAGACTCGATGCCAGATCATTGTCAAATGATCTTCATCCTCCTATTGATTTATTAAGGTTTAATTTTTAGTATTAGAAATGTTAATGAACCTTTCATCAATATTCTAATTTAGTAGAGTCCACTAGATGTTAGATTACTATCTGAAATATATCCATCATAACTCTTTATGATAGGTCTATTTCAGAATTCATGTTTATTTCTAACACTTAGAAATAAACTATGAATGTATTCTAATATCCAGGTCATAGAGACATTCTTTAAGACAAAGGACTCTCCCACTGAAATTAAGAAGTCCATCAATCCAATGGAGATTGTTGCAACCATAGCATCAATATCCATGTAGATGATTTATTAAACTTGAAGATCAAAATCCAGTCTTCTAATACGTATGCAACCAATTGCAAGTGTTATTAGAAGATTGAGAAACAATTATTAGACTTTTAACTTATCAAATAAGAAAGTCAATTTAAATGATTATATGTAGATGTATATTATTTCGATGCACTATCTGGGTCCTTCTAAGTATCTAAGATAGTCTAGATAGTCATAATATCAATACATTGACTTATTGCAGTATTGGCATTCATCCAAATCGTTGGATGTCATATGTATGGAAACCATAGAAGTGCAGTCAACTCTTTGACTTTCCTTCTAATCTTGGGTTCAACCCATGCTTCCATTGAGCTTCTTTCATCTATAAACAACAATTGCTTAAGATGAAAGATCTCTCATATTGAATTCAAAAGATTTCAATATAAGAGTATCTCAACATTTATACATGCGTTGTTTAATTCATACAATATGAATATTATGAAGCTTCATGAATGACTAGAGTATAGATAGCAGAATGATGACACTCATCATATCTACATACATCTTAACTCCTAAAATCATTGATTCAGGTAGGTACTCAAACATTTTGAATACATCTTCTCCTATAGAGCCACCATTATGCATAATGCAGAGAACCATGTCATTCATGATTAAATGTCGAGAGCATATATGTATGCCGTAACATCTTCTTAGATTTTATAAGGATTATTTGATAATTGCGATCATCATCGACATGTCACTTCCAAAGTACATTCGATGAGATCAAGACTATAGAGACACACAAACCCTAGGGTTGTAGTCATATTGTCTATTTAATTGTCATTCCCCATTATTATGAGGAAACTTGCACATTGCAACCACATACATTATGTGTCCAACTGCAAGTACAATATCTTGACCATGGATCCAATTCATGATACTTACTAGTTATTATTGAGTATAGAATTGAGTGGGTTTAATGAAGGATTGTCTGAAATAAGAAATTTGCATATATATATATACATATTTTACTTTGATTTAGGATTTTTTTTATATCAAAGTTGTCTTGCCTTGTCAACACTGAAAGTTCATTCCCTTAATCACTTTCAATGTAAGAGATATACTTACCGATATATCTCTAGCAAGATCTGAGATCTCCTTTCCTATCTTTGTTGCATCCCAATAATATGAGAAAATACAACTTAGATAAAAAGAAGTGGGAACTCATTCTACCTTGCAAGTCCAACTTGCATTTCCCAATTCGATCTTTAACAACAGAGCCCACCACCCCTAAGGTGATGTTGACACATTGTTAATTGAACCAACCGTCAACAGGAATGGAACTCGCTATGCGCAATCCAATATCAACCCAATAATATGAGGAACCGATACTAGGGTCACTACACATACAGTCTTATTTTTTCGAGAAGCAAAGAGTCCGATCCAGATTCGCTTGCATGCAGGAGCTGTCACTTAGGACATGTGTCTCCTACATACAATCCCTGGCGATGGAACCCTTTGCCTTGACGGGAGACCATGGATGTCACTTATGTGATCCTCTACCTCATATTCAGATTTAATTAATTATCATGAATCACATTCATATAATTAATTCTTCCAAGGGAAATATAACTCTATTCATAATAGAGTGTTTTAATTGGATATAATTAATTAATAATATTAAATGAATTATAAATCCAATTCAATCAACAAACTTGATTATTAGTTGAAATAGTGGTATTATCTCAAAGTACATATTATTCGAATTTTAATAATTAGACAATACATCATGATCTCTCAAGCATCATTCGTTCCCTACCCGTTGTCATGGCTAGTACCGACGGGAGTGGGACAGATCATACATGATGCAACCTGCTACCCCAACGCTCCCCGACTAGGTACCATATCCGCCTCGGGAAAAAAGAATGCCGAATCAATCACTTTGTACTTGAGATGTTCATCAGTTTTTCAACCAAAGTTATATCATATAATATTCATCAAAACCGTTTTGATAATATTATAAGGAGATTTGCTAAAGAAATCCCCAATCCTATTCAAGCAACAAGTTTTGGCATGTAAAAGTTGTCCTACAACTATTGTAGGATAAACTAGAGTTTTCATGAAAACAATGTTTGTTGGAAATTTCATATTAACCAATTGTAATCCAGATCAACTATCTTATCATTTTGGTTAATACAATGTCATTCAAGGAAATAATTATCATCTTTAAATATTTCACAAATATTTATCAATAATCATTTCAAAAAATTAACAATTAATTTCCATTAATTTATTTGAATGGCAATCTCAAGGTTCTTGATCAAGTTTGTTAATTTCCAGTAGTGATCCCCACTCACTAAAATTAACATAACTCGAACAATTTAAATCCAATTAATGCAAAATAAATTTATTTGGTTCACTAATTTGATTTAAAACATAATCCAATGATAGTTATGCATTTCCAGACATTTAGAACCCGTAATTAACTCTTTAGTTACGTCACTAATCGCCATCCCTGAAACAGTGGATATATGTTCGTTAAAACGATCATATCTTAAGCAAACAAAATCTAAATTATGTAAACTAAAATTCTACATTTTCCTCGTTTAATGGGAAAAATTATACATATGATAAATTCATGCTTAAATATTTTAAACAAGGCCGAAAAAATATCACAAAACAGGACTACGAAAATTGAACTGCGACAAAAAATTTCACGAACCCCAACGAGCCCAAATCTTCGTAGGTTCATGGATCATATCCAAAACCTTCAACATGTCTCTCATACCACTTGAAGGATATGTAGAAAATCCTTAAGCGCATCACAGAAGCGTGAGGATCACATCGAATGCGATTGGGAGCGACTAGTCGCACTAGTTGCTCCGGGCGGCGGAATTTTAAAATTTTAAAATGCTGAAACCACATGATCCAAGAACACTTCTTGAATCATTTCATATAAATCACAATTAGGTACTAGGGTTACCTCTTGAAGCGTGGTTGTGATCAAGTCTCTAAATGAAGAGACCTCCTGTCTCAGGTCCAATCCGACAGAGGAGACGCTTACGAGCGCGTTGATGAGACGCGTCCTTCTTGCAATCCATGTTGATGATCCAAGAGACAAATCTCCTGATCTCATCACACGAGATCCGACATCTTCTTCACAAGCGAGGTGCACCGAAGGAGATGGAGGTTCCATGAACAAGAACTCTAGCAGCATAAAGATGATGCTGCGGCGATGTCGACTCTCTCAATGGCTCCATGGTGGACGTCCATAAGAGAGAGAGGGAGAGAAAGGCACATGACGAGTAGAGAGAGAGAGGGAAAAGCATTAGTTTACATTGTAAATGTGTCGCTCGAAGAGCAATGGATGCCTCTTGGGAACCCATGGATCCCAATCCATGGACAACACATAATCAATGGATGATACTGATTTGTGTTTCTTTCAATGGTTAAGATGTTGTTGTAAAAACACAACAACTAATGATTTAATTTAAATTAATTTTCATTGATATGTCAACAAAATTAATTTCAAATTAAATCATCTTTGATAAGAGAAAAGATAATGAAGAGAATAAATCAATCTCCTAAAATGAGGGGACGGCTACTCTTCTCCTCATGGAGAGTTGTAGTCGTCCACTTCTCTTTGGTGGACTTGGTCCATATCTTCTAATTATCATGAGATCTCATTATCTCATGATACATATCATCATCTCTTGTCAACAATATTTTCACCAAAAAAATTCCAAATTATCTTACAGAAAATATCACCATGCCATTGAAATTATGTGAATCTCATTCACAATCCAAAACGAAATGTAATTATATTTCAATTAATCATTCAATGTGAATTTAATTCACATTAACAATTAATCAACAAATATAAATCACAATATACCCTCTCCAATATATTATTTATAAATCATATTTATAATATATATGATTAATATGGACAGTGTTATCCATATTATTCATATCCATGATAATTAAATCACATTTAATCATCATGTGTCCAAATAACGTGAATCACATTCACATTATTCACATCCTTAATAATTAAATCACATTTAATTATCTTAGATAACTCTCCAAATAATATGGATCAAATTATTATTATTCATGATATCAAAATCACATTTAAATATCCATTTTCTCAATGCTCAGATACATATATCAATAATGAAATTATCCATGAACTCTTTCAAGGATAATGTGCTTTCTCCATGGATACTTGGAGATAAGGACAGGGCGATTGTATTGTTCCACGTATAGTGACTTGGATATTGAGATCAAATCTCAAATACATATCTTGCAGACCTCCCATAGATGCTTGATTAAATCAAGACTATAGATCTAATCTTCTCATTGTATCTGAATCACATTCATATCAATGTCCAACATTTGGACTAAGATTAGATCTCTTCTCTACGAGAGGAGTCACAAAAAGCCAGACCCGTTTCATCACTCCCTAGGATGGAAGCATCATGGTTATAAAATTGTTTATGATCACATCATCCTCAGGTATTCCCAATACATGTACATCCTGCATACTGGAAGACCTATATTAAACTCGAAGTTTTAGATCTCTTTTAGACTGTCTCCTTTAGGGTTTTATCATTAAGTTTCCTCATTCGATCATTGGAAATCGGTATCGATCATGTACTTTCCAAAAGCACATATCATACCTATGCGTTGATCATTTACTTTCCAAAAGCATATATCAAGCCTATAAATTCAGTCAAGGTTCCAAAGCGAGACGATCGTGCACGGAATTTAATCTTCCCAATATCTCATGAGTGAGCTCATATTTTCCGGTTCAATAAATGAACCAATATGATCCCTTTGAGAGATTGTATTACTCGTATACCCTTATATGCAACCAGCTCACCGGTATATATACCTTGATTATGCCATCAACCTATCGGTCTACCAAATGTACATACTCAGACATATGGTAACACATCTGTCTCTGGTCAGAGGATGCATGCCTATACCGTGACAGCATACGACATAGATCTTTGGTTATCTCGATGTCGTTAAGTCAACTATTCGACCTAACTAATCTAACACCTCCGAATCTCTATTCCTATGCAGAGCACCTGCATAAAGAGGTCGGTCAGATATCAACCTTTAGAGATAAGTAATGCCATCTCCTACTTAGGATGGAGATCACATCTTAACAATTATTTGACGGTACTTAATGAGTCCTCAATCTAACTCTTTAGATATTAATCCAAGAACCAACCTCTATGATTCAATAATTGAATCAACAACTGTATGATCATTAAGATGGCCATGGTACATAACCCTAATTGTACTAAGGGACCAATCATGCAAATTAGTTATTCTTCATTTCAGATTAAGGAGTGAATTGCAATAACATTTATTGCATAATGGCTCTCCGTGGGCTCGCATGTCCAACATGAATGCTATGACAAAGAAGGACCATTTCCCCTTGCCCTTTATAGACCAGATCCTGGAGAGACTTGCGGGGAAAGAATTCTTCTGCTTCTTAGATGGATACTTAGGTTATATCCAAGTAGCTATCGTTCTAGAGGACAAGGAAAAGACAACCTTTACATGTCCATTTGATACGAACGCATTCGAACGCTGATGTATCTGCGATTCGTCATTTTTATTCATTTATTTTAGCTTAAAATCCCTTATAAAATACTTGTATATAATACTAACTCCATGTTCTTACTAATTTGCATCTGTATGTAAATATTGTATATTTGTATATTATTTTAACCTAAAATGAATAAAGAAATAAAGAAAGGAAAAATAAAGAAAAGAAAAGAAGGCTGTATATATGTAATAGATACATACCGACCTGAACCCTGAGAGAAGGTAAAGACTTGACCTGATCGACCATGAATAAAGTAGGGGGAGATAGGGTCCTCAATCAGAAAATTCAAAAAATGTGTGTGTTGTAAATAAATCTCACTTATTTTGTGTAAATCTTATATAAGTAAAACTATTTTATTTGTTAAATAAATTGACCTTAAATAAAATAATTTTCAAAATAGAATTTGTAAATAAAAGTGTTGGCTAAATAATAAAAATAATTTCACAATGAAATCATGTATATAATAAAAGTAACCACATCCAGAGAAAGCCATTAAGCGATAATTAATCAATTCCGGCTCCATATGAACGTAAATTGAACCAAACTCACTTTCATTGTATTCTAAATTAAATTATATTTAAATGGCCATGATTTCAGAATTTTTGGAGTTACGGTTGTAAAGTCAGTTTTCAAGGGTTGTTTGTGGAGTTTTGCCATTTATTTGTACATATTATATTTGTAAATATTTTTAAATATTTCTACTAATTATTTAAAATAAAAATAAATAATAAAAAATTAAAAATTTAAAAATTTTAAAACAAAAGAAACTAATTTGCGTATTTAACCATGTATATAATGTAATTAATGTATATAGCATATGCATATAGTTCATTTTCTTAAAGAACTACCACCAAAAAATAAAAAATAACATTTATTTTTTAAGTTAATAAATTGACGAAAATAAAAAATTTAGTTGATTTTTGTAAATATTTTTAACAATAATGTTTTTACTTTATCTCATTTCAATTTTTCTCTCTTATCTCTTATCTTCATCCAAAAATTCAAAAATTCAAATTTCAAATCTTATCTTTTCTCTTTATATGGCTCCTTCTCTATCATTTCAGTTTGATCAATCTCTAGTGAAAGGAGCCCGAACTCCGAGAGTCTTCTTATCGTAGAAGGGTACCTAGATTCCGAGCCGCCCGGTGACAGCGATTCGACCTTCGTCGAGGCGATCACGGTATTTTTTCTGCTCCTAAGGTGAGATCCGTCATTTTCTTCTTATTTTTCATCTAGATTAACCTTAGTTTAATTTTTCGCATTTTAATTTCATCATCAATTTTTTTATATAGGTTTTAGAATCCATCACAACTTGATTCCTCGCCACCAATCTCGATTTTTCATCTCACACCTCGATCTCTCCACATTTTTTCGACCTATCAAGATCTCTCAACTTCGGCAACGCACGGTGGCTGGAGACTCGGATCCATTCCTCATTTTCACCGGATCCCCATTCATGCATTCCATTTTGAGAGCCATCGTGCTCACATTCTCATTTGTTTATAAATAAAAAATATATAAAAAACAAAAAAAATAGATTGTCTTTCTTCTCTCTGACATTTGTTTTGTAGGATAATCTAAAAAAAGATGAAGAAAAAAAAGAAAAAGAAAAAGAGGAATTTTGTCATTTTGTTTTCAAAAAAATAAACTAATTTCTTATTATATATTGCTTTTTACAAAAATCAAAAAATTAAAAAAACCACAGGCGACATCTGCCGTTGCCCAACCAATCTCCAGACCCACCTAGCAACAGGGCACCACAGCTTCTCCAGTGGGCGATGACACCGCCCCACCACTCTCCATTCTACAGTGACCACCGTGTGCACCAATGCGCCGCCGTCCGCCCATCATCGCGCCCTCCTTCGGAGACACCCGTCGTCACCACGCGTCGACACCGACTTCCTCACCGTCCCGCAGCGTTGTCGCTTGGAGTGGCCCCCTGCCATCCAGGCCACTCCTCGCCCTCGCAGGTTGTCGCATAACCCTATGCTGCATTCTCACCCAGTCCCAGCACCACGAGGCGCTCCGCCACTTACCTCTCACCGTGGTGGTGCCCTCGACAAACCACCTTTGTTCTATTGCTCGAGAACGAAGGGAAAGAACAGGGAACCCTAGGGGACATTAGAAAAATAAAAAATTGGAAAAATATCATAAAAACCTAGAAGTTTTGCATATTGCAAAGAAGACCCTCGAACCCTAATTTTGAGGAAATTACATCTGAGCCCCTGAAGTTGTTCGAATTACGAAAATGCCCCTACCACCAAGACACGTGTGTTGCACGTGTTTATCTAGGTAAACTGCGACATTTCCTTCGCATTTTATTTTTGTTATTTTTTGGAAAAATAATAAACTATCAGCAAACCAGTCCATGAATTCGAAACCTTTATTTTGCTTATTTTTATTATTGAAATAAATGTTTTTGTTAGTAAATAAATTTTCCAAAAATCATGCTATGCTCCTGATGTGTTTATCCTTCTAGCATAAAATTTTCATTGCTTTTTACAATAATTTGTTATTATTAATAAATCAAAAACAGTCTTTTTCTCTTCCTGAAATTCAAAATTCCTGAAAATTCGAATATTGCTCCAAAAATTCTAAAAAAACTAGATTAGTTTTATTTTATTGTTTTTTAATTTCTTTCCAAATTTCATGCATTAATTCTATTCAAAACCCAAAAATGGAAAAATACTAAAAATTTTATAAAAATCACAAAAAATTGTACACAAATCTAAAAATCATGATTTCAGTTCCTGTTTGTAGATAATGCCTATATTTCAGCGTAAAAATAATTTCCAGGAGTTTTGAGCATGAAATTTTTTTAGTTGCAAATTACTCCAGGTTGTGCACTCTTTATCATTTTTACCACTGTTTGATTTTTTGAAAAATATAAAAACATCTGAAAATTCTACAAAAATTTCCAAAAACATTTCAAAGTCTTTAAAACCCAAAAATATTTTTTATGGATTTTTCTGAGCATTTTGATATAGTTGAAAAGTACAAAAATAGTCTGGTGTGCGTATTTCTTACCTTGTGCATATTGTTCCTTATTTGAAAATTTAGAAAATTGCAAAATTAAAATAATTAAAAATTTGAAAATCATAAAATAAAAATAGAAATAAGAAATTAAATAAATTAAAAAGAGAAAATTCCACAAAAACTAAGTATAGTTTGCCTTCGAGATTCCTGCTTTTTCTCATAATTAATTTTTCGTCGATTATTTAAGTAACCCTCGGGATTTATAGCCTCCCTGAGTTTGATCCTATCTGCTATACAGATAAATAAGTTGCTAAAACTTTCTCTTTCTTCATCATTCTCTTGTAGTTAATTTTGGAGCTTGAGAAGAAAAAATAAATTGTTTGTTTGTCGTGAGATTATTTCGGATAACGACGACTCTTCATATCGTAATAAACTAATCCCTCGAAATCTCGCACAAAAAAATGGTGTCGTTTCCATGAAGGCACGTTGAGGGCAGTTAGGTTTCTCTTTTGACATGTTATTCTTGGTTGTAAATATCTCTTTACATTTTGCCATTTACTCTATTGTTCATATCCACTGCATTCATTTCATTATTTGTTCTCATATCTTTATAATTGTGTTTCTTACACATTCTCTCTTTTCTTTTTCTTGTGAGGACCCGCAAAGCGAAGGAGGCGATCCTAGGAGAGTCGAAGCACCCAAGCAAAGCAGAGGCGGCTTGATTCATGTCGAAGCCGCAAGAGAGCGTAGGAAGAGGAAAAGAATATTTTGAGAGAAACCATCATTTAGAGCATAAATATTTTTTATTAATTTTACCATTTGAACTCTTATAAACAGGCATTCATTTATTGTGGGGTCTATTTTGCCAAGCGTCAATGCACTTGGGGGACCTCACCGGATTTTTTTTATCGCCTTTATTTTCTTTGTTTCACATAGATTTTGTGAGCTACCTATTGATTGCTTTCAATAATTTGCTCGAGCCAAGTAATTAATTAGGTCCAAACACCCTAAACAATAATTTCTACACCTATAGAGTAGAGCGTAACCAGACTTAGTCAAATTTGATTAGTTCTTGCCCATTAATAGAAGTCATCATCTAGGACGGTTCACTTGCATCATACAGGTGAGTTTACTTTTCTGTATTTAAATTCTGCATGGATCATTTTGCATGTAGAGTACTCGTGACAAGGTATGCATCTCTAACCCCCGTATGCATCATTGTTTTTAATCACGCATTGACATTTTCGATCTCCTTCCTCATTTTCACTCACATAAGTTAAAAAGGAAATTGGACATTTGGTAGGAGATTCATTGAAAATATTTAAACCAAGTGACAACTACTTAAAATACAGGACTGCTAAAGAAAACTCAACCCTAAAATAAACATAAGAAAAACCATTGTTTTGAGGAGAGTAACCCCTTCATTGTATTCGTTTTAAATTGCTCACCTACACACTAAGGTTAGTGCCCAAATCCCATAATCAACCTAAGTGTTTGTATAACTTTGTGTTTGATCACCTAAATCTAAAATTGGCAAGATAAGAGATCGAGCCTTCACGGTCTTCACTGAGTTGATTTGGTGAACTGGGAGTTTCTATTGTGTTTGATTTCTTGTGTGCATACTAGATCCTTCTGCGTATGTATGCCTTGTTCTTCACTTTTTTTGACTTGATCCTCGTGCTCTCCCAATCATTTTCTCTTGTTTCGGAGATGGTCGACTAGCGTTATAATCTAATCTTCACGGATCCCTCGTACCCTCCAACCGATCCACCTTCCTTTTTTCAGGAGGTCTTTCCACGTGATTTTTGTGCATATCTGCCTAACATATTATCTCAGGAGTCGGAGGACTTTGATCCTCACCCACCCTCATCCCACTCACCCGATCCTGGGATTTTGGAGTCACCTTTCATGTTGTCCACACTTGAGACCTTGAACCAGATGATGGAGCATATGAATTCAAAGATTACCAATCTATTTAACATCAATAAGAGCTAGAATGTTGCTCCACTATTTGAGGATATGGATTAACTTGAGGATAATTATGAGAGCTTACAATCACCCAAAATACAAAAAATGAGAAAATTTAAGAACCCGAAAAAGTTTTCGGGAGACACATTGATGATTCATTTTGTGAAGAGAGGGCATCCATGCCAAACCATTTTCCTACACAGTCATTCACCACATGTCCCAACCTTAACCCTGAGGATGCCACTGTACAGACTGCTCTTGGCAACCCTCATGTATATGGTGATTCTGATCTCCTCCCTTGTATGGAGGAGGTCCAAAAATTCACAAAAATATTGACTAGACCCGAAGTGGTGGTCACTATTCATGATATATCATTAAAGCCCAAATTCAACAGACCATGACCCATTTATCTGCCTCTCAACCCAAGAAGAGAAAGCGGAGGAGCAGATCTGAGTGTCACATCTTGACCATGGCCACTGCCTACACTATCTCTCACCGTCCACATTTTAAGAAAGGTAACACTGCCACACCTCTTGTGAGTTGCTCCATCTCTAACTTTTCTTGTGACAACACTCTCCTTGACAGCGGTCCTTCAATCAATATAATATCCTTCTCTATCGTAAAGTCTCTTCATCTTGGGCCTCTCAAGAAAACCAGGATGATAGTTCAATTTGCTGATGGATCTATTAAGAGGCCGAAGGGTATACTACAAAATGTTGTCATTCTTATTAAGGGCATGAAATTCACTTTTGATTTTATCGTATTGCCCATGCAGACCTCCACCCCTGTGGATAACCCTCCAATCATCCTGGGATGGCCTTTCCTCGCCTCTGCGGGAGCCGTTATTAATTATGGATCAGGAGAGATTCGCTTCCGTTATGATGTAGGGAGCGATGTATTGATCACTACACCCATTACTGACCAGAGACCTGCATCCCATGAGAGTGTGCCCATGTTAGCCAACTCCAAGGACTTTGACCTTGATGATACTACCAAAGGCTTTTGTTGTATATCGGATGATACTGAGACCCGAGAATTCCTCTTTAAGGAGGATGACTCAGAAAGCATAGACCTTGGAGTTCCCACTTCTGGTATGTAGCGATGCATTGATGACACACGCGGGATTTACATGATAGACACCCTAGAGCGGAAGGCAGAATCTGAGACTAGATAGAACAGACATGATTTGACTACTTTCATTGATGAGTCAACTCCTTTTCACCATAATTTAGAAGAGACTGATAAGGCCGAGTTTGATTTGATTGCTTTTATAAAGGAATTTAGGCCTTTTGATAAAGATGATGATTTAATAGAGGCTCGCCATGCTGGAATTGGTCTTACTTTTTCATATAATGAGTTCGAGCCTTTTTACTTTGATATTTGCGAGACTTCCCATGCCAGACATGACCACACTACTTCCGCTGACCAGTTTCAGCTTGCATAATCTGAAACCACTGAGGATACATTCCTGGTCGATCCTAATCAGTTTATGTCTCATGATGATCCCAATATCGACCTATACCTTGTCAGATCTATTCCTCAACGATCCCGCAAGAAGGTTCTCTTTTGACCTTCTTGACCTTTGTACATCCACTCCTCTTGTATATCCTTTCGTTTCATTCTTTATTCTCTTGTTTTATCATTCACCCCTTTTCCGTGTGTATATATGCTATACTTAGGATGTGCTTTATCCTAAGTATAGGGGGGAAGGATTTGTGTTGTTCATATTCGTCTTGTTCATCACTCTTGTTGTTGACTATACACTCTACCCTAAAAAATACAAAACCAAAAGTATATAAAAATTTGTATAATTTTAAAAAAACTTTCTTTCACATCTGCATTTTTCTCCAAAAATCCATAAAAAGTTCAAAATTAGAAAATTGTTTCAAAAAAAGTGTTCTTTTCACATGTGTATCATTTTTTTCAAAAAAATTGCTTTCCTTACATTCTTCATATTTTCTTGAATTTGCATGTGCATTTTTCATGATAGTATTGATATTTAAACCGAGTTTGGAATAAAATTGAAGAATGGAGCTTAGTTGGACCTTGATCCACTTAATTTCATAGGAACCTTATAAGAAATGGAGTTAAGGCTTTTCAGGTCCTAGTGACTTAATTCTTTGAGTCCATAAGACTATGTTCACATGTCATCTTGAGTAGTCTAAGTAGAATATTTAACAACACACGCATGATTCTATCAACCCGTGGCTTATCTTGGACAAGCACTCCACACGTAGCTCTTCATGGATGAGGCAGTGAGGAGGCAGAATCTTTTGTCTTGGGGTAGCATTCGAGGGTAGTACATCTAGGCAGAACCTCTCGTCTTCCTCTAGGGAAGGAAGTGCGTCTCAACCTGGTCTAGCAATGTTGAGGTCTAAAGGCAGGATGTTGTCGGATTGCAATAATTCTTCAAAAGCGGGATAGTCTACTGGCTCAAGAGGGAAAACTCCTTATGTACATGATGCACCTTGTATATATTTTCAAAAAAAGAGGGAAAATGCATAATCTCCAAAAGTAGATAGGCCTGATTGAAAAGTAAAATGCCTACCGAAGTGTATATACAAGGATAAATAATAATCAGAAGAAGAGCTTCAAAGGTCAAAATTTTGTAAGCTTACAGCAGATGACTTGGCTACACTGGTCATGCATTTAAGGATAGGTAGCTACACTGGTTACCGTCCCTTCTTTTCCCCATCCCCTCTTCTTGAGCTAGTTGTACTTGAAATTAGAAGGGAATATCTCCACTCCTTGAGGAAAAAGTTGCAAGATCGGGGAACTAGAGTTGCCTTGTTGAGGGAGGCTGTTTCTTTGCTACTTTTGAGATGGGGAGCTATATCTCACTCACAACGCATAAATAAGGATTCATAGCCACAAGAATTTATGTATGTAGATTTGTTCTGACCTAAATGATGAGGTGACCTGAATGGGAGTCTTGTGGAACTTAGAGGCTATTAGGTTTTAAATCCATGTCCCATTAAGGTTCCGACACACTAATAATCAAAAGGTCTGATAGAGCTCCAAACTACAATTTTATGAAGAAAAGTTTAATACTCAATATTGTCCTAACTTATTTAATTTTCCTTACTTTTTCTTCTGTTCACTTATTCTTTCAAATAAGTGTTTGTTAAGGGACTACCAAAGGTAAAGCATAGGGGGATGATGAATCTATGATTCGTCATCTTTATTCATCTATTTTAGCATAAAATCCCTTATAAAACACATTTCTATAATACCAACTCCATGTTCTTACTAATTTGCATCTGTGTGTAAATATTATATATTTTTATATTATTTTAACCTAAAATAAATAAATAAAGAAAGAACAAATAAAGAAAAGGAAAGAAGACCGTATATATGTAATAGATACAGGTTGACCCAAACCCCGAGAGAAGGTCAAGACTTAACCTGATCCACCAGGAATAAAGTAGGGGGAGATTGGATCCTTAATCAAAAAATCCAAAAAATACTTGTTGTAAATAAATCTCACTTATTTTGTGTAAATATTTATAAAACAAACACTATTTTATTTGTACATAAATTAACCTTAAATAAAATAATTTTCAAAACAAATTTGTAAATAAAAGTGTTGGCTAAATAATAAAAATAATTACACAATGAAATCATGTATATAATAAAAGTAACCACATTCGGAAAAATCCATTAAGCGATAATTGAAAGATCAATTCCATCTCCATATGAACTCAAATTGAACCAAACTAACTTCCATTGTATTCTAAATTAAATTATATTTAAAATGGTTGTGTTTTCATAATTTTTGGAGTTACGGTTGAAAAGATGATTTTCTAGGGTGGTTTGTGCAATTTTGCCATTTATTTGTACACATTATATTTGTAAATATTTGTAAATATTTATTTAAAATAAAAATAAGTAATAAGTAATAAAAATAATAAAAATGTAAAATAAAAAAATAATTTGCTTATTTAACCATGTATATAATGTCATATATGTATATAGAATATGTATATAGTTAATTTTCTTAAATAACTACCACGAAAAAAATTAAAAAAAACATTTATTTTTCAAATTAATAAAGTGATGAAAATACAAAGAAATTAGTTATTTTTTTAAATAATTTTAACACTAATCTTTTTACTTTATCTCATCTCAATTTTTCTCTCTCTTATCTCTTATCTTCATCCAAAAATTCAAAAATTCAAATTTCAATTCCTATTTTTTCTATTTATATGGATCCTTCTCTATCACTTCAATTTGATCAATCTTTGGTGAGAGGAGCTTGATCTCCAAGAGTCATCTTATCGCAAAAGGGTGCCTAACCTTGGAGCCTTCCGGTAACAGCGAATCAGCTTTTGTCGAGGCGAGCACAATATTTTTTCTGCTCCTAAGGTGAGATCCACCATTTTCTTCTTATTTTTCATCTTGATTAACCTTAGTTTATTTTTTCACATTTTAATTTCATCATCAATTTTTTATATAGATTTTAGAATCCATCACAACCTAATTCTTTGCCACCGATCTCGATTTTTCATCTCACATCTCGATCTCTCTACGTTCTTTTCTACCTATCACAATATCTCAACTCGACCACGCACGGTGGCCAAAGACTCGGATACATTCCTCATTTTCTATTGGATCCCCATTCACGCATTCCGTTTTGATTTGGGATCGAGTCGCCATGCTCACATCCTCGTTTGTTTATAGATAAAAAATATATAAACAAAAAATAGATTATTTTTCTTATCTCTAACATTTGTTTTACAAGATCATCTAAAAAAAGATTAAAATAAAAAGAAAATACCGTTTCTATTTTCAAAAAAATAAACTAAAAAAACTTTTCATTATATGTTGTTGTTTACAAAAAATAAAAAAAACACGAGGCATCCGCCATCGTCCAACCAATCTCCTGACCCGTCGCCGCCACAGCGACACCGTAGCTTCTTCAGCGGGCAGCGACACCATCTCACCATGCTCCATTCTGTAGCGATCACCGTGCGTGCCGGCACGCCGACATCCTCCCACCACCATGCCCTCCTTCGGAGACACCCTTCGCCACCACACGTCGACACCGACTTCCTCACCGTCCTGCAACGCCGTCGCTTGGAGCGGCCCCCTTCCATACAGGACACTCCATGCCCCCGCAAGTCGTCGCATAACCCTACGTAGCTGTCTCACCCAACCCCAGCGCCACAAGGCTCTCCGCCTCTCACCTCTCACCGCAGCGGTGCCCTGGGCAAACCAACTTTGTTCTGTTGCTTGAGAATGAAGGGAATGAATAGAGAACCCTAAGGGACATTAGAAAAAAGATTGGAAAAATATCATAAAAGCGTCTAGAAGTTTTTCATATTGCAAAGAAGACCCTTGAAGCCCTAATTTGGAGGAAATTACATCTGAGACCCTACAAGTTATTCGAATTACAAAAAGGCCCCACCACCATCAGGCACGTGCGTAGAACTTGTTTATCTGGGTAAATTGCGACATTTCCTTCACATTTTATTTCTGTTATTATTTTGCAAAAATAATAAACTATATGCAAACTAGTCCTTGAATTCCAGATCTTTATTTTGCTTGCTTTCCTTATTGAAATAAATGTTTTGTTGGTCAATAAATTTTCCAAAAATCGTGCTATACTCCTGATGTGGCTATTTTTCTAGCATAATTTTTTTATTACTTTTTATAATCATTTGTTATTATTAAAAAATCGAAAACAATGTCTTTTTCGCTTCCTGAAATTCAAAATACCTAAAAATTCAAATATTGCTCCAAAAATTCTAAAAAAATCTAGATTAGTTTTATTTTTTGTCTTTTAATTTCTATCCCTATTTCGTGCATTAATTCTTTTCAAAACCCAAAAAATTGAAAAATACTAAAAATATTATAAAAAGTGGGGTATGAAAGCTAAAGAAATCCATCTATATACTCAAATAAGCTTCTTGTTGTTGGAACATAAGATTTGATGAAATTATAGATGTTATGATTTCAGATAGAATCTTGATGTACCATGTGAAGCTTAGTGGGAGTGCCATTGTATTCATCGTGCTAAATGTAGATAATATCCTAATCATTTGGAATGATATGAGGATGATAATAAGTGTTTTATGATCTGGCTATTCCATACCTTGAGATATGATCTCAAAGATGCCTCTTGGATCTTAGTTATGAAGGTGTTCAAAAGCAAAGAGAAGAGCGTATTGGGACTGTCACATTTGTAGTACACCTTGGACATGTTCCATTTTATGGAAATTCCAAGAAAGGCTTTCTTAACTTAAGATTTGGTACTGACCTATCTAAAGGGATAGCACCTCAAAGAGTTGAGGAAGTGAATGTAGAACTGCTTGCACCTGCGCATCAGTTACGAGAAGCTAAGTGTATACTAGATGTGTAAAAAAGCCAGATATCTGCCATGCAGTGGGTGTAGTTAACTGTTTCTAATCCTACTATGGAGAAATAACACTTGATTGCAGTAATAACAATATCTTCAAAGATGACAAGGCTTTAGAGATAGTGATCTCTAAGTCTTATCTTCAAGAAATTAAGACTTTTTTATGAAGATCTAAAAGGTCTTCACTACGAATACCTTTGGAGATAGAGATCTCCCGGAATACGGGTATTCTGATAAGGATTATGGAAATACTGGTTATAATAATTATTGAGCAATAGTGTCAAGGACACTATAACTGCTTTGACTAGATTGAGTATTGGTTGCATTAGATGCAACATTCGCATTGGATGCGAGAACTGTTACTGGGGATATGCAAGTGTCGTAATAGGACTTGGCATAGTCTCGTGGGAACAGAGTGATTGACCAGCATACCTAGCTATTTTTCTAAATAGCCTATGATTGTCACATGAGTCTGGGTTTAAATGATTAGCCCATTAATGGCTCTTTGGTCCAGTGGGAGATTGTTGGACATGTGAGCCCACGGCGAGCCATTATGCAATAAATGTTATTGCGAATATCATTCCCTTATCTAAAATGAAGAATAACTAATTTGCATAATAGGTCCCTTAGTACAATTAGGGTTATGTACCATGGCTATCTTAATGATCATACAGCTGTTGATTCAATTATTGAATCATAGAGGCTGGTGCTTGGATGAATATCTAAAGAGTTAGATTGAGGACTCATCAAGCACCGTTAAATGATTGTTAAGATGTGATCTCCAGCCTGAGTAGGAGATGACAATCCTTTCTCACATAGGCTGATATCTAACCGACCTCTTGATGCAGGTCCTCTTCATGGGAACAGTGATTCGGAGGTGTCAGATTAGTTAGGTCAATGGGTTGACTTAACGAGATCGAGATAACCTAAGTCCTATGTTGAATGCTGTCACAGCATAGGCACACATCCTCTGACCGGAGACAGATGTATTGCTATATGTCTGAGTATGTACATTTGGGAGACTGATAGGTTGATGGCCAAACCAAGGTCTATACACCGGCGAGCTGGTGTACATATAAGGGCATATGAGCAATACGATCTCTCAAAGGGATCATACAGGTTCACTTGTGAACCGAAAGACATGAGCTCACTCATGAGGTATTGGGATCGATCAAATTCCATGCATGGTCGTCGTTTAGCATGACATGTATTTGAAGGTATGATATATGCTTTGGGAAAGCATATGATCAATACCAACTCCCAATGACCAAGATTGAGAAACTTAGTGATCAAACCCAGAAGAAGACGGTGTAAAATTGGTCTTGATCTTCAGGTTGACCATGGGTCTTCCAATATGCAGGATGTACATGTATTGGGAATACCTGAGGGTGATGTGATCATAAATGATTGTATAACCATGACGCTTCCATTCCGAGGGAGTGATGAAACAGGTCTGGATATAAGTGAGTCCTCTCAGTAGAGAAGCAATCTGATCTTGGTCCATGTGTTGGACATTGGTCTGAATGTGATTCAGATACAATGAGAAGATTAGATTTGCGGTCTTGATTTAATCAAGCATCTATGGGAGGTCTGTAAGATCTGGATTTGAGATGAGATCTCAACATCCAAGTCACTATACGTGGAACAATAGAATCGCCCTATCCTTATCGCCAAGTATCTGCGGAGAAAGCACATTATTCTTGAAGGGATTTAAGAATAATTCATTTGATGAATTACATATCCAAGCAAGAAGGACTTGATGATTAAATGAGAGTTAATTATCAAGCATAATATGAATGAGATTTATATTAAGAGAATAATTATCCAAGATAATTAAATGTGATTTAATTATCAAGGATAAGAGAATGTGGATACTATTATCCATAATATTTGTGTATTATAAATATGATTTATAATATACATATATTGAAGAGAGAGAATTGTAGTAAATAGCATTTGTTAATTATTAATGTGGATTGGATTCACATTAATTAATTAATTAATTGGAAATGTAATTTACAAATTAGTTTGGGTTGTGAATATGATTCACATATTTATCAATGGCATGATTGAAATATTCACAAATTAATTTGGAATTAATTTGGTGGATAATTTTGCAATTGATATTCACTAATTAATTATGAATTAATTTAGTGGATAATATTGCATACAAATTAAAGATAATTGGATTAAATAAAAGGGATGGATAAAACACCACCCAAATGAGATGGCGCCACCCATGACTTGATCATGGGTGACGCCCCATCTATTTGGGGTGGATTATCATCCCATTTTATTATTAGCCTATTATCTTGTGTTAATTAATTTATATTAAATTAAATTATGTTGATAATGTTGCAACATATATTTCATTTAAATATAAATTAATGTTGTTGGTTTTTAGCCAACAACAATCATGACCATTTACATAGATCATCATGGTGGTTGGATCTATGTGGCCCATGGATTGAGATCCATTGGATCCTAAACTAATATAAAAGGAGGGCTAACCTAGCCTTTCATGGTACATAATTAAGAGTTGTAGAAGCCTACTACTCTCTCTCTCTCATTCTCGCCTATCATCTCTCTCTCAATTTCAAGTGACCGTCCATCTTGAATATTGAGGAGGAGAGTATCTCGCCTTCGCCTTCGACGACACGAGGATCTCCTTCTTCTTTGGGGCTGCTTGCTCTAAAGGAAGACGACGGATTCCGTTTGACGAAATCAGGGGATTCATTGCTTGTATCTTCATCGAGGATTGCGGGAGGAACGCGACTCATCATCGCGCCCGCAAGTGCATTCTTTGTGGATCGGACATAAGACAAGAGGGTCTCTTGTTTGGGATCTCACGATTACAACCACGCTTCAAGAGGTATTCCTTAACTTTGTGATTTGATGAAACGATCAGAGAAATGTTCTCGTGATCATGTGGTTTCATCACTTGTTAAAAAAATTCTAATTTCTGTAGCATCTAGCGACTAGTGCGACTAGTTGCCCCGATTGCATATGATGCGATCGACACGTTTCCTTGATGCGCTTAAGGATTCTCAATAATAATAATTAAAATATTCTTAATTGGATTGATGATTAAATTAATTATATCCAATAAACACTCTATTCCATTATATAAAATTGGATTGATGATTTCACTTCCTGCTTGTAGATATTTGTTTATATTTTATCATAATAGTTGCCAGGAGTTTTGGTCTCTTAAAATATTTTTAAGTTGCAAATTATCCCAGGTTATGCACTGCCTATCATTTTTGCCACGGTTTGATTTTTAGAATAATACAAAAAACATCTGAAAATTGTACAAAAATTTCGAAAAATATTTCAAAGCCTTTAAAACTCAAAAATATTTTCTCTAGATTTTTTTTGAGCATTTTTGATATAACTGAAAAATAAAAAAAGAGTGTGGTGTGTATTTTCTTCCCTTGTGTATATTGTTCTTTATTTGAAAATTTAAAAAAATTGCAAAATTAAAATCACTAAAAATTTGAACATTAGAAAATAAAAAATAGAAATACCTAAAAAATTTAAAAAGAGAAAAGTTCCACAAAACTAAGGATAGTTTGCCTGTGAGATTCATGCTTTTTCTCTTTACTTGAATAACTATTAGGAATTGTAGCTTCCTTGAGTTCGATCTTGTACGCTATACAAGTAAATAAGTAGCAAAAAATTCTCTAGCTTCATTATTCTCTTATAGTTAATTTTGCAATTTGAAAAGAAAAAAAACTGTTTGTTTGATCTAGGAATTTTGAGGATAACGACGACTCCACATATCATTAATAACCGATCCCTCGAGATCCCGTGTCAACAAAAGGTAACGCCCCAGGATATATAAAATCTACTTTCATCATTGAAACTGATTTTCTCGTATGACAAGAAGATAGTTAGATCATTGATTCTGTTGCTTTTGTTCAAGTATGCAATTTGTTGCATCTGTGTTAGGAAAGTAGGAATCTTGATGAAGGGGAGATAGTCATCCAGATGAGATATGATGAAACAATTGCAGCAGCCGTTATCGGAACATGCAAACTATCATTATCTAGTGGCAATATCCTTGTACTTAAAGAATGTCTTTATTTAAAAATATTATGTTAGATATGTGTTTTTTTCCAAGTATAAGTTCCACGTATCTCGGACAAATACATATCTACATTGTTTGCTTATTTATTTATTTTATCTTACAATTTGTGTTTAAATACTTTCTAATTTATTTATCAAGATTGATATTAGGTTTGTTATGATGTTTTCTTTTCCTTTTTGCTTATAACATAAAAGGGGAAAAGTCTCGTGATTTATTTGATTCTTTATGAAGCTTTAAGAAAGCTTTTTCCCAATCCTATTTCCACATCACAGTACATGGTTTGCCATTATAGCGGATTCGATCATAATGATATCAAATATGTCAAATTACGGATTGGATTATATCATTACTAATCAAGTATGATATAACATATGATATCCATGATTTTCTCTTAAACATCATCTATCTGCTCGTACATAACTTTACATATTGGTTATGAAATTTTGTTAAATAGGATAATATGCTAAAATGGCGAATTCTTTCTATACCACTTCACATATTCCGAATCAAGTGCCATTTTTATTGATATGTGACCACACTTGAAAATACAAAAATATGAATGTAGAAATAAATTATAAAAAATCTAATATTCCTTATAGTAAATATTCAATTGTTTACGTATATTTGTGACATAAGACAATAATCTAAATGCTACGTGCTACAAATACGAGAATAAACTAACAGAGGAACGAGCTCTAATATGTGAAGATCAGAGTAGGTTAAATCGAATCCATGTAGATCTATCTCAAATAAATTAAATCTGTTATCTGGAACAAAGGAATCCTATTCAAAAAAGCCAATCCACATAGTGTTATTGAAAACGGGCCGAACAAGCTGATTCAACTGATTGGATCGGTGAATCGAGCCTGCACCGGTTCGGTTAATTGGTTCTCACGGTTTGAGTCAAATTGACACAATTTTTATTTGGCCACCAGTTCAATCGACTATTTGCAACCTGGATAATCCAGTTCGATTGAAATTGAACCGCTCAATCACAATTCAAATTTGAATTTATTTTAAAATAATAATGATAGTCACGAGTGTTGAACTCACAATCTCTTCTAACTAATTAGTGAATACTAACCAGCTACTTTAACTTAACTTTTTGAAAAGATTGGATAATAAATATAATTAACCTATTATCATGCTAAAATATTTAGTTCAATTATTATTTATATCTATATTAATAACATTTACCGTTGCATATTCAAGAAAATATTTTATGTATAAAATAATATACTTTAATTGTTTGCATATTTATATTTATTTTGTGTGTGTTTAAGTGTATATTCTGTTCATGTTCTAATCCATTCCGATTTAATTATCTGATTCAACCATTTTTTTCTTACTGGTTCGGTGTAATTCGATTTCAAAAACAATAACATCATCATCCGGTTAAAATGGTTTGATTTTATGGTATAACTCGATCCAAACCTTTTATTGAAATTTCAGATTTAGTTTCTAGTTCGATTTCAAAAGCCTTAGATCCACATCATAACGTCGTTTCGTGATGGTATCAAACACTATCCATTGGGCTTGTCGTTTTATCAACATTTATTGTTCAACTATCATCCACATTTTTCAGCAAGGGAAAAAGGAACAAGTCTCACTCGTTCTATATCCCATACATATCCCTTGTTCATAATCTCCCAATAAAATACCCTCATAGTAAGTGAAAAATAATCACCACTAGGCCCATTCGTCGAACACTGTTATCACTACGCTTAAATTGTTCGCCTTGGATATTTCAGAAGGAGATGAAAGCTGTGGAAGATATAGCACAGATATTTCAACATTTCGAATATGAAAAGGCTAGAAAGACAAAGTCGCTAAAATTTAAAGAATCCAAAACACTATCAATGTTTCTGTAGCATTAACTATAAACAAAAGACTGACGAAAAAATCTCACTCAATACGGGTACAAATATCGACTAATCAAAACACGAATTAACGGGAGTTACGCAAGTCCGACTTGCTTTGTATCTGAAGTGGATCACAATAGGTGATGGGACAGATCTGGTCGTGATCCAGCAATCAATAGGAAGAGAGGCATAGCTAATCCTGTTGTTGGATCACTACCAGATCCATCGGGTTACGGGAGGCGATCTGTTCTGATAAAAACAATCTGTAATGTAATTGGTCTTTGTCTAGTACATATGCACTGTCATTCTCTGTTTAAAGGACCCTCAAGGCATGGATGAGGAGGAAGAAGCCGGACTTGCCATGCTCCCCCTTTCGCAGCATCTCCTCCTCCAACCACAGGCGGCTCTCCAATGCACTCCTAGTCCGGAACAAGAACACAGCTCGGTCAGAGGAGCGGCATCGGGTTCGATCATCTCCATGGCTAAAACACCAATTGCATACATCCCACATCATGTCAATGGGCAAACCATCCACAAATATGGTCTGGTTTCCGCGGAAGTTCCACCAGAGATGTCTTATATGCACCATTTTCTTCTTGTCTATGAAGACGCACAATTCTGATTGCTTTGCGTCTGTATCTTCATCAGCCTTGCACCTGTAATCACCCTCATTTTTAACTCAATTCCACGCTGCAAAGAACTTTAACTTAATCCTATTTTATGTCTTGCCAAGGTGAGATGCAGTTGTTTTTAATGGTCTTGCAAGTAAAATGCTTAAGATCACGTAGAACCAAATAGAGTAATGCGTTTAAAAAAACTTATCAAAGAAAACAGTGGTTATTGGGAGGCAACAGAAAAGTCAGATGGAAAGAGTGCACAAATTATACTTCTATATGGGGAGGGTATGGAGTAGAAAGGAGAGAACAGTAAAAAACAGATATAAAAACACAGTATTTAAAATCTCTTCTAGTCATGTCAAGGTATCGCAGGCATCAAATCGTCACATCGCGAGGATATATACCGTGAATTTTTAAAAGAGAACTGGAGGAAAAAGATATTATACCCAACGTTAATATAGATTTTTTTCTTCGTTTTCTTCCTTCTTGCCTTGTTTTTGTCGTTAATCAAAGATTAAGAAACGGGGGTAGCCCAACAATCAAGATAACCGTGACCTACCTGATTGAGATCTCGTGCTGGCGGCCTCCGTCGCCGAAACTCGCCCGGGTGCAGAAGACGGAGGAACCCAGCATCTGCTCCTTCCTCCCGACCAAGCCGAAGTCCGACGTAGGAAGCATCCTGAGCTGATCGCCACCCAGGTCCCCTATCAGCAAAGCCACCTCGTTTTCGGCCATCACCGCCACGTAGAACCCTTCCACCGGCTCTGGCCCCACCTCGTACCTCGCGCCGGTGATGTCCCAATACAGAGCGATCATGGCGCCCCCGACTGTGAAGGACCTGCTCCCCTTCTTCTTCCTGAGGAGAACGGGACCCCCGCCGCCTCCGCCTCCGAGATCCTCGACGGCGAGGGCGAGGCTCTGAGCAGCCTGGCTCTTGGTCCATGAGACCCTGATGAGGAATTCCCGGGAGCTCGATAGCCTGGACCTATAAAGGCACGTGACCCCACTCTGGGACCCCGCTTGGTTGTGGCTCGCGGGACCACCGCCGCTGCCGGAGCACGCTAACTCCGCTACCTTCACCGCGTGGTCACCGTAGCATGAGACGAAGTCCCGCATCTCTGGATGGAAGAGATGGGGTTACCTTTCCTATCGGAGAGATCGGAACGGGATTTGACTTGTCTGTACAAGTAGAGGGTAAGGACGACGGGGTCCGGGATGCGGATGGGCAAGATCGGGCCTTGGAGGACGACGGATCGCGGTTGTTTGAGTTAGATCATCTTGGTGAAGGTGACTGCTTCCTCACATCCTTCCTGAAGGTGTGGTTTGGGGCTCCTCTGCAAGCTATACGGGTCGTCGATTGTGGAGGTGGCGTTATAGGACAGCGACCCCTATGGAGGGAGTTATCAGTGCACTCAAAGCGATGGGGAATCTGGAAGTAACTCTTGATTTTATAAATAGATTAGTGGAATTGCCCGGAGGTACGATCTATGCGCTGTCAGTTTCTGAGGACCGATTAAACAATTGGGATAGCAATTTCAATATTGACTTGAGAACAAATGATTTATCATGTATTTTTGTTTCCAAGATTCCATGGGTTAGAGGCTGTGATAACCCGTACAATATTATATTTGCCTTCATACATTTGGCAGAAAACATGTGCTAACTATTATGGACATCATGTCTATTCTCTCCTGTCCTCGGTTGCCTTGAAAGGTTGTTATGTTGGTTAGCTTAGGAGTTTGCTTTTGGAGGTAAATAGATATTTTTTTGATCTATAATTTAAATTAATCAAAAGTTTATCATTTTTAAAACTGGCGAATAGTTTTAGCATAACTTAACGGGGGAAATGTAACTTAAATTTAGTTGAAGTGAGTTTGATTTTTTTTTCAATGATATTTTTTTTGTAATTTTTAATTCATAGATTAATGCTTCTTATTTGGTAACGTAACAAACTGAATTTTATTACTTAATATATGAAGAACTTTAGATATTACACGACGTTTCACGTTAGGAATGCAATCACACAAACGATATCATATCGTTTTCATTATCAAATAAAAAAGCAATCCATATCTATTGGATGTCAATAACACATCAAGATAAATAAAATAAGACTTCTGTAGTAATTTATACTTGCCGTCAAAGACATAAATCGTGGGATCATATCCTACAAGGCTAGATGGTGAGATTTTTATGCAGCCATGTATTCCATCACTTATCTTGTTCCTTAAGTCATATGATGAGTTGAGAGAGTTCTATTTGTCAAGGAACATTCATCTCTGTTTGTCTTATTCAACAGATTCGAGAGACTTCGTATACTCAAGAACATATAGAGCATATTGCATTTCATTGTCAGCCTCCCCATCGTTGGAATTAATGACTATGTATTCTTAACATACAAATGACACACCTTCATAAAAAATATTTGAAGAGCTTATGCCGTGTACAAAAAAAGAAGCCACGTATACCTTATTATGATATTTTTAAAACAATCGGTTAAATAGATAAAGCATTAAAGATGCATTAGAAGAGAATGGATATACACTACTTTTACTGAAAATAATATTATCTTTTAAAAGATATGCTAGAATTCACATAATAAAATCAATCACGAACGAAACCACAGTGTGTGGTGATTTATATAAGTTTATTTGACTAAAGGATTCCATCATATGCCAAGACTTTTCCTACTTAAAACTTATATAGTCTTATTTTCAGAATTACTTTGAAGTGTAGCATAAACTGTATTTATAAATTGAGCACAAGTCTCTCCAAAGTTTTTTCATCTCCTTGGGATTAAAGGCCTTCATGCAATGAAGCATTCAAAATAGTTTGGAAATGAGATGGACAAAGCGATAAAATCGTATATGAACGATGAAGGAAACTTGGCAGGTATTTAAGAAACTCTTTTGAAGTAGAGTTTCAAGAAGGATATTCTTCTAATTAAAGTCACTAATGAAAAACATGAAAAATGTGCGAGTTGAGTTGTGTTGTTCAAGGTACCTTATGGGTCCTTTAATACATGTAGATGACCATCAAAAATAGTAAAAAGTTTCAATATAATAATATTAAAGGACTCATGAACATTCACTAAAATATCCAAATGTATTTAGACATAAAAATGAAACATATAGATGCATGCGTAATCTATGATAAAATACTCATTGATGCACATGTATAATCATCAACATTGTCTATATGATACAGTAAATTAACCAAGTGATAATAATAAGATCTTATCATGTCAGTGTAGTATGGTCAATTTCTTATATTAAAACAAGAAAGATAAGCAATGTAAGCAAGTAATATCGAAGGCTAGCACCACTGGTGATATTCTCATGGGCATTTGTTAGAGATAGATAGATGATGCATTTTTTAATGGTTTCACAATTTTGAGAGATAGATAGATGCAACTTTTTTGAGAGAATGAATAACATTACTGTTTTTGAGAGAATTTATCACACATCACACACACAGTTAAGGGGCTTTTCAGAGCTTTCCTAGGGTACATATAAGCAAGGGCGTGCAAGTTGGTGGTATTGTCTTACTTGTCTAAGAGAGCTAGGTAGTTGTTGACAAGCGGTTGATCTGATGTTCCTAACAAGGCTGGAACAACAATCGATGCTGCGATCAACCACCCAATTAAACAACAATTAACCCACGCTTAGAATAATAAATCAAGTGTGTGTAGGTCAAATTTTGTTATAACTCTACATAAATATGTGTATAAGTGTAAGTAGGTAGAGTGTCGAACACTGGGAAGCAAACCAAAGGGTAATAATTATTACTAACTATTACTAAGTAATAAGAATTATTTTTTGGAATTTTCTTATCTCTCTTATTTCTGTAGGTTTTAATTATATTTAGTTTTTTATGGATTTTTAATTATTTTGTATATTGTTTATTTTAATTTTAATTTTGTTTTAATTTTTAAATTGTTTACTTTATTTTTGATTTTAAGTAAGATAATTAATTATAATATTAATAATAGATATTATATCTTATGTAAGTAATATATAGTATATATATATAATATAACTAATAACATTTTATTAAGTCAAAATAAAGTTAAAATAAATAAACGGATTTTTCATATTTTCTCTTTTTTTGGTAATTTTTGTATTTTTTAATCTTTATAAATTTTTTATGTGTAAAACAAGTCAAAACAATTACTATATCAAATATCCAAACTTGTTTAAATTTTAATAGATATTACAAGAACAAAATAAACCAAAATTATTTTTAATAAGTAATATATTATTAAAAATTCAGAAATAGAATTTTTTTTGTATTTTTATATATTTTTGCTAAAATTTATAAAACTTTTTAGGATTTGTAATTTTTATCTTTATATTTTGTATTTTAGTGATTTTTGGATACGTGGTTGAATATACTGTAATAAATTTAATATATTTTTTTGGAATTATTAGATTTATATTTTTTATTTTTTTTAATTCTAAACAGGGAATAAAAGAATGTTTTGTATTTTTAGAAAATAGGACAGTTGGTTAAAATGCTAAATAAAAGTTATACATGATCAAGCATGGTCCCAGGGATCTATATTAATTTTCCTATAATTTCAAGTGTAAATAAATATTTAATAAAAGTAATAAAAAAGAAATAATAATATATAGCTTAAAAGGACCTATTTGCAATTAAAAGTAAATAGAAAACAATTCATAGTACATTTAGAGAATTTAAGGGTTTACATGCGAAATTAACAATGCCTCACGTGGGACTACACGTAAGGTGGAAGGACCAAATAGTAAATACAAGGAACCTTGGGGTCCAGACTACGAATTAACCTAAAGCTTTCACTCATAATATAATATTTACAGGACTACATAATATAACAAAAAGCATTGAGGGTATTGGTGTAATATACCCAAGAGGTTGCATGTGTAGTGCGCGCAACACTGATGGACGGCTAAGGGGCTCCCACACGGTGCCACTTAAGATCGAGCGGATCTGGAAGGGGATGCTTCGTTTGAAATCAAGGGCCCAAATTAGATCTGGTCCCACCTCTCGATCCTATGGCTCTATATGATTCCCAATGAACAAGGAAGAACAAATTATTACATGGACTTAAATTGATGAATGTTTCTCCTCCCGATCATCTCTAACTCATCTTGATTAGCCCTACTCTTTATTGGGGTCTTTGCATCTACAAGATGCTTAAAGAAGGTTCAAGCATCATCGAAGGAGGCATAGAGGTCTAGTTTTCTCTGGACACCTGGGCTAGTTGTTCCTCAATTGAATCGAGCTCCAGGTGGTTCTTCTGGACTCCTTTCATGCACAAAAAGACTTAGGGCTCGAGATCTATGTCCCGGTCCTAGATTGAAGCTGAAAGAAAGAGTGATGAGTGGGATGGTCGACCTCTGACGAGCGATGGAGGTGAAGATTTGAATGCTTGAATCTTACAGATTTGAGGTGATCTGGGTGAAGGTTTCAATGAAGAACTGAAGGGGGATAAGATGATGGAGTTGGGTGGTCGAAACATAGTCGAATTCACAGTGAAGCAGTGGAGCTAAAAGCTCCGGCAAATATCGATTTGAATTTTATGCTAAATGGAATGAGCTATTGTGAAATTAAGGATTAATCTACGCTAAGGAATGAGAATGCAACTTAAAAACTTAAGTTAAACTAGGTCTCATCACTGTAAGTTGGGACCTTTACTAGAGATGCCCTGACATGATGGACCTCTCCTCAGAACTTCTTCTCTACGCTTGCAATCGAGGGCTCTGCATTGCTGTCACCAAAGGGAACACACCAAGAGTGATTTTAGGGGTTACAACAGCTTGAAGAGGATCAAAATTTCAAAAGAAGGAGGGCGATTTTTATAGAAATGAGGAAGGGCAATCTTATGAGGGAGGTTGCATGCGATTGGAAGGCTATTAGTGGATCCTAATGATGTAGCGAGATGGAGGGCGATGGGGAGAACAAAATTAGTGAAGGGCTTGAGATGAAAGGAGGCGTGGAGAATGTGTGAGAATTGGGAGAAGAGATGTGTTCATTGTTTCTAACAAAAGGGGGCTAGGGGTTCTGTGCGAGGGAGCTGTTGATCAGGGGGTCAATGCTCCCTAGCACCTAATTGGTCCCTGTGAACCAAGTTAGGAAAAAAACATAAAAAAAAACTCGTAGAAATGAATAAAAAATAGTAAATTATTTTATTAAATAAAACTTAAAACCTGAAAGTGTTTATTGTTTATAAACTATCTTATCATGATATTTATTTATTTATTTATTTATTTTTATGACATTATTTATTATGTGTTAATATTTACAAGTACATATATAGGTATATATACAAGTATTTTATATGTTATATTTTATTTTGTCTATATTTACATATTTAATATACTTAAAACATTATTACATACATATTTAAACATTTTAAAGGTATTTTTATTATGTATAAATAAATGTATGTATATACATTATGTATAATATATAAATGTATTTAAGTGTATTAATTATTTGAAGTGTATTTAAAATGGTTTTATTTGTATTTATATTTTAATATGTTTTACATAATATATACAATTATTTAAAAATACAAAGAGAGTAAAAATGTAAAGGCTAAATAATAGGTTATATGTACAAATGCCCCAATACAATAGTACCCAAAAATCAGCTTTTGTATCTTATCACCATTTCAATGAAACCGCTTTCATTATTTGAAATACATTGGATGTTGTTAGAGATTGCAGAAGATTTCTTTCTTTATATTGTAACCCCACGAGGGATTTTATATTAACAAAATATTCCATGTGGCTATTTGTTAAGAGAATATTCTATAGAGCATATTCTATAGAATATTCTCCTTTGAGCCCTCTAGGGTTTAGTCCTATATAAGGACCCCTAGAGCATATTCATCCTTTCACATGGTATCAGAGTAGTGGTCCTAGGCCGGTATTATGACCTAATCACCCCTCTACCACCGCCAACCATCCAAGTCCCTCTACAACCGCCTCGGGTCTCTACACCTCATGCCTTAGGCCTGCACGGCCTCGGGTCCCCAGGCCCTGCCAAGTAGGGATGAAAACGGTCGGATACGGATAAGAATATAGGTATAGTCATATCCTTATCCATTTTAAAATATGAAATACAAATGGGGATACGAATATTGACGAATGTGAAAAATGTGTTACCATATTCTTAAAAAGGAATACGAATGTAAAATGAATACGACTCAGATACGAATAATAACAGAAATAATTTATTAATATACATGTTTAGGATGGTTTAAACATAAAATAGATATACCATATATTGTAATTTCATAATAATTATATCAACAATGGTGAATGCAATCATAAAATATTGTTACACACATTTATAAATAAATATATTACTATACTTATGTTCGAAGATGAATATACGAATGCGAATACGAATATTACCGAATGTCAAAGTGATATCCATACCCGCATCCATTTTAAAATGAATACGAATACGAATGTCAAAATGTGTATAAAACAAATATGATAGTGGATCGGATACGAATATATTCACATTCGTTTTCATCCCTACTTCCAAGTCTTCGGTACACGCGAGGGGGCCAGGCTGAGGGTCGTCGGGCTGCTCTGAGGGCTCGCCACGCTCTAGCCCTCCCAGTGCCTCCTTGCATCGCCAGGCGCCTCTGCTAGGAAGGTCAGGCCCTAATCACGTGAGGAGGCCGACTCCTCCATGCCTGCCAGGCCCCCTCTTGTGCCATCAAATGACCATTGCCTCAACTGTCTTACTCCTTGATGAGGGTTTAGAAATTCTCTTATGTGTAAAGAAGAGCAAATGAGTGCCTCTCCTTTTATAACATTTTGGGATCCATGGATCTCAATCCATGGGACAACACAAATCCAATGGCTCTCATTGATTGTGTTTCTTTTAATGGCTAAGATTTGTGTTGGTAAAACCAACAACAATTAATTTAATGTAGATTAAATATACGTTGATAAATCAACACAATTTAATCACAAAATTAAATCAACAAATATGGAGATAATGGGAAAGAGAGAATGTCTCCTTCCATATACATGGAGTGGACGACCTCCCTTTCCTAATAGGAATAGGTGGCCGCCCCTCCTATGGAAGGAGTATCTCCAAATGTAATCTCCCTTGATTACATATTCCATATATCTCAAATTTATTACAACAACAATTGTTGTAAATTATTCTACAAAAATAATTCATAATTATTTTGTGAATATTGCAATCTTGCCATTGAAATTTGTGAATCACATTCACAACCCAAAATAAAATGTAAATTACGTTTTCAATTTAATGTCCAATGTGAATCCAATTCACATTAACATTTAATTAACAAATGTAAATTACAAATAGCTCTCTCTTATATATTATAAATCACACATATATGACTAATATGGATATTGCAATCCACATTATTAATATCCATGATAATTAAATCACATTTAACCATCTTGGATCTCTATTCTCATGTGCCAAAATAATATGAATCACATTCACATTATTTTTATCTTTTGATAATCAAATCACATTTAATTATCTAAGATAATTCTCTATATAATATGAATCAAATTCATATTATTTATGATAATTAAATCATATTTAATTAGTTATTTTCTTAATGCTCGGATACTCATAACAACAATGAAATTATCCTGATTTCAAGGATAACGTGCTTTCTCTGCGAATACTTGGAGATAAGAACAGGGTGATTGTATTGTTCCATGTATAGTGACTTGGATATTGAGATCATATCTCAAATCCAGATCGTGGGCCTCCCATAGATGTTTGATTAAATCAAGACCGCAAATCTAATCTTCTCATTGCATCTGGATCACATTCAGATCAATGTCCAACATTTGAACCAAGATCAGATCACTTATCAACTGAGAGGGGTCACTAAAATCCAGACCCGTTTCATTACTCCCTAGGAATGGAAGCGTCATGGTTATACAATCGTTTATGATCACATCACCCTCAAGTATTCCCAATACCTATACATCCTGCATACTGGAAGACTTAGACTAAACCCGAAGTATTGGATCAACTTTATACTGTCTACTTCATGGTTTTATCAGTAAGTTTCTCATTCGATCATTGGGAGTCGGTATCGATCATATACTTTCCAAAAGCATATATCATACCTAGGTCTTGATCATATACTTTCCAAAAAGTATATATCAAACCTACAAATTCAGTCAAGCTTCCCACGCGAGACGACCGTGCGCACAGAATTTGATTCTTCCCAATATCTCATGAGTGAGCTCATGTCTTCCGATTCAGTAACTGATCCTGTATGATCCCTTTGAGAGATCGTATTACTCATATGCGCTTATATGCACACCAGCGCGCTGGTGTATAGACCTTGGTTAGGTCATCAACCTATTGGTCTGCCAAATGTACATAACTCAAACATATAGTAACACATCTGTCTCTGGTCAGAGGATGCATGCCTATATCGTGACAGCATACGATATAGGACTTTGGTTATCTCGATCTCGTTAAGTCAAATCTTTGACCTAACTAATCTGACACCTCCAAATCTCTATTCCCATGCAGAGGACCTGCATCAAGAGGTCGCTCAGATATCAACCTTTAGAGATAAGGATTGCCATCTCCTACTCAGGCTAGAGATCATCTCTTAACAATCATTTGACGGTGCTTGATGAGTCCTCAATCTAACCCTTTAGATATTCATCCAAGCACCAGCCTCTATGATTCAATAGTTGAATCAACAACTGTATGATTATTAAGATGGACATGGTACATAACCCTAATTGTACTATGGGACCTATTATGCAAACTATTTATTCTTCATTTCAGATCAGGGAATGATATGTGCAATAACATTTATTGCATAATGGCTCACCGTGGGCTCGCATGTCCAACAATCTCCAACTAGCTTAAAGAGCCATTAATGGGCTAATCATTTAAACCCACACTCATGTGACAATCATAGGTTACTTAGAAATAGCTATGTAAGCTGATCAGTCACTCTATTCCCACGAGACTACGCCAAGTCCTTTTACGACACTTGCATCTCCCCAGTAACAATGCTCGCATCTAATGCGAATGTTGCATCTTATGCAACTGATAACCGCCCTGCACCCTTAATTAATTCGAGCAAATTAATGTTAATCGTTCGTTGCAGTCGGATACGAGAGGCTAGTCAAAAACCACTTAAATTTAATGTCAAGCGGCAAAATTTTTTTACTTGGTGAAGTCCAAGGTCGAACTCAGGGAGGCATCTGTCTCCTTAGGTGAATTTTAAGCAAATATCCAAGTGTGAGATTTTCAGGGAAAATAATTTTTTGGTCTTTTTTATTTTCTATGCAGACACATGCAATCCGCAGGCCAATAAAACAATTAATTCAATTAAGATATCAAATGAAGTCCAAAAATTCTTAAAATTGGCCAGATGATTAATTATGTTGAGAATGATCTACCCTAATTTTTTTTGGAGTTTTTAGACACTAAACGAATTTACTGTGAATTAAATACGCAGACAGGGTGATTTTCAATATTTAATTTTTAATAAATAACAAACCACAATTTTTTCAAGAACTAAAATTATCCTAGATAGCACAAATGATAAGGGATCCAGGGAAATTGAAAGATCTGAATTTCAATGTGAAATGAATTAATTAAAATTTAAATAAGAAAATCACTCAACAATTTATTTAGGCCTCGATATGTGTGCAAATAACATGAAACTTTTATGGTATGTTGAGAATACTGTCCTTAAGCTACTGTTAATTTTTGATGATTTTGGAAGCACAGAGAATTAACTACAAATCAAAAGGTGTCACTGGGCAAAATATGTCAGAAATGCACCAATTAATTCATTAATAATTCTACTAAAATTACAAAAATGTGACACGTGGACCAATAGACAGAGGACAAGTTTCTCAACAAAATGCAATTTTTAGATTTGCAAAATGATGTAAAATGCAACCTAGGGATGCATGAAAACACAAGGGTATAAATGCAATACAGGAAAATAAAAATACAATAAGCAAATATGCAAACAGGGACTAAAATGCAATTACCTATAATATTGGGGACTCAAGTGCAATTTCTCCAACAAGCACGTGCTCCTCACGTGGGCTCAGCTTCGCAGGGACCTTTTTGCAAATATGGAAAGTCCCGAGGGCCTCGGTGCAAAATTCCCAGGCCGCACGTGCTCCTCAAGTGGGCGGCCTAGGCTCGGATGGCTGCGGATGCTCGGGGCTAGGCTCGGCACTTCTGGAGGTCTGGAGTGAGGCTCAGAGAAGCTTCGGGCTGTCCGAGCCTAGGTTCGGGGAAGAGGCTCGGACTCTTTCTGCGTGGCTCGATAAGGATCGTTGGATCAAGCTTGATCCAACGGCGATCTGGGCGTCGATGAAGATGGCGACGTGGCTCGCTGAGGGCCCTTGGATCAAGATTGATCCAAGGGGTGTCGGTGCTGACGCGTGGCTTGATCAAAGATCGTTAGATCTACATTGATCTGACGGCTCCTGGCTGCTCCAGATGTCGATGACGTGGAGGGCTAAGCGCCGTTAGATCCGGAAGGATCCAACGGTACTGGTGAAGCGCGGCCGAGGGGCGACGTGGCACGAAGTCTACCGTTCGATCAAGGTAATCGAACGGCAGCTGGAGCTTCTCCTTCAACGGGCCTCCGCCGCCTGCGGAGGAGATGGCTGGGCTCCGACAAGGTGGTGTGAGCTCCACCCATTCCTCCAGATGCCGATGAAGCTCTCCGAGGTGTCGGAGATATCCCAGTAGGAGCGTGGGGATGCGGCGAAGGCACTGATGGTCCCAGGAGCTGGAGAGGGCTGTCGGAGGGGGCTGGTGACGAAGCTCGAAGTCGTCTCCGGCAAGCTTCCGTTCAATGAACAGAGGTGCTCCTGCAGATGTTAGAGGTAGAGCCGGAGCTCGTGCGTGTGCTTGTGGAGAAGTGACGGTGATCGGAGAGGCCTAAGGGATACGGAGGTGGGTTCACGATGGTGCTCCGACCAAGTGGCGGAGCTGGATCTGATGGAGGATGCAGTGCGTCGTTGGCGGGCGTAGATGTGGCCGCGAAGATGAGAGCTTCGACGCGAAGCTCGGCGGGATGGAATGGAGGCGAGAAGGTGACCGTAGGCGGCGAATAAAAATGCGAGAAAATGTGAAGAAAAAGGAATCGAAGATCGGAGATGGATGGAGGGGTTCACCTGGGGATTGGACTTCCTTTTCGGGTTCCAGGTCGTCGCTCGAGGGATCGGTGGTGTCCCGAGCTCGTGCAGCGTCGCGGAGTAGCGGCTGCGACACGGCGGAGGTGCCGTGGATCTCGCCGGAGAAGAAGCCCTTCTTCGCTCAACGAATCGTCAAATTACTGTCACCAATAGGAGGCTCGGAGCTCAGGGAAGCTCTCTGGGGTGGCGGATGAGCGTGATAGTGGCCGGAGGGCGATGATTTATAGGATGAAGGTGATGGGTTGGCTGGTGACGAGGTGAGGTTTGTGGTCGACGTGGGGCGACTCTGGTGGGAGTCGTGGGAAGCGAGGGAGCTGGCGAGGGTGAGGGAGGAGTGGTCTCCATTGTGGTGGTGTTGGCGGTCGGAGAGGGTGGATGAGGTGGAGACGAAAATAGAAAGGGGACGACGTCTCGCGCAAGATCGAGATCATGGAAGAGAGGGGGGCCCGGAGGTAGGAGACGAAGTCTCCACCGTTGGATCTTGTGATCCAACGGTGGTGATCGAAGAGGTAATGGTTGGGTAGGATTAGATCGGGGCGCGGTGATGATGGGCTGCGGTTGAACCACGTGGCGAGCTGCGGGTGAAGCGCTAGCGAGCGGCAAGGATGAGCAGTTAGGGTTGATCAAGCGGCTGAGAAGAAAAGGCGGAAAACGCGGCTGAGATGGAAAGGCAGAGGTCGATCAGAGGGTTGAGGATTTGACACGTGGCGAGCTCTGCTTGAGGCGCTTATGAACGGTGATGATGAAGGCAGGAGATGATCTGACGGCTCAGGCAATGGGGCGTGCGTGGAACACCTGGAGTCGTTGGATCTCAGGAGGAGATCCAACGGCTGGAAGATGAGGCAAGGGGAGCGGGCCGCGTGGCGCAACCAGAGGGCGCCACGTGGCCTGCTGTGAGTGGCTGGAAGAAAATACATGTGTAGAGAGAAGAGCGAGCCGAATTTGGAAAAACTCAAAACATGAAAGTTGTAGATCTCGATGAGATCTACAAGTTTCATGTTGACCAAAGACGGAGATGAGGTCAAATATGATACACAAATACAAAGATACACTTATACACCTATGTAGTATACAAAGTGGCCCAAAAACCCAACTTTCTCATACGAGCTCCAAATTGGATGAAATTAGTCTCATTTTAAAGGTCTTTTATTGTGTAGTATTCTAAGAGTAAGTAGACCTAGTTCGGAGTTTGTATGAGGGATTTATGTGCATTTTAGTGTACAGGGGTTCTAGGGCTTTATTGACTAATTTACCAGGGGGATATTTGGCATTCTTCCCTATATTATCAACTAAGGAGTACATATTATAAGGAAGAGGTTATTTTAGTGAGTGGATATTTTACAAGGGATTTTGGCTTCTTATTTGAATGCAAATGGACAGCTAAAATGAATGTATTATGTATGTATGAATGAATGCTATTTATGCATTATAAAGGGGAATATGCCTCTATTTACTCGGGAACAAGGCTCTATTTTTGACTTTTGAAGTGATGAATCACAGATTCATCAACCCCCTATACTTAAACCTTGCTCGTCCCCGAGCAACTAAATGAAATGCAGAAGTGAAATGATTTTGGGTTCCATACCAAGGTCATGAACAAAAGTTATAGAGCTTGACTCGACCTTTGGATTAATTATGTGTCGGAACCTTATTGGGATCTGAGTTTAAGACTTAACAGACTTCAAGTTTCACAAGTCTTCTATTCAAGACTCCTCAACACACCTGATCAGAACAAGTCTACATACACAAACTCTAATGACCATGAATCTTTTCATGCAGTGTAAGTGATATATGACTCCCCACCTCAGAAGTAACAAAGAAACAACTTCCCCCAACCTGGTAACTCTAATGCCTCTGTCTAGCAACTCTTTCCTCGAGAAGCGGGGTATTCCCTTCTAAGTTCTAGTGCAAACGGCTCAAGAAGAGGGGGAAGAAGTATAGACTTTTGGGAGCTCAGCCAGTGTAGCTAAGTCTCCCGCTGCAAGCTTCATGAGATGTAACATCGGGACCATCAGCTTTTGCTTTTCTTGACTACGTACACTCCGGTGGGGTTATTAAATTTTCAATCCGACCCACCACTTTTTTTGGAGTTCTTTTTGGCAAAATTTTTTTTAAAGTGCCTCTGTACAACATATCTACATGGTGCAGCATATATACAAGAAATTTCCTCTTGAGCCAGTAGACTATCCCTCTTTTGAAGCTTTATTACAACCCACGGCTTCTGTCTTTAGCCTTCATCACCACTAGGCCAAGTTGAGACGCACTTCCTTCACTAGAAGAAGAAGAGAGGTTCCACCTAGAAGTACTACCCTCATATGCTACCCCAAGCCTAGGGAAACTGCCTCCTCATCACCTCATCCGTAGAGAGCCATGTGTAAAGTGCTGGTGCACGTCAAGCCATTGTCTCTAAGAGTCATGTGTGTGTTGTTAAGTGCTCTATTCAGGCTCATCAAGATGACATATGAACATAGACTTGCAGACTTAAAGAATTAAGTCACCTGACCTGAAAAATCTTAACTCCAGTTCCTATAAGGTTCCTCTGAAATTAGGTGGATTAAGGTCAAATCAATTCCATCCTCAATATCTGCTCATAACTTAGTTCAGAACCCACTAGCTTTTCACTTTGCCTATGCAAAGTATGCCGATGAGATGTCATGCTATGAAAATGCAAGACTCTTTTTGGATGCAGAGATGGTATGCAAGGTTTAAAAAAGAAGCCTTTATTTTCAACTTTTTCATTTTATTTTCTATTATACAACAATCTTTAGTTTGTAATAATATACATAGTATCATATTTTACAGGAGTATTATTTTTGTTTTATACAAGTAAAATATTTATTTATTATTATATATTTTATATTTTTTTTCAATTTTTACCCACCGTACTTATTGCATAATATATACAAAAATACGTGAAAATACGTGAAAGTACGAGCTATGGGTAAAGTATATATGTAATATATACACGCCCCCCTATACTTAGCGTGTGATATGTCCTCAGAGCACGAAAAGCGACCAAAAAGACATAGCTCGGACTAAGCGTAGGAGAGCTAAAATTACAAGAGTATAGAAGTCGTCCTGCCCCCCTATACTTAGGCTCTGGCAGCCTAAGTGTAGAAGAAGATCAGAAATGGGGCGGGCGAGGGAGAGATGGGTAGTGAATGAGTATCAATGCGGGCATCGGTCCCCCCTATACTTAGGCTTGGGTCAGCCTAAGTATAGGTAAGAAATGAGTATGAGGACCAATGTGATCTGGAGGATGTACAGTGAACTGACTCAGGTGACCCCTCCCCCCTATACTTAGGATCTGGTTATCCTAAGTATAGTCCAGGATAGTGATCTAATGAGGCGGGGATGGGTTACTAAAGTCGTGTAAGAGAGAGGATAAGATGTACAAGAAGAATGATATATACAGATGAGTCGGTCGGAATCTTTCGAGATGCTGCGGATGGCTGGAGTTCACTGCTGCAAGGTCTCATACGCGGCTTGAGGTGTATCTGTTGTATCTGTCTCGCGCATGAATACAATCTCCTCAATATGGACTAACTGCTCATTGGATTCGACGAAGTGCTTCAACAGCTATCCATTTACTAGGAATGTCGGTGCGTCATCTGCAAGATCTGAGATCTCGACACATCCACTATCATGCACCGTACGGACGACAAATGGGCCTGTCCACTTAGACTTCAACTTGCCTTGGAAAATCTTCAACCTAGCATTGAACAACCATACCTTCTGTCCAGGAACAAAGGTCTTTCGTCTGATATATCTATCATGCCAACGCTTCACCTTGTCCTTGTACACCAAACTGTTGTCGTATGCACGGTTTCTGACTTCCACAAGCTCATTCAGATCCATGTCTCTCTGCTTCTGACCCAGGTGTGTGTTCCAATTGACCTTCTTGATTGCCCATTCTGATTTGTGCACTAACTCTGCGGGCAAGTGGCACGGCTTTCCGAATACCATTCGGAATGGGGAGGTGCCTAATGGTGTCTTGTAAGCTGTCCTATACGCCCAGAGGACTTGATCCAAGATCTGAGACCAGTCCTTCCTGTCCGAGCGGACAAGCTTTTGCAATATGGTTTTCACCTCCCTATTTGACACCTCAGTCATACCATTGGTTTGTGGGTGGTACGGACTCGCGACACGGTGTTCAGTGTCGTAATCCTTCAGGAGTTTCTTCACCTCCCGATTCACAAAGTGACTACCCCCGTCTGATATCATCATTTTGGGGATCCCGAACCTAGAGACTATGTGCTCTCTAATGAATTTGCAGACCGTCCTGCTGTCTGCGGCTCGGGTCGGGATAGCCTCCACCCATCTGGACAGATAGTCTACCGTAAGAAGGATATATTTGAACCCGTGGCTGACAGGGAATGGGCCCATGAAATCGATACCCCAGGCATCAAAGACATCATAAATGATGACCGGCTGCATTGGCATCTCATCCTTGGAACCAACGGTTCCTCCCATTCTCTGGCAAACTGGGCATGACTTCGCGAAGGCGGTAGCATCGCGAAATAGAGTCGGCCAGTAGAAGCCACACTGAAGTACCTTCCATGCGGTCCTCTTCCCGGAGTGGTGTCCTCCTGCCTCCAAACTGTGGAATAAAGAAAGGACACTCTGGTATTCTTCCTAAGGAATACACCGTCTCCAGACACAATCCGGTCCTTCGAAGAAAAGGATCGGATCCTCCCAATGGTAATGTCTAGCGTCCGACTTCAGTCGGTCGATTTGGCTCTTGGGCCAATCTTCGGGAACTTTCTTGGAGACAAGATAGTTCACGATATTGGCGTACCATAGGAGTGAGTCGATAACAAAAATCGACTCGTCAGGGAAGGAGTCTCGAATTGGTGAAACCTCGGAAGTATTAAGATCTTCGAGACGAGAAAGATGATCGGCCACTACATTCTTCTTTCCAGGTTTATCACGGATGTCCAAATCAAACTCCTGGATAAGTAAAATCCAACGAAGAAGACGCGCCTTCGCGTACTTCTTCTCCATCAAATACCGTAGTGCCGTGTGGTCAGTGAACACAGTTACCTTGGATCCAATTAGGTGAGATCTGAATTTGTCCAAGGCAAACACTACCGCAAGCATTTCCTTTTCCGTAACTGTATAGTTACGCTGAGCAGAATCAAGCACTTTGCTTGCGTAGTGAATTGCAAAAGGAACGCCATCTCTTCTTTGTCCCAACACAGCCCCAACAGCATAATCAGAGGCATCCGTCATGATCTCAAAAGGTAGAGACCAATCTGGGGCTTGTAGGATGGGTGCGTCCATAATCATTCCTTGTAAAAGCTTAAAGGCCTCAAGACATTTGTGATCAATAATAAACTCCATGTCTTTGCCTAAAAGCTCAGTTAGCGGTCGGGCGATCTTAGAAAAATCCTTAATGAATCTTCGATAAAATCCAACATGCCCGAGGAACGACCGCAACTGCTTTACGTTGGTGGGTGGCTGGAGTCGTCTGATCACATCCACCTTGGCAGGGTCAACCTCCATTCCTCTCTTGGAGATGACATGCCCCAACACTATGCCCTCCGGCACCATGAAATGACTTTTCTCCCAGGAGAGCACCAGATTAACCTCACAACATCTTTTGAGGACTCGGTCCAGATTCCTAAGACAGGAATCGAAAGAATCACCGTGGACCGAGAAGTCATCCATGAAGACTTCCAGGAATTCACCGACCATTTCGGCGAATACAGCAATCATGCACCTTTGAAAAGTACCTGGAGCATTGCATAGCCCAAAAGGCATGCGCCTGAAAGCATAGGTACCAAAGGGGCATGTAAACGTGGTCTTTTCCTGGTCCTCTGGAGCTATGGCTACTTGATTGTAGCCCGAGAACCCATCTAAGAAGAAGAAGAACTCTTTTCCCGCCAATCTCTCTAGGATCTGATCAATGAATGGAAGGGGGAAATGATCCTTCTTCGTCGCGGCGTTCAAGCGTCTGTAATCCACACAGACGCGCCACGACGTGGGTACTCGCGTCACGATCTCCTCTCCGTCCTCATTGGTGGTCGTCTGAATTCCTGACTTTTTCGGGACAACATGGATTGGGGCCACCCACTTAGAGTCGGAGACTGGATAAATGAAACCCGCGTTGCACCATTTTTCTATCTCCTTCTTCACGACTTCTCGTAAATTTGGATTCAACCGGCGTTGGAATTCACGAGAGGGTTTGGCTTCATTCTTCAAGTAAATATGGTGCGAACACAGAGCGGGATTTATCCCGTGGAGATCGGAAGTGCTCCAGCCTATCGCCTTGCGGTTTTTCTCTAGGATCTCTAGCAAGCGAGATTCCTGCTCCTCGGTCAATTGCGAACTGATGATGACCGGAAATTTCTTGTCTTGGCGCGCAAGGAAGGCATACTTTAAGGTTGTGGGTAAGGGTTTGAGCTCAGGAATAGTGTGATCGTCTAAGAAATCTGGCTCAATCTGACCTGGTTCAGTGTTGGAAGTGGGTGGATCGTTCTCTGTGGTTGCTGCCACCAAGTTCGGCTCTGGAGTCGGATCGTCAAAGGTCTCCCTACAATCGGCAAACGCCTCGTCCGACTCGTCATCCTCATCTTCCGATTGTCCTAGAGATGTAAGGACTGACAGGCCCAACTGGGACTCTGCGTCATCGAAGATGTAGGGCGATGCAGGCTCAGAGCTGTACTCGTTTCTGAGGATCTCGCAAACTGACTCGTGCACTGGATCATCTTCGGAGGAGATGGACACATCGGTGCTGGCTGGGTTCTGTCTCCATGGCCCAACTAAGTCTACATGCTCGCAGTCTGTTCCAGTAGAAGAGTACTCGGTGCTGGATTCTGAATCTGGTCTCTGCCATCTTGTCTGCTTAATTTCAAGTTCCTCATCTCCGCCTGGAGTTTGGAACTGAATCTTCCCGATCTTATAATCAAATAAGGCCCCTGCTGTTCTGAGGAAGGGCCTACCTAAAATGATCTGGGAGTCTCTCCAATTACGAGGGGTTTCCATATCCAGGACAGTGAAGTCCACCATGTATTCTTGTCCCCCGACTTTGATCACAATGTTCCTCAATTCTCCTTGGGACCTCTTGGTTTATTTATCAGCAAACTGTAAGAGGGCTCTAGATTTCCTAAGAGGTCCGAGATTAAGCCGCTCATAGAGGGCTGTAGGCATCAGATTGATCGAGGAACCATTGTCCAGGAGAGTGCGTGCAAACGCGATGTCATCAACATGACTCACTATATAATGTGCACCCATATCTCTTCGTTTCCTTGGAAACGAGTTCTTTATTGCACAAGTCGTGGCTACTGATAAAACGTGTTTCTCAACACGGCTTTTGGTCTTCCTGCTAACCCTAGTAGGTGTGCATCTCACCTTAAGGCATTTTTGGAATGCAGGGGTCATATCCACGTACTTGTCAAAGGGGATTGTGACCTTGATATATTTGTTGCAGAATTCAGCCATCTCAGGGTCATCTTTTTGGATTTTTTTGGTTTTCTTCTTTCCACCTGTAAGAGCTCGGGGGAAAGGGATTATTGACTCTAACTCAGGTTCGGAAACTGAAATTTTCTTATTGACTTCGGGAACTGAGTTCTTAACAGGACTCTGACTCTGATACAAACTAGGACTCTGACTCTGACTGAAAAGAAAATGCTGAGGCGAAACCGGTGACGCTTCTTCCGCGACTGCTGGACGATCCTCCTCAGATGGAGGTACGGGCTCTTCATCGGTTTCTTCTGACTCTACGCAAATGCGAGAATGCTGCTTCGAGGACTCAGATATCCTCTTCTTCTGCCGGTGATGGTGGTGGTGGTGGTACTGCTCCTCTTCCTCCAAGTTCTCCTCAGGTAGAGACTTGGAAGTTCCTTCCTTCTGTGCCCGTGCCCGATCAGGTATGGTCACGGTCCTTCCGCTCCTGAGGGACATATGATTTACATTATCGTACGAAAGGATCTCATGTTCAGATAAATAATTATCTGAATAGTATACCTGATCACGAGGTCGGTTCTGGCCATGAAGTATGTTGTTCGGGTTGGCCTGAACCTGTGCGGGAATCGGGGTCTTTGGCGCCATCTGTTGGTCCTGGGTACGAGAGACGCGATTAATATCGGTTCTCATATCCAGATAATCATTTTGCATCTGTTGGACCCTATCAGACAGGGTTTGGATCGCCAAGGTGAGAGACTCCAATTCAGTGGGCTGGGCTGGCTGATGTGCAGACGAGGTTCTGTATTGGCCCTGCTGGCCATGCCGATATTGCTGCTGCTGATGGGATGGTGCTGGCCCCTGCTGATAGGCGCGCTGCTGCTGCTGGTACTGCTGCGGCTGGTACCCTTGTTCTGGCCTGGACTGAAAGCGCGGTGTGGGAACGGGCCTGGTTTCTTGGTAGGCTGGGGATGAACGGTGAGGCTGATCCTTTCCCATTTCGGCCTGCCTGACAATCGGGTCACGGCTATACCAAAGCCCGTTGATCTCGTACACTTGCGGAGGCTCCTCGTATCCCGTCTCCACTTGTGGGGGTGCATGCTGGTCCTGCTGGGTGTAAGTCTGATCCCAGCTACTCTGAGACCCAGGTGCCTGTTCCTGTACAAGATGGACTCGATGTACAGGTACAGGTGGTGCAGAAGGGGCAGGTAGCTTGATCTTAGCTACCTTCTCAGAAAGTTCCTCCACTTTTAGGTAGACGCGAAAGAGACTCAAGTTCCGCGACTCTCTTGTGGATCTGCTCGACCATGGTAAGCTTGTCGGCAATCATCCCCATGCTGGGGATGAGGTCCTCAGTCAGATCCGCTACAGTCCTTCGGGTTGTCTCATTGGATAGGATTGAGGGAGACAACTGATAGGCCCTGGTGGCCTGCGACCTGCCGGTTTCCGCCATCTGCTCCAGGATCTTTCATACGGCGTGCTCGTTTTTGTTCAGATAGCTTCCTCCACAGGCGGCACTGACTAACCCCTGCATCTCTGGGGTTAGACCACAGATCAAGGTCTGGACTAAGATCGCCTTTGAAATGTCGTGGCAGGGGCATTTCTGTACTAAATCATTGAACCTATCCCAAGCGTCATGGAAAGGTTCACTAGGTCCTTGGGCGAAGCTGGCGATTTTCGTTCTCATCTGGTTTGTCCTACTGAGAGGGTAGAACTTTTTCAAGAATAGGTCCTTGAACTGCACCCAGGTATTGCATACCACTCCTAAGTTTTTCAACCAATGAGCAGCCTTATCACCTAAGGCAAAAGGGGTGGCCTTCAGCCGAATATAATCTTGGCCAACATTGGGATGACTAAGATTGTTGCACACCAACTCGAAGTCACGGAGGAAAGTGTATGGTTCTTCATTTAGGTTTCCGTTGAACTTCGGAAGCAGACTAAGGAACTGGGGCTTCAGCTCAAATGCCTGGGCGGGAACTGCAGGTGCCAACCAGTTCTGAATCTCGTTCTCCGCCGAGTTATAGGTATCGACCATTGGTCGGTCGATTCCTTCTGCTACTATAATCTGTCCCATCCGCGCCGTGAGATCTGCATTCTTCTGTTCGGCTTCAGCGAGGCGAGCAAGAATCTGTTTTATTTGTTCCTCATCCGGTGGTACTTTTGGCGGCATCTTGTCCTCTAGTCCTGGGGGGAAAGTAAGGTCGATGTCAGAGGATAAATCAAGGAAAGGATTACCGAGGCGATGATCTTCCTCGATAATCTTGGAGGAGATGAAAGGGTTGGTTTGAGAGTTACCACCCTGAGTATGAGGGAACCAAGACTCAAGAGGGTCATGAGTCCTGGGTGGTCCAAGGTGCGCTTGGGCCGATGAAGACGAGTCGCTTGGGGGACTCATAGAGAGATCGGTGAATAACGCGTCGAGATCTCCCCAATTACTCATCTTGATGTGGCGAGAAGAAGATAGGATTTTACTCCTACCTGAAGCAAGCAAAATCAATCCAAAACCCTGGGTTCACACTCAACACAGTGAAGGACTCGAAATCGAGTCCGATTAATCTTGTAATTTTTAAGTGTGATTGTTCAAACAAGATAGCAAGGATTACGCAACCTATAGGGAAGTCGGCTTATAGCCGGATGCGTCTTCCCTGTTTATCCTGTCGCCTAAGATACCGCCGATCCTCCCTTTTTGCGCTCCTATCCGGAGTTGGGGACTCAATGACGTGCCCCTATCTACCTGCAAGCAGGCGGAGGTTGACAAAGCTAGGCCTTGTCGCAGAGTACCGCTGGTTTGCCCCTATCTACCCGCGAAGGCGGAGGCTACTTGGTACTTGTCAATGAGCTTAAAAGTATCCCACTCGTGATATTTGCTAAGATCAGTTGGCTCGTGATATGGAAGGCGGGGATTTGGGCTCTGCCTTCAGGTGTTCACACACACTCAAGTACCCTCACTCAGCCTGAAAACAGGGTCGGGGATTAATTTCCCGCAAACAATTTTCAAATTTTATTTTTTTTGGTCAATACTGTTTAGCAGTCCCGATTTTAAGTTAAGTTATCACTGGTTAAGTCCACCACACAGCACGCCTATCGGACAGTCCCAATTTCCATTTAATTAAATGTGAAAATCAGAGGGAGAAATCGAGAAAAAGCTGATGCAAGATAAAACAATGATGTTATGCTGAGTTCAGGAGACTTACAGTGATCCCTTCGCTTTTATGCAGGATGCAGAACAGAATTGAAATTTTATCTAAATGCAAATGCAGGCGATGAAAGCCGCTCCTAGACAGGCAGTTCTATTAGCGTGAAGAACAGTTTAATTTGGCTAAGTACTGCGGTCTAAGTGCGTCTTTTAAGTGATTTGTGTGGTCCTAATGATTACGAGTACAAGCAATTCCTAGATTGGATCGGGGAGCCGCTAGTGCAAGCTAAGTTACAATTCAACCACACAGCACACGGGGACACGATTCCACTATTTCTACACACGCGAGAACCCGCATGGGAACCGCTGGAAAAGATGCGAAAAATGTGGAAATAACTGAATTACAGGTTCTCTCAAATCACTCAAACTAATTCGAATGCGTGTTCCTCGAAGCGTCTTCGACTCCGGTGTCCCTCGCACAAAAACAAGTTGAGGTCAGATAAAGAACGACACAAAAAAAATGTAAAAATTTAAAAGACAGAGAAATATTCACAAGAAAAACCGGGGGTCAGACTACCCAGGGATTGAAAATCAAACAATCAAAATTTCACTTCAAATTAACCTAAGCCGTGCCTCCCCGGCAACGGCGCCATTTTGGTAACCGCCCCGCACCCTTAATTAATTCGAGCAAATTAATGTTCAAATTAATGTTAATCGTTCGTTGTAGTCGGATACGAGAGGCTAGTCAAAAACCACTTAAATTTAATGTCAAGCGGCAAAATTTTTTTACTTGGTGAAGTCCAAGGTCGAACTCAGGGAGGCATCTGTCTCCTTAGGTGAATTTTAAGCAAATATCCAAGTGTGAGATTTTCAAAGAAAATAATTTTTTGGTCTTTTTCTATTTTCTATGCAGACACATGCAATCCGTAGGCCAATAAAACAATTAATTCAATTAAGATATCAAATGAACTCCAAAAATTCTAAAAATTGGCCAGATGATTAATTATGATGAGAATGATCTACCCTAATTTTTTTTGGAGTTTTTAGACACTAAACGAATTTACTGTGAGTTAAATACGCAGACAGGGTGATTTTTAATATTTAATTTTCAATAAAGAACAAACCACAATTTTATCAAGAACTAAAATTATCCTAGATAGCACAAATGATAAGGGATCCAGGAAAATTGAAAGATCTGAATTTCAATGTGAAATGAATTAATTAAAATTTAAATAAGAAAATCACTCAACAATTTATTTAGGCCTCGATATGTGTGCAAATGACATGAAATTTTTATGGTTTGTTCAGAATACTATCCTTAAGCTACTGTGAATTTTTGATGATTTTTGGAAGCACAGAGAATTAACTACAAATCAAAAGGTGTCACTGGGCAAAATATGTCAAAAATGCACCAATTAATTCATTAATAATTCTACTGAAATTACAAAAATGTGACACGTGGACCAATAGACAGAGGACAAGTTTCTCAACAAAATGCAATTTTTAGATTTGCAAAATGATGTAAAATGCAACCTAGGGATGCGTGCAAACACAAGGGTATAAATGCAATACAGGAAAATAAAAATACAATAAGCAAATATGCAAACAGGGACTAAAATGCAATTACCTATAATGCTGGGGACTCAAGTGCAATTTCTCCAACAAGCACGTGCTCCTCACGTGGGCTCAGCTTCACAGGGACCTTTTTGCAAATATGGAAAGTCCGAAGGGCCTCAGTGCAAAATTCCCAGGTCGCACGTGCTCCTCAAGTGGGCGGCCTAGGCTCGGATGGCTGCGGAGGCTCGGGGCTAGGCTCGGCGCTTATGGAGGTCTGGAGTGAGGCTCGGAGAAGCTTCGGGCTGTCCGAGCCTAGGTTCGGGGAAGAGGCTCGGACTCTTTCTGCGTGGCTCGATAAGGATCGTTGGATCAAGCTTGATCCAACGACGATCTGGGCGTCGATGAAGATGGCGACGTGGCTCGCTGAGGGCCATTGGATCAAGATTGATCCAAGGGGTGTCGGTGCTAACGTGTAGCTTGATCAATGATTGTTAGATCTACATTGATCTAACGGCTCCTGGCTGCTCCAGATGTCGATGATGTGGAGGGCTAAGCGCCATTCGATCCGGAAGGATCCAACGGTACTGGTGAAGCGCGGCCGAGGGGCGACGTGGCACGAAGTCTACCGTTCGATCAAGGTGATCGAACGGCTGCTGGAGCTTCTCCTTCAACGGGCCTCCGCCGCCTGCGGAGGAGATGGCTGGGCTCCGACGAGGTGGCGTGAGCTCCGCCCGTTCCTCCAGATGCCGATGAAGCTCTCCGAGGTGTCGGAGATATCCCAGTAGGAGCGTGGGGATGCGGCGAAGGCGCTGATGGTCCCAGGAGCTGGAGAGGGCCGTCGGAGGGGGCTGGCGACGAAGCTCGAAGTTGTCTCCGGCAAGCTTCCGTTCAATGAACAGAGGTGCTCCGTCAGATGTTAGAGGTAGAGCCGGAGCTCGTGCGTGTGCTTATGGAGAAGTGACGATGATCGGAGAGGCCTAAGGGATACGGAGGTGGGTTGGCGATGGTGCTCCGGCCAAGTGGCGGAGCTGGATCTGATGGAGGATGCAGTGCGTCGTCGGCGGGCGTAGATGTGGCCGAGAAGATGATAGCTTCGACGCGAAGCTCGGCGGGATGGAATGGAGGCGAGAAGGTGACCGTAGGCGGCGAATAAAAATGCGAGAAAATGTGAAGAAAAAGGAATCGAAGATCGGAGATGGATGGAGGGGTTCACCTGGGGATTGGACTTCCTTTTCGGGTTCCAGGTCGTCGCTCGAGGGATCGTTGGTGTCCCGAGCTCGTGCAGCGTCGCGGAGTAGCGGCTGCGACACGGCGGAGGTGCCGTGGATCTCGCTGGAGAAGAAGCCCTTCTTCGCTCAACGAATCGTCAAATTGCTGTCACCAATAGGAGGCTCGGAGCTCAGGGAAGCTCTCTGGGGTGGCGGATGAGCGTGACAGTGGCTGGAGGGCGATGATTTATTGGATGAAGGTGATGGGTTGGCTGGTGACGAGGTGAGGTTTGTGGTCAACGTGGGGCGACTCTGGTGGGAGTCGTGGGAAGCGAGGGAGTTGGCGAGGGTGAGGGAGGAGTGGTCTCCATCGTGGTGGTGTTGGCGGTCGGAGAGGGTGGATGAGGTGGAGACGAAAATAGAAAGGGGACGACGTCTCACGCAAGATCGAGATCGTGGGAGAGAGGGGGGCCCGGAGGTAGGAGACGAAGTCTCCACCGTTGGATCTTGTGATCCAACGGTGGTGATCGAAGAGGTAATGGCTGGGTAGGATTAGATCGGGGCGCGGTGATGATGGGCTGCGGTTGAACCACGTGGCGAGCTGCGGGCGAAGCGCTAGCGAGCGGCGAGGATGAGCAGTTAGGGTTGATCAAGCGGCTGAGAAGAAAAGGTGGAAAACGCGGCTGAGATGGAAAGGCAGAGGTCGATCAGAGGGTTGAGGATTTGACACGTGGCGAGCTCTGCTTGAGGCGCTTATGAACGGTGATGATGAAGGCAGGAGATGATCTGACGGCTCAGGCAATGGGGTGTGCGTGGAACACCTGGAGTCGTTGGATCTCAGGAGGAGATCCAACGGCTGGAAGATGAGGCAAGGGGAGCGGGCCGCGTGGCGCAACCATAGGGCGCCACGTGGCCTGCTGTCAGTGGCTGGAAGAAATTACATGTGTAGAGAGAAGAGGGAGCCGAATTTGGAAAAACTTAAAACATGAAAGTTGTAGATCTCGATGAGATTTACAAGTTTCATGTTGACCAAAGACGAAGATGAGGTCAGATATGATACATAAATACAAAGATACACTTATACACCTATGTAGTATACAAAGTGGCCCAAAAACCCAACTTTCTCATACGAGCTCCAAATTGGATGAAATTAGTCTCATTTTAAAGGTCTTTTATTGTGTAGTATTCTAAGAGTAAGTAGACCTAGTTCGGAGTTTGTATGAGGGATTTATGTTCATTTTAGTGTACAGGGGTTCTAGGGCTTTATTGACTAATTTACAAGGGGGATATTTGTCATTCTTCCCTATATTATCAACTAAGGAGTACATATTATAAGGAAGAGGTTATTTTAGTGAGTGGATATTTTACAAGGGATTTTGGCTTCTTATTTAAATGCAAATGGACTGCTAAAATGAATGTATTATGTATGTATGAATGAATGCTATTTATGCATTATAAAGGGGAATATGCCTCTATTTACTCGGGAACAAGGCTCTATTTTTGACTTTTGAAGTGATGAATCACAGATTCATCAGCAACCAATACTCAATCTTGTTAGTTACAGTGTCCTTGACACTACAGCTTAACAATTATCATAACCAGTATGAAATTTCAATTATCATTATCAGAATACCCTTATTGCTGAAGATCTCTATCTCCTAAGGTATTCACAGTTAAGACCTTTTATATCACTATCTATAAAGTCTTAAGTTGATAAGACCATGAGATCACTATCTCAAAATCTTGTCATCTATGAAGATTTTGTATTTACTGCAATCAAGTGTTTTCTCTTCACAATAGGATTAGCAATACTTTACTACTCCCACTGCAAGGCAGATATCTGGATTTTGTACACATCTAGCATACACTCAGCTTCTAGTAACTAATGCACAAGTGCAAGTAGTTCTAGCATTTATTTCCTCAACTCTTTGAGATGTTATCCCTTTAGATAGGTCAGTACCATATCTTAAGGGATGGAAGCCTTTCTTGGATTTTTCCAGACAATGGAATATGTCCAAGGTGTACCATTAATGTGACAGTCCCAATACCCTCTTCTCTATGCTTCTGAACACCTTCAGAACTAAGATCCAAGCGGTATCCTTGAGATCATATCTCAAGTTGTGGAACAACCAGATTATAGAACACTTATTATTATCCTTATATCATTTTAAAAGATTAGGATATCATCTATATTTAGCATGATGAACACAAAGGCACTCCCACTAAGCTTCACATGGCTCATCAAGATTCTATCTGATACATTTATAATCTCATCAAATCTTATGGTCCAACTTCAAGAAGCTTATTTGAGTCCATAGATGGATTCCTTAGCTTGCACACCTTGCTTTCCTCAACCATGAAGCCTTGGGGCTACTTCATGTGAATACCCTCAGAGAGTATTCGTAGAGAACGCAATCTTGACTTTCATCTTATAGATAACAAAGTCAAGTTGTGTAGGTCAAGTTCCCTTTCTCTTGAAGATCCATTCACAACTTAATGGGTATTATCCATATAGGTGGATCCTCGAGGGTCCATATACAACACTTGTATATGAAGTCTACTTTAGACTTTTATTGCTAACATCCATCTATCCATGCTATGGTCTTCAGAAGCTTCATCACATGAAGTTCGATCATTGTCAGATTTCTCTAACACATGGAATCCATCCTCAAACTCATTTGAATAGATGTTAGTGTTTCATCTTTAATTGTCTTTTTAGTTTCCAATTTCAGGAGCCTTATTATCTTCTCAAGATTAAATGAGTTCCTACACTTCATTTTCATCTTGATTCTCAAGAGTCTCAACCTCTAAGAATCACATTCTCAGAGATGAGATATTTCAAGAATCTCAAGGTCATAAAGTAGGTATACAATACCATCCTTTATTTTCCTAATGAAGCAGCACTCTCAAGTGCTCAATTCCAGCTTACTTGCATGTAATTATATTAATGATAAATAATGTAGTCTCTACTACTTATATGCCTGGAAACCAAGAGGAAAGTGTGCTAAAATTCATCATTGATCAAATCATGTCACACATGATCCAATTGTACCTCCCTATAACTCTTATTGAGTCAAGGTGTATTAGGAGGATTGCGATAGAAATGTTATTCATATCTCCATAAGGTATTCTTTGAATTTATCTAACAGGTACTTAATACCTAGATTAGATCAAATTTATTTTATCTTCCTTCAAACTTTGGTTCTAAACCAAATAATGAAATCTTTGAACATTTCAAAGATTTCTTAGGTGAAGAGAAGAAATCTCATATCATACATAATCATTAATAGATATCACATATCCATAATGTTTACTATGATATAGATGATCCACATACATCAATATGTATGAGATCCTGAATACCTTGACATCTTACACCTTTCCCGAAGAAGGGTGTATTGGACATTTTTCTTTGAATACAATATTCACAAGTATGTAAGATTTGAACCTTTAGACAATCTAAAGTTTCATCTCTTACTAGCCTATTGATCAAATCAACAGACAAATGTCCAAGGCTTGATGTCAGATCATTGTTAAATGATCTTATCCTCATATTGATCTTTTAAAGGTTTAATTTCAATATTAGAAATCTTAATGAATCATTCATTAATTTTCTAATTTAGTAGAGCCCACTAGATGTCAGACTACTATCTGAAATATATCCATCATAACTCTTTATGATAGGTTTATTTCAGAATTCATGTTTATTTCTAACACTTGAAAATAAACTATGATTGTATTCTAATATCCAGGTCATAGAGACATTCTCTAAGACTAAGGGCTCTCCCACTGAAATTAACAAGTCTATCAATCCAACAGAGATTGTTGCAACAATTGCATCAATATCCATGTGGATAACTATAAACCTTAAGATCAAATTTTTTTAGTCTTCTAAAACATATGCAACCCATTGCAAGTGTTGTTAGAAGATTGAGATACAATTTTAAGACTTTATCTTATTCAATAAGCAAGTCAATATCAATGATTTATGTAGATTATTCTGATGCTCAATCCGAGTCCTTCCTAAGGATTCTATACAGACTTGATCGTCATACTATCAACCCATCAACTTATTGCAGTGTTGGCATTCATCCAACTCTTCGGATGACAAATGGAAGTCATAGATATACAGTCAACACTTTGACTATACTTCTTACTTGGGTCCAACCCATGCTTCCATTGCGCTCCCTTTATCTCTAAGCAACCATTGCTTAAGACTAAGGATCTCTTATGTTAAATTCAAAAGAATTCAATGTAAGAGCATTTCAACATTTATACATGCTTCATTAAATTCATACAATATGAATATTATGAAGCTTCATGAATGACTAGAGTATAGATAGTAGAACGATGACACTCATCCTATCTACATCCATCTAAACTCTAGAAATATTGGTTCAGGTAGGTATTCAAACAATTTGAATACATCATCTCTTATAGAGCTACCATGATGCAGTGAATCATGTCATTCATGATAAATGTCAAGAGCACATATGTATGCCAAAACATCTTCTTAAATCTTTATAAGGAGTATTTGACAATTGCAATCATTATCGACATGTCACTTTCAAAGTACATTCGATAAGAGATCAAGACTATAGAGACATACAAGCCCTAGATTGTAGTCCTATTATCTATTTAATTGTCATTCCTCATTAGTATGAGGAGACTTGCATATTGCAACCACATACATTATGTGTCCAATGCAAGTACAATATCTGGATCATGAGTCCAATCCATGATATTTTACTGGTTATTATTGAGTATAACATTGAGTGGGTTTAATGAAGGATTATCTGAAATAAGAAATTTGCATAAATATATAAATATATATATATATATCTATATATATATTACTTTGATTTAGGAATTTTTATATCAAAGTTGTATTGCCTTGTCAACACTAAAAGTTCATTTCCTTAATCACTTTCAATGTAAGAGATATACTTACCAATATATCTCAGCAAGATCTAGGATCTCCTTCCTTATCTTTGTTACATCCCAATAATATGAGAATCTGCAACTCAGATAAAAAGAAGCGGGAACGCATTCCGTCTTGCAAGTCCAACTTGCATTTCCCAATTCGGTCTTTAACACCCGGGCCCACCACCCCTAAGGTGATGTTGACCCGTCATTAATTGAACCAACCGTCAACATGAATACAACTCGCTATGTGCAATCCAATATCGTCCCAATAATATGAGGATCCGATATTGGAGTCACTACGCATACATCCGTACTCTTTCGAGAAGCGACAAGCCGATCCAAATGGATCGTATGCATGAGCTATCACTTCGGACATGCGTCTCCTACATACAATATCTGGCGACGGAACCCTTCGCCTTGACGGGAGACCATGGATGTCACTTATGTGATCCTCCACCTCATATTCAAATTTTAATTAATTATCATGAATCATATTCATATAATTAATTCTTCCAAGGGAAATAACAACTCTATTTATATTAGAGTGTTTTAATTTTAATTGGATTCCAATTAATCTAATCATATTAAATTAATGATCCAATTAATATCCAACAAACATTTTAATTGTTACTTGAAATTATGGTGTTATCTCAAATACGTATTATTTCAAATTTTAATAATTAGAAATACATCATGATTTCTTTAGCATTATACTAACCCTACGCACTGTCATGGCCAGTGCCGACGAGAGTGGAACAGACCACATACGTTGCTACCTGCAACCCCAATGCTCTCAGACTAGACACCATATCCACCTCGGGAAAGGATAATGCAAAATAAATCACTTTGTACTTGAGATGATCATCGATTCTTCGACCGAAATTATACCATATAATAATAATAATAATAATTTTGATTAACATTATAATGAGATTTGCTAAATAAATCCCAAATCCTATTCAAGCAACATGTTTGTTTGAATGTAGATCATGTAGATCATGTAACCAATTAGTGATCTAGATCACATCTAATCAATTATTGGTTAAGGAAATGTCATTTAAGGAAATAATTATCATCAAATATTTCACAAATATTTATGCACAATTATTCCAAGAAATTAAGCAATTTAATTTCACTAATTGATTAAAGGACAATCACTAGGTTCTTGATTAGGAAAGTATTTCCAGCAGTGACCCTCACTTACTAAAAATATCATATCTCAATCAATTTAAATCCAAATTAAGCAAAGTAAGTTCCTAAAGTTTGCTAATTTTATTTACAACAAAATATAATGATTTGCATGCATTTCAAGGCGTTTTAAATACGCAATTAACTCTTTAATTACGTTGAGATTCGCAGTCCCCGAAACTGTGGATACATGTTCACTAAAAAGAGCATAACTTGAGCAAACTAAATCGAAATTACGTAAACTCAGATCCTACGATTTCTTTATTTAATGGGGAACAAAATCTAATTATTTTTTAATGTTTAAAAAAATTAAACAGTGCCTAAAATAATCTCAAAACAGAGATGCAAAAATGAAATGCAAGAAAACTTTCGCAAACCCTAATGAACCCAAGTCGTCCTCGGTTCATGGATTGTATCCAAAACCACCGACCTAAGGCTCTGATACCACTTGAAGGATATGGTTAGATCCTGAAGCGCATCATGAAAGTGTGAGCGTCGTATCGCATACGACGAAGAACGACTAGTCGGACTAGTTGTTCTATGCAGCAGAAATTAAAAATTTTTTATGCGACGAAACTACATGATCCAAGAACACTTCTCGGATCGTTTCGTCTAAACCACAAATAAGTACTAGGGTTACCTCTTGAAGCGTGGTTGCGATCGAGTCTCTAAACGAAAAGACCTCCTTTCTCAAGTCTGATCCGACGGAGGAGACGCTTGCAAACGCGGGGATGAACTGCGTGCATCTCGCAATCCATGTTGATGATCCAAGCAGTAGGATCTCCTGATCTCGACACACGAGATCCGATGTCTTCTTCACAAGCGAGGTGCACCAAAGGAGATGGAGATCCACAAGCAAACAATCGGGCAGCATAACGACGACGCTGCGGCGATGAAGAACCTCTCTAGGGCATCCATGGTGGACGGCCATGAGAGGGAGAGAGAGGGATGACGTGTAGAGAGAGAGAGAGATGTTTTCTTATGTGTAAATAAGAGCAAAGGGGTGCCTCTCCTTTTACAACATTTTGGGATCCATGGATCTTAATCCATGGGACAACACAAATCCAATGGATCTCATTGATTGTGTTTCTTTTAATGGATAAGATTTGTGTTAGTAAAACCAACAACAATTAATTTAATTTAGATTAAATATATGTTTATAAATCAACATAATTTAATCAAAAAATTAAATCAACAAATATGAAGATAATGGGAAAGAGAGAATGCCTCCTTCCATATACATGGAGTGGACGACCTCCCTTTCCTAATAGGAATAAGTGGTCGTCCCTCCTACGGAAGGAGTATCTCCAAATGTAATCTCCTTTGATTACATATTCCATATATCTCCAATTTATTACAACAGCAATTGTTGTAAATTATTCTACAAAATAATTCATAATTATTTTGTGAATATTGTAATCTTGCCATTGGAAATTTGTGAATCACATTCACAACCCAAAATAAAATGTAAACTACATTTTCAATTTAATGTCCAATGTGAATCCAATTCACATTAACATTTAATTAACAAATGTAAATTACAAATAGCTCTCTCTTATATATTATAAATCATATTTATAATATATATGACTAATATGGATATTGCTATCCACATTATTCATATCCATGATAATTAAATTACATTTAACCATCTTGGATCTCTATTCTCATGTGCACAAATAATATGAATCACATTCACATTATTTTTATCTTTTGACCATCAAATCACATTTAATTATCTAAGATAATTCTCTCTATAATATGAATCAAATTCGTATTATTTATGATAATTAAATAATATTTAATTATTCATTTTCTTAATGCTCAGATACTCATATCAACAATGAAATTATCATGAACCCTTTCAAGGATAATGCGCTTTCTCCGCGAATACTTGGAGATAAGGACATGGTGATTGTATTGTTCCACGTATAGTGACTTGGATATTGAGATCAAATCTCAAATCCAGATCGCGGGCCTCCCATAGATGCTTGATTAAATCACGACCGCAAATCTAATCTTCTCATTGCTTCTGAATCACATTCAGATCAATGTCCAACATTTGGACCAAGATCAGATCACTTCTCTACTAAGAGGATTCCATACACATTTCATTACTCCCTAGGAATGGAAGCGTCATGGTTATACAATCGTTTATGATCACATCACCCTCAGGTATTCCCAATACAAGTACATCCTGCATACTGGAAGACTGAGACTAAACCTGAAGTATTGGATCAATTTTATACTGTCTACTTCATGGTTTTATCAGTAAGTTTCTCATTCGATCATTGGGAGTTGGTATCGATCATATACTTTCCAAAAGCATATATCATACCTAGGTTTTGATCATATACTTTCCAAAAGTATATATCAAACCTACAAACTCAGTCAAGCTTCCAAAGCGAGACGACCGTGCGCACGGAATTTGATTCTTCTCAATATCTCATAAGTGAGCTCATGTCTTCCGGTTCAGTAACTGAACTTGTATGATCCCTTTGAGAGATCGTATTACTCATATGCCCTTATATGCACACCAGCGCGCTGGTGTATAGACCTTGGTTAGGTCATCAACTTATTGGTCTGCCAAATGTACACACTCAAACATATAGTAACACATCTGTTACTGGTCAGAGGATGCATGCATGTATCGTGACAGCATACGATATAGGACTTTGGTTATCTCGATCTCGTTAAGTCAACTCTTTGACCTAACTAATCCGACACCTCCGAATCTCTATTCCTATGCAGAGGACCTGCATCAAGAGGTCGGTCAGATATCAACCTTTAGAGATAATGATTGTCATCTCATACTCAGGCTGGAGATCATCTCTTAACAATCATTTGACGGTGCTTGATGAGTCCTCAATCTAACCCTTTAGATATTCATCCAAGCACCATCCTCTATGATTCAATAGTTGAATCAACAGTTGTATGATTATTAAGATGGTCATGGTACATAACCCTAATTGTACTAAGGGACCTATTATGCAAACTATTTATTCTTCATTTCAAATCAGGGAATGATATGTGCAATAACATTTATTGCATAATGCCTCGTCGTGGGCTCGCATGTCCAATAATGACGTCTGTCGAGATCAAGCCCGCGTACCCTACTTCTTCTTTGCTGGTACATGGTACTTCTATCAAGTTGAAGGGCTCCTAAAATTATGTTATATGGTCTTGGTCTTTCAAAGTGTTTATTGATGGCCAGCGCAAGAACTACGTTTTTATAAATGTTCCACCTGCGGAAACATGTAAGGACTATGAAACTTTGTTTGTTGATAATTTCTAGGTTATCACTTGGATGATGAATAGCGTTGATCCAAACATTGTTGTGAATCTTCTTTATAAAGACACTGCTAAGGCAATGTGGGAAAACTTTGAGAGTACATATTCTCAGAAGTCGACTAAGTTTCGTCTGTCAGACATATACACAAGGATTTGGTCTGCTAAATAGGTAGAATCAGGTCTTATTGGATACTACAGGCTTCTTACAAGCCTTTTTGAGGAACTCCTTATTTTTCAGCATGCATGTTGTGATAAACAAGTAGGAGAACATGCTGAATGACAGTTTTACAGATTTCTCTCGGGACTAAATCCAAAATATAAGCCTGTGAAAGATCAGTTCCTGGCGGCTGATACTCTACCTACTCTTGAGACATCGGACGCTTACAGGAGTTAGAGGCTTCAATTCAGCACTCTACTACCCACACCTCTATAGAGACGTTGGCCCACTATACCTCCTTAGGATACAGAGGGTGTCATAACTATGAAGGAGGACAGGGACGTGACTCAGGTCGTGGACGCGGTCGTGAATCTGGATGAAGCCATAACTCTGGATGCGGATGCGATCGTGGACGTGGTTGTGATTCTTTTGCTCGGTATCCAGCATGCATACACTGTGGACAATGGAATCACCCTTCTGATCGCTGCTAGGCAACGTTTGAGATGCAACCTAATGCCAACAATGCCTATGATGAAGTATCGTATGATGCAACTACAGAAACATCCACTCAGCAAACCAACGAGGCATAAACACAATTCACTGCTTCTGAATATACTCGCCTACAACAACTTTTGCAAGAATCTAGTCCTTCTGATAGTAATGCTTCTGCTCCTACTGCTAGCCTGGCTACTACCACAGGTACAGTAGAAAACTCTATCTCTGCCTCTAAGCATGCATGGATTATTGATTCTGGAGCCTCTACCCATCTGATGGAAGAAGGAAGTTTGCTAACCTCCTCCCAGCCATCTTCCTATGTGAAGATTGTTCGGGTTGCTAATGGGGATCATTCCCCAGTGACTATTGTTGGTACTGTTAACTTTTCTTCCAAGCTGCATCTAGCAGATGTTCATTGTGCCCATGCTTTTTCTCTCGGCCTTCTATCAGTACAGAAGCTATGTCGTCAGCTTAACTATCGTGTTATTTTTGATGAGGTTTGTTGTTATTTTCAGGACATCCGGACGAGGAAGATTTTTGGTGGGGGTCATGAGAGGAACGACCTCTATTACCTCGACATCCCTTATGATTCCAACTTTGCTGGTGCAGTCTCCGTCTCTAAAGATCCTTTTCTATGGCACCTTCATCTTGGCTACCCTTCTGATAAAATTCTCTCAATGATGTTCTGTGAACTTTCTATGATGAAACCTTTTGAGTGTGAAGCATGTCAGTTCGGGAAACATCATTGAGCCTCCTTTCCTACACGAGCTGAGCCTCGCTGTCGTACTCCTTTTGTACTTGTTCACTGTGATATCTGGGGACCCTGTCCGGTCTAAAGTCTAACTTTGGGATATTTTGTTGTCTTTGTGGATGACTACAATCGATCATATTAGGTTTTCCTATTAAAAGAACGTTTAGAAATTAACAATATTGTCAATAATTTCTTTTATTATGTTAAAAACATCTTCTCCACAACTGTTAAAATATTTCGTTCTGAGAATGCTTTGGAATTTACATAAAATAATTTAACATCCTTCTTTTCTTCCCAAGGTTCTATCCATCAAACCTCTTTCACATGTACCTCCCAACAGAATGGGGTAGCCGAAAGAAAACTTCGACATCTCCTCACCATTGCCCGCTCTCTTCTTACCTAAATGAAGGTCACCAAAACCTATTGGGGAGATCCTATTCTCACTGTTGTCCGTCTTATCAACAGAGTTCCCTCTGTCTCCCTAAATGGCTCCACACCCTTTTCCTTATTGTATCCAAATGACTCACCATTTTCTCTACCTCTGCGGATTTTTGGATGCACCGCCTTTGTTCACAACTTTCATACTGCAGACAAATTATCGACACGTGCAATTAAATGTGTTTTTCTGGGTTATTCCTAAACAAAGAAAGGATATATATGCTATGATCCTGGTAGTAAATGCTATTATGTATCAGATGATGTCACCTTTTTCGAACTAACTCGCTTCTTCGATCAAGATGTGTCTGATATACCAATAGGACTTCCTCCTCCATCAATTGTTTTAAAAGAAAACATGTGTCCCCTATTTTTCATGTTCCTCTACTTGTTCCTTTGTTGTAGGAAAATATTCCATCTTCAAGTGACCCCACCAACACTACCCCGGATGATGCTCATGAGCTTCCCATTGCCCTACGCAGAACAAAAGGCAATGCACTATTCATCCTATGTCTAATTTAACATCCGTTGATAGCCTATCATGTTCTGATAAAAGATATGCAGATGCTCTTTATGACAATCTTTGTTCCAAATGACTATCACAGTGCATTACAAGACCACGGTGGAGACAAGCTATGAATGAAGAAATGGATGCTCTCAATTCCTGAGGAACATGGGATCTAGTTCAGTGTCCCCAAGGTGTCAGGCGTGTTTTGTGCAAATGGGTATTTACTATGAAACATTCTCCAGTTGGCTCTATTAATAGACTGAAAGCAAGACTTGTGGCAAAAGGTTTTACACAGACCTATGGAGTTGATTAGTTCGAAACTTTTTCACCTGTTGCTAGGATGGGGTCAATTCACACTATCCTCTCTGTAGCCGTAAACAAAGGCTGGCCTATTTTTCAACTGGATGTCAAGAATGAATTTGTCTATGGTGATTTTGAGGAAGAGGTTTACATGATGCAACCTCTAGGTTACGAAGTCGAGGGGGAGTATGTTTGTCGACTTCACAAAGCAATTTATGGTCTAAAACAAAGTCTGAGGGCATAGTTTGACAGACTTAGTTCAGATATTAGCACTCTGGGTTTTCAGAGAACTACATCTGACCATTCTGTCTTTGTCAGAAAATGATCAACAAGTACTGTCATACTAGTTGTATATGTGTATGACATGGTTGTTACATGCGACGATGATATAGGAATGCTAAAAGCGAAGACTTTTCTGCAAAAGGTTTTTGTCACCAAGGATATGGGGCAACTTCGTTATTTTCTGGGTATAGAAGTCTTACGCACCAAGAAGGGGCTTCATATGTCACAAAGAAAGTACTGGTTAGATATATTGACTGAGGCTGGACTACTTGGGTGCAAACCCTCTGGCATACCTGCAGAACCAAAGAAACATTCTACACCAGATGATTCTGCCTTTGAATATACTACAAGATACAGAAGCTTGGTTGGCAAACTTCTGTACCTTATTGTTACTAGGTTAGACATATCATATGTTATGAACAGAGCTAGCCAATACATGGAGAAACCATGCTACAACCACTGGCAAGATGTTCTTCAGATCCTCCGCTACCTGAAGGACTCCCCTGGACGTTGTCTATTTTATGGGGCAAACGGATACATTAAGGTCGCTGCTTATGTTGATGTTGATTATGCAAGCTCACCTGAGGATCGTCGTTCTATGATGGGCTATGCGATGATGGTAGGAGGTAACCTTGTTAGTTAGAGGAGCAAGAAGCAGACGGTGGTTTCCCAGTCCAGTGCAGAGGCAGAATATAGGGCAATGGCCCAAGCCACATGCGAAATTACCTGGTTACTGTCTCTTTTCAAGAACCCAATATTGCTATCAATACTCCTGTTCCTCTATACTGTGATAATAAATCTGCCACTTATATTGCTACAAATCCGGTGTTCCATGAGAGAACCAAACACATTGAGATCAACTGTTATTTTGTTCGTGATATTGTACGATAAGGCAAGATTTCTACACCACATACCTCAACAGACCTTCAGCTTGCATATATATTCACAAAGGCCTTATCAAAGAAGCGCCTTTCCTGGATATCTTCTAAGTTGGGCGTGATCGATGGATATGCTCCAACTTGAGGGGGAGTGTTAGAGATTACAGAAGGTTTCTTTCTTTATATTGTAACCCTACGAGGGCTTTTATGTTAACATAATATTCTATGTGGCTATTTGTTAAGAGAATATTATATAGAATATTCTCCTTTGAGCCCTCTAGGGTTTAGTCCTATATAAGGACCCCTATACCTCTTGAATAAACAACGAATCATTTTTTCTTATCATCCTTTCACAGAGGTGATTTGGCTCAATTTGAGTTCATATTGAGTAGATATTGATTAATGAAGTTTTATTTACAGTCTTTTCATATGTATGCAACATGTACACTGTGCATGATTTTTATTGTCTAATTTTTATAATTTTTATACATAATTATGTACAAGTTTCATTGCAAATTTTATTATTTGAGATGTTATATTGAGGAATAAAATAGTATAAAAATGATCTATATACAGTAGAGATAATTAGTGTTTCTTTGAGATTTTTGTACAGTATCTGGCCTTTATCTCCCCATACTTCATTCCTTGTCGACCTAGTCAATATTTGACTTGGTCTCAGGGTTAAGGTCCAATCAATATCTTTGATACTTCCTTTATTTTTCTTTATTATTAAAATTTGGATTTTAATCACAAGAATTTAATGCTAACTACATATCAATGCTAGTTGTTACTTTATACAAATTAGTTGTATTTACGAATATTTTGCTAAGGATTTAAAGCCAAAATGGAAGAATAAAGGTAGATGGATGGTTATTTATCACCACATATATTTACCTTTACTACTCTTTAGCAAACACTTATTAGAAAAATAAATGATGCAAAAGATCAGAAAATCAAAAAAGGAAAATAAAAAGTTTAGAATGATTATGATTTTTAAATTATATTCCTAAAGTCAAACTTTAGTGCTTAGAAAGACCTTTGGATTGTTGTTGTGTCAGAACCTTATTGAGAATAAGATCTAAACCTTAACAACCCTCAAGTTCCACAATCTTTTGTTTAGTTCGCCTCAAATATCCGAGTCAAAATAAGTCTATTCACACGCAACCCCTATGACTATGAGTCTCACTTGTACAGTTTATGTGAATTATAGCTCTTCTAATCAGAAGTGGCAAGAAACAGTCTCCCTCAGCAAGGTAACCCTAATTCTCCAATCTAGCTATCTTTCCTTGACGAGTGGGGGTATTTCCTTCTAAGTTCAAATACAACTGACCCAAAGAAGAGGAGGTAGAGAAAAGAATGGATTGTGACAAGTGTAGTCACATATCCTTTGGTGCTTGACCAGTGTAGCCAAGTCTCCGGCTACAAGCATTCTTGAAATCTTTGACTTTGAAGTATAAGTCTCGCTTATTGATACATAGCTTTGACAATATTAATTTTTCATTAATTTTTTTCTTGACTATTCCTTTGGAGTCTTAATTTCATTCCTTTTTTAATGCTATATACAATAATATTTGCATCAGGAATTTTTCTTCTTGACCAAGTAGACCATCCCTCTTTTGAAGCTTTATTTCAACTCACAACATTCTTTCTTTAGACATCCATGCCACTAGATTATGTTGGGGTGCACTGGCCTCCTATTGTGGCAACATATGTTTCCACACGTGTGCTCCTTGAGCTAAAGAATTCTTCCCTCACCACCTCATCTGAGTTGAGCTTAGTGCAGTGTGCTTGTCCAATTTATGTCATTGTCCTCAAGAGTCATGCATGCAATTTAAAATATTTTAGTTAGGACAATGAAGACGGAATGTGAACATAGTCTTGTGGACTCAAAGAATGAAGTCTCACTAACCTAAGAAGTCTTAATTCCAGTTCTTCTAAGGTTCTTGTAAAATTAACTGGATTAATGTCTAAAACCAAGATCCAAACTTTATATTTTATTCCAGACTTGTTCAATTGTCAACATCATTCCAAAAAATACTCAAGCAATGCAAAAATATTTTTTTGAAATACATTTTCTGGTTTTGATTTTTTATAATGTTTTCAAAAAGTTTTGCAAATTTTATGAAATTTAAAAACATTTTTCAAATTTTAAGGGTTTTTGGGAAAGGTTAGTGAATTAAAAGTGTTTACAAGTGTTACAGGCATATTATCAAAGGATTTTATATATGTATATAAAGATTTTATACAAAGCTTTATTTACAATGGAATTTATATGGACAATGTTGCTAGAAAATTATGTACAAGATATTCAAAATAATTTGAAACATTTTTGCAAATATTTGTCAAATATTTTGAAAACTTATTTTGCAAATCATTTTACAAAAAATTTTTCAAAAATATTTTTACAAATATTTACAAAAAAGGTATTTTCAAAGGTTTCAAAGTCATTTTACTAAGATTTTAGAAAAGGTATTCAAAAGATTTTTCAAAACATTTTACAAGCATTTTTCAAAATCATTTGCAAAATAGTTTCAAACCAGTTTTACAGTCCTTTTTTCAAAAAATTTTACACATATTTAGAAGAGTTTTACAATATTTTTATTATATACTCTTACCCCATGTATATTAGTCATATTATTAAAAATATAAGAAAGTGCGAGTTATGGATAATCTATATATACCATATATACGACCCCCTATACTTAGCTTGAACTATGTCCTCACAGTGACCAAGGAGAAACAAAGAAAGATATAACTCATGCTGAGTATAGAAAAAGATCTATAGTACAATGACTCAAATAAAAGAATAAGAAGCCGGTCGTCCCCACTATACCTAGACTATACACAAGACGGTGATGATCAAGTATTAGAATTTACAAAATAAATGACTTGACTTGTCTCCACCTATGCTTGCGGTAAAATATCCCTAAGTACAAACAAAATATCAACAAGTTAGAAGAAAAGAGAGGGAACAAATAAAAAAAACTCAATGCACTCATCCCCCAATACTAAATATATGGCCATCCTAAGTATAATACTAATGAAAGGGATGAATGGATAACATGAAAGAATGAGAGAATGTAGAAATAAAGAAGAAGAATTAATAAACAAAAATATTGTTGGATAGAGCATTATTTGAATCTTCTGATGCTGCTACGAGATCATCTTCAAATACCACATCTATTGAATCGACAACGGACTTGAATGTATCATGCTCTAAATACAGCTTCAGAAATTGTCCATTGACTATGAATGGTTGTGTGATAGATGACAGTTCATATATTAGAATGCTTCCATTGTCACACACAGTCTTCACTACAAATGGTTCAGTCCATTTACTCTTTAATTTATCCGGAAATATCTTCAACTTTGTATCAAATAACCAAACCTTCTCACCAGGCTCCAAAGTCTTTCTTGTAATATGCTTATCGTGCCATCTCTTGACTTTCTCCTTCTATATTAGACTGTTATCGTATGTATAGTCTCTGAATTCCAAAAGTTTGTTCAGATCGATCTTTCGGTTTTGACCACCATCATGTGAGTCGAAATTACAAGTATGCACTGCCCCAAGAGATTTTTGAATTAATTCAACAGGAAAATGATAAGGCTTTCCATATACATGGCTATAGGGAGACATACCTTAAGGATACTTGTAATTGATCCGATAAGCCCATAGAATGGAATCAAGAAGTTGAGACTAGTCCTTTTAATGAATTTGCCCCCTCACAATTAATTATGCTGTCGATTGTAGTGACCACATAGAGAAGAGCATTGATCAAACAAAAATAACATAAGAGAGAGAGAGAGATAAGAAAATTGATATTGCATTCTTCTCATCACAGTAAAGAAATGAGTGAAGGTTGTCGGTTGTAATAAACTGCATAAGAGAACCACTTTTCTAACAAACAAAAGTCAATAAAATAGAAGAGAAAGAGAGAGATGAATAAAAGTAAATATGCTTCTCTTTTCTATCTTATTGTTCACTAATTATTAACCATGTTAGTGTCCTTGAATCGAACATAAGGAGACAGAAAGTATAATTGGATTTTCGAGATCAATTAGTTTTACGATTTTTATTTTCTTCTTTCTTCTAAAAGGAATGTTTTTATGGTTTTTATATTTTATTATTTTTTTATTTTAAATTTACAAAATTTTATTTTGTAATTTTTATTTGATTTTAAAAAATTGATAAATTTTGGGAAAATATGATACTATGTAGTAGATGGTATATAGGGTAATATACTGTTCTAATATAATGAAATACAATTTAGTACAACACTTTGTAAGCTTTAGATGCGGGACTATGTTTTTTGAGCTATAAATTATATTTACAATAGCCCTCTGATTGTGAAAAGAGTTGCCCGAAGGAGGAGCCACCCTTGCAAAGAGATAGGATGAAAATTTAACTCGAAGAATGAAACCATCCCTATTACATGAATAAGAGTTGTACCATATTGCAAAAAAAGCACTGCGAATGTAAGTGGAGGAGTGTATAATACCTCATTGATTATCGATAACTATCTTAACTTACGAATGCGAATTGTTGTATTAAGACACTCAGCAATTAATTAAAACTGCACAAGTAATATGCAATTAGGCAATGTGCCTTATAAGGTACGCTCCAAGGTCGACTCATGGAGGACAATGTGTTTAGTATCATTTTCTAGGTCAAATTAAGTATTTTTAATTCGTGTGAAATAAATCCAATGTATGTTCAAGTGCAATGAAAGTATTTTGTGTTTTTTTAGTGAATTACAACAATTTATTTAAATTTTAGTGAAGTGAAAATGCAATAAATAAAGAGATGCAAAAATTAAAATGCACACAACTAGTTTTCAACGAATTTGGTCTACTGAGTCCAATTCATCATCCACCATTTTCATGCTGGAGCACTCAAAACATATTTTTGTTAATCTTTATGATTAATGGAAAATTAAATAAGCAATACACAATTTTTTATCCTTTTCAATTTTAATGAACAGAACACATGATTTATTAAAACAAAAAATAGAGGACATGCATGATGATGAAACAAGCCTACTGTAATTTTTCAGACTTTTTAAAGAAAAATAAATAAATTAAAAATGGACAAAGTTTAGTCCAAAGTTTCCTATTTTTTAAATTTTAAAGCCAAAATCAAACCACGTCAAAAATTCATGTTAATAACAATAGATAGAGCATTGAAGAAAACACTAAAGGATAGTTTTACTATTTGTAAATATTGCCGAATTAATCCTATAAAAATCAAACAAGGATTTAACCTAATTAAATATATAGAGAACAAATTACAATGAATTTAAATAAACATCATATCAAAACTTTCCTTCTTGGAAAGCCCTACAAAATGAATATTTACCGAATTCTAAAGGAATTGCGTAATTATCGATCGTTACAATGTATATCCAATTTAATAAATTATCCTAAATTTAATTTGAATCTGAATGGGCTCTGCCCCATATCAAATTAAGAGGCATGAAATGAACTTTGATACAAATCAAATCTCATGATTTTCTAACACTTGGTTTGCAAAATAACAACACATAAATACAAGGATTAAAATGAAGATAAACTAAAGAAATTTAAAACAGAGAAGTGTCAATGTAGGGGCTTATATGGAATAATGGAAGCCTATTGGAGTTGTGAATAAAATATCCAAGTGGGGGATCTTTTTCCGTTTCAAGGACATTTGGGTTCGTTGGAAAAATTTACCCAAGAAAGTGTGATTTATGCATGCCACCTCTGTGAGTTATGGGATCACCGCACCGCTATTTGAGGTTAATAGTGGATCAAGGCAGTTTAAATCATTAAGCAAACTAATTAGCATATTTGCATAATATTTTGCATGGAAACCAATCTTTGTAAAAACCACGTCATGATTCTTCGTGACTCAGGATTTTCTGATTAGCCGAGCTGATCAATTGCTTCACTTAATCCTGAGATATTGACAAAGATATATCAACCGTTTATAAAGTTTTTCACTTCACAATCTTGAATCAAACACCAAGATCAACACTACAAATCAGATATTGTAGTACAAGTAGAAGAACATGCAAGCTTTCATCTTTCTTCGTGCTTCCTTAGAGATCTCACGTCCAAGAGTTTCTTTGCAAACTTAGGAGCATATATGAAAAGTTCCACAAAAAGAGGCTAATTGGAAACAAGAGTTATTACAATAATCATATCCAGATAAAGTTATCTCCACAGATTTCGAGAATATAATTCTCCAAAAAAGAGCAGATGATATCTTGAGATAAATCAACAGTATATAATTGCACAAATAATAGCACAAGCAATTATATCATAGATATCACAAGAGGTTATGTGTCACCGCACTTAGAGGAGGCTGCCAAAAATAGTCTGACTGCTATCAAAACAACTGGAAGAGAGGTCATCGATCGAACTCTATTCAACCGAGTAATTTGCTTCATAGAGTATTCTTCTCGAAATATCGGATGAATCAATGAACATGAGAAATAATATCAAGGAAATCACTCAAAGAGAGAGAGAGAGATCCTTACTTTTATAGAGAAAGTAGGAGTGATTGCTCGAATGGTCTGCCTTACAACAATTGGGATGAGGTCCCTTATATAGGGGCTCAAGAAAAATGGATGTTGGAAATAAAAAATGGTATGAAATCAAAGATGATTTTATGAAATGATCGATCAGGTCAAACTGTATGATCGATCAACTATAACTGATCGATCAGCTAAATAGCAATGATCAACCAATTGATGATCATTTGAATGGAAATAAAATACTGGTCTATAGCTTCCAGATAAATGATCGACAATATATGATCGATTAGTGAAGTACACATGATTGACAAGGTGTGGACTGATCAACGTAAAAGTATGATCGATAAGTTCATTAAATCTTGACCTTCCTGAGAATGAAACTTTTTGTTTAAGCTTGTTGCAACTACAACTTTTGCAAAACTAATACATATAAACTATTACAACTCTTTTAAACAAGAAACAACAAAGCAGAGCTTTTGCTTCCGCTTCAAACTGATAACTTCTCACAGTCATGTCGAGCTGAGATCCACACTTGCAGTCCTACAAACACATGAAATGTGCAAGAGATTATGGTATAATCTTGTGTATGTACCATATTTAAAATCAAATAAGATAACAATCTCCTCCTTTTAATAATGATAAAATCTTTTTCAAATGCTTAAAGAGTTGTAAAATTTTAAGCAAATGTCAAATCAAAATTGATTTATGCAATTTATATCATTGAGTTAATAATATGAAAATACTAGTTCAAATCTTGGTTTTAGTTGCCTCCCTTACTAAAAAATTCATAAAACTTCTTTTATTTTGGGAAGGTAAATAGAGATTATAAAACTTATTATTTTAATTCTCTCCTTTAATTAATTCTCCATCTTAATTAGTTAATCCATTAATCTTTCAAGGCATTTAATCTTTAATTCTATTCTCTCTCTTTTTGTCATCAACTAAAAAGAACAATAAGAGAGTTAAAGAAAAACATGCACAAGTCATTACTAATTTAGTAATAATTACAAAATGTTTTGTGTGGAGCACAAATTAATTCCACGATTTAGAAAAACTCAAACTAAAAGACCGGAATACTAAAGAAAGAAAACTATAAAGACTACAAGGACAAGACTATTTAGAAGGAGTATAATCAGAATCATCATCTCGAGATGAGTGATGAGCCTTTCTTACCTTGCTCGATGACTCTATGAGTGTAGGAACTATACTCGCATTCTGGACTGCCATATTCTTCTTTTTAAGATTTTGTCTCATCCTATGATTCTTCTGCCAAGAACGGTGGAGATCCTTTCCTGGTCTAGAGGAAGAAATATAGGGTCCAAAAGGTTGAGGGGAAGGATGAGGAGGGGTTGGGGCTCGCTGAGGTGCTGAAAGACAAGCTCGGGCACGAGGTGCATGGGTCTTGGGTGGTGCGAGTGCTAGAGTAGGAGGAAAATGCAAGATGTGCCTCTGGTGCATCTAGTCAGACAAGCGGTACATCATCCCAGATTGATCATTCACAAACTAAGCATAGATAGTTGGGAATGCGACAATCGCCCATTGAGAACTCATGATGTCGTCAGCCTCTCTCGGATCTGACGGAACTTGAGAGGGGAAGCGTCGATGATGGCCTGTAAGCTGAGCTGCTCCTCGGAGGCTAGTCTATAATCCAGATACGAACATGTATAATCAAATATAGAGGGGCCAAGGCAGATTGGCATGGGTATGAATCCAGAGAAGTGATGGACTGAGGTATGAAGGGAGTGGATCCTGAGGTGGCAACATGCAGCTCAACTTCTGTTTAATCTATTTTTGTTGTAAATAGCATGGACTCGGCACCGAAGGGTTGGATTCAGAGGATACTGGTTGGTGATAAATCCATGAGTTATCATCATAACTTTTAATTATTTTCCACCTTGCTTAAACTCTTCAATAAAATATAACCCTAATTAACATTAATTAACATCTGATCCTATATATACAATAAACCCTAATCAATGTGAGTTATTGTGACCTTTTTATGTGCTTTATTAATAAAAAACTCATAAAATTAGATTAATGATGTATATATTTATTTACAAATAAATTACAAATTAAAAATACAAACAAATCTCAAAAAATTAAAAACAAGTATTTTTAATCCTTAAAATTACTCACAAAAATAAAAAGTAACTATATATGACCTATTTTGGCTTTTTGTTCAACTTGAAACATGTTGTTCTCAAAACGATTTACAATTATCTTGTATTGTACTTATTCATTTGAAGATTGTCAATATTTATTTTGCATTTTCTTTAATTTCATCTTTTATCTTTTTTCCCATTGGGCCATGTGGCTCTCTTTGGACACATCATGTGCTCAGCTCCTCTTTCATTGTCGCCCTCCATCTTGGCCATTCGATTAGTTAACTCATACAGTTGAGCTTGCTCCACACTCACCTCTTTTCCTAGTTGTCAGATCCATCTGGTGGATATGATCACGACCCTTCATCGACGCATCTGCTCTTAGCCGTTGGATCTGATTTGATGAAATCTATCACCACCACCCAACCGTGCCACACCCTTAGGTATTGTATCGCGATATCCAATGGCTCTTCACTCGTCTCCTTCCTCCAATCTCTTCTCCCTCCCATGTCGTACCTCTCTGTCCACCCCTCTTATCTGATTTATCCCAACCGTCTCATGCTACCTCCCTATGATCCTAACCATGCGCCAACGTTGCACTTACTCTCCTCTTCCATGCTATCCCCCTTAGTTCCTAGATTAACCCAAGCTGCATGAGGGAACAAAAACTGATCTTTAACCTTCCATATCCTGTAACCTCTGTTGGTCTCCGATAAATACTTCACCACCAGGCGATGCTCCACCTGTCCATCCATTGTGCGAGGCTCTTCCTTAGCCTTCTCCCCCTCCCCGTGACAGGGGGAGGTGGAATCAGAGTATGACCATGGGCCCAAGCATTCTGTGAGGTCGATGGTCTCATACCATGCCATGGCCACCTCTGACCCTTTGAGATGCTCCTCATGGTTGGTGGAGTCCAGTGAAGATCGAACCTCCATTTGGAACTCAGTCCAAGCTCTCGTTCCAGGTCTTCATTACTTCAATGGCTAGAAGCCTCTGAGCGACTCCATTCTAGAGTTCATGCACCGATGAGGGGTGGTCAACTCGCCTCGTTAGCAATCCTCAACATCTCCTCTCTCCTTTAGCCCTAGCTAGCCTCCAACGGATCTGCTCTTACTTTTAGAGCGCGAGGAGAAGTACAGAGGAGCTCCTAGAGGCTTGTCATAGCCCACCCATTACTGCCACATATGAGGAGGAGGACAACGAAGCAGTAAATAACAATTACCATCCGATCGCTCTGATCGGATGGCACATATTCCGCTCTAGAAACGACGCCAGCCAAAGAGGTTCAGTGGGACCGATCCTACTCTGAAGCACGGAGGTCGCCCCACATGGCGTTCGCTTCTGCGACCGACCAAACCCTAGATCCGACCCTACATGCACATGCCTAGCACGTGGGGTGCGAGTTATTTGCAGCAACACATGTTCGCTTCTCTAAATTGCAGAAATGTCCCTATACATGTGCATCACATGCCGTGCATATGGGAAAATTACAGGAAATGGTCGCCGGGTTTTCGTATTGGCGAAAATTCCCTTCAATGAACTGTTTATAATGATTTTGTATTTCTCATGTTTACTTTCAGTTATGCCATTGTACTATTTTGCTTCATAACTTGAGCATTTGGACTCCGATTTCAAAGGTTTCAATTTCATAATGATGCTTGTTTTATTATATATATTCACATGATTTAATTTCTGATTTGATTGGCCTTAACAACATGAATTTAATTTGATTTGTATGGTGTCATGTACTTTATATTTGAATGTCATTGAATGAAATTGGATTTATTTTATTACATGAATTACCAATGAAATTAGACCTAGCTTTATTTCTCATTATATTTATTTAGGGAATTTTTTTACATAATCTCATTTGCATTTTAATGCATACTATTGCATGCAATCTTTAATTTGACTTGCATGAAAAACATCCATAAAATGCATTATGCCCTTCCATCATGTTTTTCATCGTATTGTTTATGCATTGTTAACCTAGATTGAATATTTATTGCTTAACTTATATATTAACTATGATTAGTCATTAAGGTAGCTCATGTGCCTGATTTCAAACCCGGAATTCCAAAGCTAAAAAAGATATTTAATCACACCAAGACCTCCTCACAGAGATACTTCGGGCTCAATCTCTAATAGATTGTTTATCGAATGGGCTACAACTCGACCGAATTAACTTACCCGATCAGAGGTTCATCAGATGGCACCATTGTTGGAGACACATCTTATCTTCTTGATTATAGGTTTTAATGTATAATTAAGTGATTGTCTTGATGTCTTGGTCAATGTTTGCAATGTCTTTGCATTGTCTTGTTCTTTGTTGCTAATTATATTTATTGGTTATATACCTAATTCATAGCTTTTATGGCAAGGCTCGCGAGGACCGTGGATGCTAGGGAGACGTGGAAGAGAGGATTCAGGGAACGTGGTGGCGATGAGTTTGGAGCTCCCATTACGAGGAGTCATAGAAGCACCTCTAAAGAAGTCGAGAGATTTAATTAGCATTTTTCCATTCATTTATGTATTATATGTAATAATTATAATTCTAGCAGTCCTCATTCGAGGGCTCACATGTGTATACATCGACTTGGACTTTGATGTAGTGTGTTGAGCATGTTTCACCCCTCACCTGGGTGGGGCTCCACTCGAGTGTCGATATTAGCATTAGGCACGCGACTCAAAGAGAGATCATTAAGTCAAATCATTTGTGCTTGATCATAGTGTAGGACACAGTGATAAGCATCTAGGAGATTCACTTCATCTCCATATATTCATGAGACGCGCGTAAACATCACACTATTAGCTAAATATGAACTCACTTCTTCTCGCTAATAGTAGCATGTTTAAGTTGTGATTTTTATCAACTTGCATGCATTTAGAGATAGATTTAAACTCAGTATTGCATAACACATGGGGAGAGATGGAAATAACTGTAAGTATCTCTCTCTCTCGGGATTGCATCATGTTTTCGTTGCATCTGCTTTTTCTCGATTTCCAACTTAATTTATAACTGAGGACTTAAATGGAATTAGGCTTGGATAGTAGACATTGGCTTCATGATTTCTTTCTCAACATTAATTTCAGTAACAAATGAAGCTAAAATTGAGACTGATAATGCATGTTGATTAAAATAAAAATGGAGTAAATAACAATTGTTTTATGGGAGAGCAACACCCACATTGTATGCAAGATGGATGATGCATGTTAAGAGATAAGGACACATCCATAGTATAGTACCCAAAACCCATATTAAACATTTCATAATTGGACTCATATCTTGGATGATCACTAACAAAACCAAAAATATAAATGATCAATATTTGTTGGTCCTCATGTGTGAGTTGGTGAACTCAAGGAATTTTGCTTGATTGGTTTTAGCCTTGATTTTGTGTTCTCTCCAACTCTCCCGTAAACCCCACACTCCATTTTTCATCTCAATAGATTCATTTCATCTGGGAAGATTCGTCTAATCCTAACTAGTGTCTCGGTTCCCCATCCTTAGTTCCATAATCAACATACTTAGGTGATGAAGCCACATTTCATCATCTTTATTCTATCATTTTGGTATCAAAAACCCTGGCAAATGCGTGTAAATACCCTTAATTCCACCATCTTAGCATTCATGCATGTGCATATAAAAAGTGTATAAAATATTGTATTTAAAGCTAAAATTATAGAATAAATAAAAGAAAAGAAAAAGAATAAAATATTGTAAATATTTTATGACCTGAAACCCCGAGACCTAGGCATCTCGATGAATAGGTCGACAAGGAATAAAGTAGGGGGAGATAAGGGCCAAAATACAATAAAAACACCTTTTATTTAATTTATTCTTTATTCATTTTTTGGACCTATTTTTGGTTCCACTTTTTATACTTCAAATAAAGAAACTTTGAACCTGAAAGTTATAGATAATTAAATAAAGAAAAATAAAAAATTGATTTCACACAAAAATAATGTACAGATAAAAAGTTATGATATGAATAAAATTCCAGAATTCCAACTTTCTAGACCTATATCTCACAAATGAAAACTCCATATGCATCAAACTCACCTTTAATTGTATATAATTCAAAATAAGCTATTTAATGGCGGTGGTTTCGCATTTGGCGGAGCTACGGTTTGAAAGTTGAGTTTTGGACCCCTAGTATACTTGTACAGAATAAAATATTCATTTTATTATTTATTAATTATTTTTATAATCTTATATTTTTATACTTTTGTAATTGTTACTTATAATATATTTGTACATTAAAATCAGAATAAAAACCTAAATAAAATACAAAATAAAATACTTGTATGTAATATACATAGGTATAATACATGTATACAAACATATATAAATAAGACTTCTATTTTATTAAGTGTACAAAATACATCAGAAAAATACAATAAAAATATATTTAAGTATATAAAAATATTTTAGAAATTCATAAAATAATAAACAAAAATAACTAAATTAAATTCACAAAATAAAAATAAAATAATAAAATATATAGATAAATGTACCTATAAAGGGTATAAAAGGAAACTTGTAATTATTAATCTCGAAAAAATAAATAAAAATTACCATAAAATAATTTATAAAATAATAAATATTTTTTATTTAATAATGAAAAATTAATAAAATCGTTTATTATTTTTAATTGAATTTACAAAGGATTTTTTTTGGATTTTTCCTGGTTGGTCCACGTGGACCAACCAGGGGGCTTGGAGAGTTGACCGGCGGGTCAACTCTCTGACCCTCTCCTGGAACTTGTCAGCAACCTCGTTTTTTGCCCCGATTCGCGGATTTTTCGAGGCTCGTGCTTTCACCAAATGGCTTTGCACTCTTAAGGACTTTTTCTCCCCTGCCATAGAGCTTACACGCCCTTAGCTTGTTTCGGGGATTGGAGCGCTGCATCACCCGTGATCTCCCCTCGAACATCCTGCCGTCACCACCTTTCAAAAGACCACCTTCCTTCCCATTCGAATTTTGAACCTTCTTTTGGGTGCCTCAGACTTTCGGGTGCGGGTAGAGGTACGCTCCGGTGATAGGGGAGTTTTTCCACATCTCCATCGAGGTACGACGAGGGCCTGAGGTCGGCTTCCACCTCCATCTCCGGCCTCCTGGCCGTGAGGTTTCACCTTGGGTTTCTAGCCCTTGAGGCCTGTTTTTTTTTTTCATTTTTTGCTTGTTTTTATTCCCAATAACCCTAGGACTCTAATCCCACCTTCATCTTCGACCGATGTCACTCCGCTCGCATCCGCCGGAGCTTGCTCCGACGAGCTTTGATTTCACATCACCACCTTGTTCCACCCCTTTGTGGGACCGCGGCACTTTGCCCGCGCCTGCCTTCACCTTGTTTTGTAGGTCCAGGAACTGCATCGCGTACCTGGGGGAGGATTTTGAAGGCCGATTGAGGTTTTTGGAGCTCCACGGCTCCGCCGACCTCGTGCCGCCACTCCGGGCTTCGCCGGACTGTTTTGCACCCCCAGGCACATAGAATACCCTCCCAGGAAGAGCCCAAGCCTTTTTATGGTTCGAAGGTGCCAGAGGAGGGAGGTGGAGGTCGGGGAAGCTCACCCAGCCGCTGGTGCTTCCCTGTTCTTCGTCGTCCTCTTTCAGCCGTCCGATTGGGCCAGCTCCTCCAAGCGTCCAGCTGCCGTTAGATCAGACCGCATTGCAACCATTGATCTCCTCATGAGATCTAATCTCAGGCGTCTGATCTGAAGGTGTAATTCTGCGTCCCAAGCTGACACGTGGCAAGTGAATATTCAGGCGTCATTCGATCCGCACACTTGGGTATTTTGCAAAGTTAGCCCTGTGCGTTTTTGTAATTTATTAATTAACACTATAATCTTTCATCTACCTTAAAACTTTTGTAGAATTTGCATTTCCTTAGTTTTGTAATATTATGACGAGATCCCTGCCAGGTCACGTGCGTGGCACATGTGACTTGGCATTTTTGCAGGAGACCCCTGGAGACATTTCATATTTGGCTTTAGTCCCAAAGCTTTTAATTGCAGTATTATATTTTTGGTACTTTTGCATTTAAGACCCTGACGTTTTTGCAAATTACGTTGGTGCCCCTACCAGGTGCGCGTGCGACGCACGTGGGTCTGGTGTTTTTGCAAGGGCACCCTTGCGGGTCTCGGAATTCATATTCGGTCCATTAAGTTGTTTTTGGCCCCTGGATGTTTTCTTATTTGCACTTATACCCTTGCTAGTAGTGTAGTTTCTTGATGTTGTATCTATTTATTTCATGCATCGATAAAACCCTAAAAATTTCCAAAAAAACAGTATAAGCTCCCCTTGCATCATAGTATCACGTCATATTTTTATTTTGCATTTTTGTTGCATTTTCATATTTATTAAAAATCAAAAACATGCACTTTCAACACTGTTTGCATTAGAAAATCTATAAAAATTATAACAACATTTTGAAAAATTCCAAAAAAATTATATTTTGCTTGCCTTATCATATTTTAGTGCCAGTCCAAAATTCATTAAAAAATTCAAAACAAAAACCTTAAAAATTAGAAAACTCCTAAAAACTTCATAAAAATCTAAAAAAAATATAGAAAATTCCTAAAAATATAAACTTAGTTTCTGTAGTTTCTTTATTTAATTGCCTTTATTTTAAAATTAATTTGAGGAATTGTGGATACTATTTGCTATTTTTATCTCGCATTTTAATTTCGCCCAGTAGCTGAGTTCATTGTTTTCTTATATTTTGATTTTTAAAAATACCAAAAACATTTAGAAAAATCTCCAAAAATCATAAAAACATCATAAAATTAGAAAAAGATCAAAAACATTTGATTTCCTGATTTTTGAGTATTTTCCCTATTTTTATAAATACCTTATCCTCCTCTTTCTTACTTTGTATATATATACTCTATTATTGAAAAAGAAAAATATTAAAATATGAATATAAAAAGAAAAAGATAAAATTAGAAAATTAAAAACCATAATATAAAATCAAAAATTAAAAATAAAATAAAAATTAGAAAATTAAAAACCCAAAAAAATTTTGCATATTTGTAGACACTTAATCACATCACACTCTTGCACTTGCTTGAGCTATCCTGCCTTGCTCCCTGTGTTCGACCTCTACATACTTACACCTATACATCTTTCATGTAGAGTTAATAATAAATTTTAACTCCACTTTTGCTTGTCATTGTTTGATTTCATATTGTGGGTTAATTGTTGATTAAAGCTGGATCTTGAGTGGTCAACACATCGACTGTGTTCCCGCCTTGTGTGGAATACACGACCGCTCGACTTTCGGGTTTATCATTAGGCTTCTCTTCAGTCTAAGCATAGGGGGGGACCAAGTCTCTCTGATTGTTCACCTCGGGTCTCTCCATATTCATTTAATATCTCTCTACTTAGTCTCTTCTCAGCCTAAGTATGGGGGAGCCTAAGTCTCTATCCATTTTTCTATTCATTTCTCATTTGACCACTCTTCCTGGTCCTCTTCTTGTACTTAGGTTATTTATAAGCTAAGTATAGGGTGAGACCCAAGTCAGTTCATGTATATCCCTTTATATTTTAGCATGAAATATGGCTTCATATCACTTGGTGCTATGAGGACATAACACAAACTAAGTATTGGGGTGTACCCTATATATTTCATCTATACTTTAGCCATAGCTCATATTTCAAAAATTTTAAACCTTTTGGGGGGTAGGTTAAAGTATCTTTTAAACTAGCATGTGTAAAGATATTTGTAAAATGATTTAAAAAATTCTCTAACTACATGACATTATTTTCGAAAAATATTCCATGTTATTTTGAAAAATGGAGATTTTACTTGCTTTGAAAATCATTTGTAAACTATTTTGAAGATCTATATTATGTAACATTGTTTATAAAATATTTTGAAAATTAATTTCATAAAGGCAATGAAAAAGAGACTAACATGTGTTTTTTAAACAAGTCTAACTCTATTAGAAAACATAAAATTTGAGAAATTCAAAAATTCACAAAAATGGTAATCTAATATGGTGGTCAAATCCCTGACACTATCACTAAAGACACATTAGTTTATGAGATTTTAGGAGTCAGAATTAAACCATCCTTAGTCATTAGAGTTTGAGACTTAATTATCCACACTTCCCTAGTTTGAAAGATATGTATGTTATATTGCATACTTCATCTTTATCTTAAAGAATATGCCCCACACCTCACATGCACAACTACGTTCCTGATGAGATGAGTTGAGGTTTCACTTGAGAAAGTAGGATGATGGATCTGAGTTTGGACCTAATTTTATGATGTTCGAGGATGGGATACAATTGATGAAGGTCTCATGAAACCTATGGGTTTGTTTGGTTGCGGGCCTGGGGTGGGTTCGGGTAACCTGATGTGAATAATAGCTGTTTGGGATGGTTATGAGGGTTGAGAGGGTTGGAATAAAGAATGTGATGTAATGTCACTATGATTTGTGATGGAATTCCAACCCAAGAATAGAGAGGTGTAAACCGAGTTACCCCGAGGTAACGCGATTACCAAACGAACCCTAAGTGTAAGTGCCTTAAGACAGTGTGAGAACAAGGTTCTTGTACTAATCTTTTGATATTTACCTAAATGCAAAGGTGTGAAGAAATATTAAAATGTTGATCAATGTGAGCCTACTTGATAAAATAAGTGAAGCTATTCAAAAATAGAAAGAAAAGAAAAAGAAAGAAAAGCTTTTACACTTCAAAGACAAATACAATGAGTTTCTATAAAAGGAGAGCACTCCCAACCTTTCAAAGTGCCAACTTGGACCACTATCTTAGGCTTTTATGAGTTCAGCTACCATCTAAAAAGGGCTTTGCATTATATAGTGATACAAGTCTGGGTGCCAAAGGTATATTTGATACTCATAAGAGACATACGTCCATGCATTCCTAGGAAAGTAACTACAGACGATTCATCACTCTCTAGATGGACACACTGATCAACAATCAAAAAATGTATGTGTTGAGTTAATAAGACACTCAAGGGGATTCTTTTTCCAATGAGAGGGAAAGAAGAAAAGACACCGACATATGCCCTCCATCAACTGGCCTTTCACCTTCACTTTCAGGTCTGGAAACTAAAGAGACGGTGGATTGAATGCAATATATGATTTATTCCCTAGTGTCGAGGTTTGAGATTTTAGGAGTGTTTCTTAGACTGGGACTTTGAGTGATGTTTCGACTCAACTATCATAAATGTAGTTCACAGCTAATGTCATATCCTTACACGATATGTATATATATAGTACAATAATTAGGGAAGTTGGATTCCTTTTTACTAGAGCTTGGTTCAACTAAGGATTTTATGATCATTAAAATCAAGGGTTCTTGATGAATTAAATACTGAGCATTCACATGTACAATCAAGGATTAATCCTACTTATTCATTCTTTATCTGCTCGATAATGAGAAAGATTTAAGCATAGTGGATGATAAATTTGTTATTTCTCATCATAGCTTAACATTAATTAACATATGACCATATGTATACAATTAACCTAGTTAATGAATATTGATGTGAAATTTTTATGTGTTTATTAATGATTAAAAATCCCATAAAAATTAGATTAATGTTAATATTAATTTTGAAATTAATTACAAATTAAAAATACAAAAAAATCTTAGAAGAAATTAAAACAAGTTTTTTTAATTCTTAGAAATTTGTTATTTTGACTTTTTATTCAACATAAAACTTGTAGATATCAAAAAGTTCTACAACTTTCATGCTTTACACTTTTTCATTTTAAGTTATTTAATATTTGTTTTGCATTTTTCTTTATTTTTCCCTTCTATCTTTTTTTCCCATTTAGTCACATGGCTCTCCCTAGAGACACCATGTGGACAACTCTTCTTTCCTTACCACCCTCCACCTTCATTGTCTAATTAGTTAGATCAGACGACTAAGCACACTCAACACCTGCCTCTTTTCCTATCCATTAGATCCATCTGACCCTCCATTTATGCATCCGCTCTCAGCCACATGATCTGATTTGATCAGATCTATCACAATAGTCGAATCGCATCACGCCCTCAGCTGCTGGAATATCCAATGACTCTGCACTAGTTGAATAAGAAATTTGAAGAGGGTCTAAAAATGTATCCTCATTGGAAGAAGAGCGAAGACAACATTATCGTTGAGGCAACCGCTTACAAAGTCTCATTCATACAACAATTAGCCCACAATTCAATACAGCAATTTAAAGGGAAAATGTGGAGTTAATTTATTATAATTCTATAAAATGTGTATAGTGTGTAAGCATGTGTATAGTATCGAACACATGGAGCAAACCATAGATTGTGCAAATACATGCAAAATTTGTCTTTTTTCTCTTGCCCATTTATTATCTATTTATGTCATTTTTAGTTTTATATTTTTTATGGATTTTAAATTATATTTTTTTATTTTTAAATTTATAATTTTTTTGTTTTTATATTTTACTATTTTCAATTTTCTTTTTTTTCTTTATATATAAGAAGAATATATATCTATATACATACAAGATATGATAATAAAATAATAAATACTAATAAAAATAATCAAAATACAAGAATATTTTTTTTGGATTTTATATAATTTCTACTATTTTGTAATTTTTGGATAATTTTTGCCAATTTTTTATATTGTTTTTAGTCGAAAATATCAAAAACAAGGATTAAATAATTAGCCTGAAATTATTTATTGGTTAAAAATAACAAATAAAATTCAAAATTTTCTAAATTAATTTTGATAGAAATACAATAATATAAGTAAAATTTCAAAATAAAAATAAATATTTTGGAATTTTCCTTTTTTTCACTGGATATTGAAGCTTTTAAATTTATATCTTTTTCTTTCTCTATTTTAGGGATTTTTGGGTGGAGTTAACAAAAAAATAGTAACAAAATATATTTTTGGGCGAATTTTTCAAAATAATTTTATATTTTGATAATTTTTTAGTTAATCAGGGGCAAAAATATGCTCATTTGTTTTTAATAAATAGGTAAAATACCTAACATGCAAAAATTAAAATAGGGCATGTAAGTTCAAGATAGCAGGCATCTATCCCTTTTTTGCATATTTTTTGGAGCATGGATGCTTTTTTAATAAATGAAATAAACACAAAAATACACGAACTAGCAAAGGCATATTTTAAGGATATGGGAAAATCCTTAACTGCATCATAGATGCATGAGTATCAAATCATATAAGATCGGGAGGGACTAGTTGCACTAGTCACTCTAAGAAGTGGAACTTAAAAATTTTAAACGATGAAACCACATGATCCAAGAACACTTCTCGGATCGTTTAATTAAGACACAAACAAATATTTGGTTTACCTCTTGAAGCGTGGTTGCGATCGAGTCTCTAAAGGAAGAGACCTCCTTTCTCATGTCCGATCTGATAGAGGATATGCTTGCGAACGTGTTGATGAAACACATGCTTCTCAATTTCCTTGTTGATGATCCAAGCAATGAATCTCCTGATCTTGTCATGATGAATCCACAATTCATTATCTCAATATATTAATCATAGCAAAATCCCTGAGTAGAATCTCAAATAAATATCCACAAAATCAATAAATTAGTATTTAACTCTTTTAAATAAAATACACTAATTATTGTATATTATATTGTACAAAATAAATTAATAATAAAAAGCCACAAAATTGAGGAGTTTTTCACCTGTAAATGCGAAAAAATTCATGTATTTTTAATAAATTCATTTCAATTTCTTTTTGGCTAATTCTTTCTCTAAATTGTTTATGAAAGTGAATATCAACATATAAAAATATAAAATAAATTTCATCTCAAATAAATGCTCCTAGATCCCAAAGATATAACGCCATAAATCCAATTTCCCGGCCAAATCCTGCTCAGTTTGAACTCTAAATCACTACAGCAGATTATACCTATTTCGACGTTTGAAAACGTCTAAAAAGGCCTCTAGAAACATCGTTTTTAAGCAAAAAAGACGTATATAAACGTCGAAATTAAACATCGATTCAGAGCCGTCAAGATTGGCTTCTGCAGACGTAAAATCTAAAACGTCAAATTTATAAAATCCTTCGAAACAAACGTCGAGTTTAACGTCAGAGTCGACGCATGAACGTCAATTTTGGTTAAAAAAATTGACGTTTATCCGTCAAAATACGAAAGAAAAGTTGACATTTAATTGTTTAAACGTCGTTTTCTTAACATTCAAAACGTCGATTTTCATTCCATTGCAAAATCAGGGGCAGCAATTATTGCAAAATCAGGGGAATGCAATTAATTGCTCATGACGTGAGCTATTTTGCTTATATTAAATTTAAAACTGCAGTTGCAGTCCTAATCCTATTCACTCGGCTTTAACAAAATTTACAAAACAGTTCCAAACATTGATTGGAAACTACAATATAAACAGATCCAAAAAAATATAAATTATTTAGAGAATGTACACTCTAAACAAAACCAAAAAAATATTTATTTTACAAAACATCCTCATACTCTACTCCTTGAGTGACATCTTCGAGGATCTAGAAACACCACGGACTACCGAGTTATTCGAGGACAACTCATCTGCACTCGCTATTCATATCTGGTTGTATAAGAAGCACTCTTTATTCATATCTGGTTATCTAGTCCACTAAAGTTGGGAAGACTTCGAAATGTGTGAGCAACAACTTGGGAGCCACTCACTGAAGCGAAAGCATCCGCCTCTTCACGTCTCGTCTTGATTGCATTGGCTTGATCAACCAAATCACATTCTTGGGGAGGATCTGTGTTGTAAATTACAAAGGACGTCGAAACCAAGGATCTGGATACATAGTTAAGTGACTCATTTTCCTTTAATATCATCCCACCAGCAACAGAGATCAAATCCTCAAGTCAGCCCTTGTAAGAAGGTACAAAATGGCCGCAAAAGTAAAAGCTCAGTCCACTGAAGAGTGGAGGTGCATGTAATATATATACAAGTAACAAGTGCACGACGATCAGTATATGCAATGGAACAATAAGATTAAAGAGAGAAAAAGGGATCAGAGTTGCAGCTTATTGACATTTGGAATTCACAATCAATTTTAGTTTTAAGTTTGAAACAACATGAATCTAAGTTCAAAGCATGTTATCAAGCATGGCTGGAGAGAAATTTCACTTCAGAGAAGCCTGATTTGATCCTCTGAAGAAGTATGTTTTTTTACAATGAAGCTTTGGAATGCAGTTTTCTGTATTTAAGAAGTTCTCCACACATCATGAAGTGATTTTCAAACGCAACCTGAATTTTTACCTAAGAATATTAAGATTGTTTCAGGAGCATGATTCTGAAGGTGTTATGGAAAAATATATGTTGTTATAAAATCACAAGAGAGCCCATGTTACAAAACTCCATGCCAAGTGCTTGCAAGTTTCATATTATAATAACAAGTTGCATACCTTGTCCATTATTCGTGTCCGTCCGACATTTGGCCCATCAAAGAATCCATGTATATCATGGATGATTTCATAGCTCTCTTCGTCAACTAAACATTTTGCTTCCATGCATGCCTTTATCCCTGGTTTTCAGATTGAAGTTTGATCATTAAAATAGCAATGATAAGCACACTGATATAAAAGAGGGGAATATTTGTAGGACTCACACTCTATCCTAAGTATCCATTTTCCGTTCAAAATGGCCATAAGATATTTCAGTGTTCTGCTGCATGCACCCAACTCTTCGTAATAGATAAATATTCCATACCCTCATCTTTAACATTTTCGCACTGTGGTAAATATGTTGCCTGCATAAAACAAGAAAAGGGATTAATTTCACCAATTAAGTTGTTTTAACATCTTTAACATCAGAATACAGAAAGGCAACTCATCCAATTAAAATGACCGTGCAAAGATGATTAGAGGAAGTATACATAAATTATAACAAGAATCAGATTAGAGGAAGTATACATAGATTATGTAAAGATGATTCCAATAAAGAAGGCAATCGCGAGTCTTACTACAATATAACTTCATTGTCCTCTCCACGAGCTTTACATTTCAATCTTCTGCATAAAAAAGAATACAATAGGCATAATATCCTTAAAAATTTATAGGGACATCATAAGCAACAAACCCAATAAATTGTAAACCGTCATTTACATAGACATACCTGATTAATATCAATCAACAAAATATACCTCTATACCTTATTATACCAAATTTATACCATAATTTACATACATAAAGCACACTTTATATACTCGTTAATATATATAGAACCTGACATTATTTTCAAAATCAATAAAAAGCATACTAAACTAGCCGCAATCCAACAACAACCAAAGTTATTTTGATCTATCCCCTTCTCTTCTATTTGTCTGCTAAAAGCAAAATCCTCACATGTCCACAAAACAAACTAGAAAGCACTCCACAACAACGACAACAAGTAGAAAAGTATTAAGTACTTGCAAGAATTCAAACTAAATATCCTAAACTCGAAAGAAAAACACGTCATTCAAAATGTTAAACAATAGATTTCCTTCTCCAGCTAAAAATCAACTTAATCCTCATCATCAATCTCTTCATCATCCGAGTTTTCTTCATTTGAGTCTTCTTCTTCTTCATCAGATTCATCAGTGTCAACTCTTTTTTTGCTTGAAAAAGGCAGTGATGACGTGTTCAGTTGGGTAAAACCTGAAATTTGTTTTATAACTGATTTAAAAAAAACTTGACATATGGTTTAAAAAATTATTTAAAATGAAATTATTCACATATTTGTTGCACGAATTAGTAAGTTAAAGTTATTTAAAACTTACGTAATTGCTCACTTGACACATGGTTTTGTGTCTGCATAATATTGCATATCCATTTCTTCATTTGCTCCATTTGCATCAACGTCTTTTGTTGTGCGTCCTCCTGTTGTTGGAATTTTTGTTGCCATCCTTGATTGATGGAGGTTACTTTGGCATCCATTTCAGCAGCCATCTTTTCCCTCATTGCATCCTCGATGGCATGAATTGCAGCTGCCAGATCAGCTTGGGATACATGTTTTCTGCGTTCTTTAGTTCGCTCAGGAATGTGTCCATAGCCCCATCCATTCCTCCAGTCAGTCCTGTCCCCATTTCCCAAGACCTTATCGACAATCTCATCCTCTTTAATAGGGACACTTGCTGCCATCGCCTTGTCTCGCATATCCACCATTCTCAACTACATGAATAAGGATAAGGAACATAAAAACTTATATATATATAGAGAGAGAGAGAGGGCCCTTCCAATGAGGTGCACCTTTCCTGGGTGTATGGAAAGCCCATCACGAGATCCGTTAGATCTCGATCTAGCGGTTCTTCATCCAAAAGGGCATTTTAGTCCATACATTTTCATTTTAAATTTGAATTTAATTTTGAATTTGAAATTTATTTCGTCTTTATATTTTTCCATTTTTAGCGTGTCTGATTTGGTATTTTTTGTTGCCTTTTAGTTGTTGAATTTTCGCCAACATGGTAGCATTTTCCCGAAATGTAGAATAGCATATTTTTTTGTAATATTCCCCTTGATATTGTAAAACTACATCCTGCATTGTAAAATAAAATCACAATTAGTAATATTTATATTATAATAATTGTAATTTTGATAATACTATTGTAAAAGATCATGGACGTTTTGTAAAACCTGTATGAAGATTGTAAATCCATCAGATCCTATTATGTGCGTTTTTCACAAATGCCAAGCATCCTTGTAAAATTCGAGTCCCTGTTATAATTTTGCATCCTGCATTGTATAATAAGATCACAGTTAGTAAAAAATGATATGCAATTGTAAAATACGATCTGAGATTGTAAAAAAACTCGAGATTGCAAAACAGTCTGAAATTGCAAAATAGGTCATTTATATTGTAAAATACGATCTGGGATTGTAAAAAAACACTCGAGATTGCAAAATAGGTCATTATATTGTAAAAACCTGGGCACGCCCTCGATCTCCAGCATCCTCTCTACCCGTACCTCCTCCGCCCTTCTCCTCCACGTCCCACCTCCTCCATGCACGTCCTCCTCCGCCCACACACCTCCATTCACGCACTCCTTCAACCGTCAACTCCATGATCCACCTCCTCCATGCGTATAAATGTAAAAAGACAGTCTAAAATTTGTAAAAAGATGATATGCTATTGTAAAATACGATCTGGGATTGTAAAAAAAACTCGAGATTGCAAAATAGTTCATTATATTGTAAAAACCTGGGCACGCCCTCCATCTCCAGCATCCTCTCTACCCGCACCTTTGTCGCCCTTCTCCTCCACGATGCACCTCCTCCGCCCACACACCTCCATTCACGTGAAACATGACCGCGAATCTCCCATGGTCGCGAATCTCCAGGGCGGGCGTGACGTGGTGGTCAGAACTGGAAGATGGGTCGCGAGGATCGACACCGGAGGCTCGTGCTGCGAATCGAAGCGAATCTGCCATTGCTGCGAATCGAATCTCCAGGAAAGGCATGTGGTGCTCGTCGAATAGGGAGACGGGTAGCAGAGAGAGAGGGAGAGAGAGGGAGAGGGAGAGAGAGAGAAAGGAGAAATTTGTGAAGATATTTGTTGCATTCTAAATATAGATATGCTAAAATGACCATAATGGGTTTTTCAACATTAAAAATATATAGACAACGAGCTGTTAGTGGTAACCATCGGATTATTTGCGGATGGTCAAGATCGCGGGCTTTCCTTGCACCCAGGAAAGGTGCACCTCATCTGAAATATTCTCTCTCTCTCTCTCTCTATATATATATATATGTATATATATATATATGTATATATATAACTACATACATAAGAAGAGTGCAAGAAGAAAACATACTTACATAAGCAGAGTGAGAAGAATCACTACCCCCAATGTCCTTTACCATTCTTATCCACTCTATAGTGAGAGCGATAGTACAAAAGAATCACTCCGCCTTGAGCTCCACCAAGCTCCTTATCAGACTATTTCATTCAAATGAAGATTAATAAAAATAAAATGCTTAATTATAACCTTTCCTGTAGAATATATATACTTAACACTTACAATCTCTTTGCGAATGACAGAGAATGAGGTTGCTCCAGTTGTATGATGATCTTCACACAATTTAATCGTGTATCTTGATTCTTTTTGCTCGTTTCCTGCATATGTAACAAAATTTAAGTTATTATTATCAAAATTTTAGAAATAATGTGATATGGTATACCATTTACATACAATGAATTTCAAACTGCCCCACCGCTTCTTATGTCTTTCCCACCTCTCATTTGTCATCGACGGAGGTTTTGCTTTGTCACCTATTTTGTCATAACTCTTCTTAATGTGATGTCGATTCTCTTTTACGTGCTTCGCAATATGACGATTTAGAGCTTCATAAATTCGAGGATCCTCGTGCAAGCCAATCACATTTGCATGCGTCTAAAAGAATCAATAAGAAATAAATGTAAACAAAGAATTTAAAATACTCAATGACTTACTTCAATTCGAGCATAACATGCACGAAGATGCTCTTTCTTGATTAATCGAAAGTCGGTTTCCATTGGAACATCTTCACGAGCTGCTATTCCAATAAGAGTCTGCAAATGTTTTGCCTACACTCTATCTATTGGCCTCCCGCTGTAGGGGTCAATTTCAATGACGATCCTGTGTCACATTGCAGCATTCAACTTCTCCAACTCCATTCCACGTGTCTTTCCTCTACGACGAATACTTCGAGATGGTCCTGCTTCTATACAATAATCATATGCATTAGCATTAAAATATATTGACGGATTGCTGTGTTTTACTGAACTTGGTCTATCAGAAGATGCAGTTGACAAGAACAAAACCCAGGTGGCGACTTATATGTCAAAAGAAAATATTCTTCTGGTTCAATTCATCAACATTTTAGTCTGACTAGACATGGCAATCATGAATTGCAGACCCCTAAAAGTGCAGTATGGCAAAATATTCTAGAAGATGGACAGAAAAAAGTAATTGGAGAGTCTATAAAGCACAACTTGGAAGAAGAGAATGCTTTTCATGATGTTGGTCCGGATACACAGATGGCAGCTGAAGCTATGGAATTTCTGGCTTCTACGGCTCCAGATGAGCTTAATATTCCTGTACATAAAAAACCCAAAAAGGTGTTTCTGGCTTCTTCTGATGCTATGATCCAAGGCATTAGTGTTGGACTCTAATGCCACTATCAGAAGATCAAAGAGAAATAGAGAATTGAGTGCCAAAGTAATCATTGAAATTCAAGTTGGAAATTCTAGCAAAGCCGGCAGATGGTTTGTTTGCAGTGAACGCACCATCACCCATTTGTTCCGACCCCGAATCATTCTTTAAATATCCCTGGTTCTAATTTCTAGATTATTTATTTCCAACAACAGAACTCGATACAACAAGAGAACAAAATCTGAAATTGACAGAAATCTACATTATCCCATTAAACTTGCAAAGCCCTGTTAAGGACAATGAATAAATTCCTTTTAAGAAATATGCTGCAAAAATTCCTTTTAGAAAACAAATTTACACTGAAGCCTATTTTACTCCATTGTAATACTTCACATGATTATCATACTAGAATAAGGAGAAATTGACTTTAAGGAAATAAAAGGCTTGTTTATGTAATATAAGAATGCATGTATGAATAACGAGACCAGTAGCATGTATAAAAATCATTGGCATGGTATCAGTCCAGGATATGGATGCACTGATTTGCGATTGCATATACACTTCAAAACCATTTAAAATTAAACTCCGAATACAATTATCAATGGGCAAATCTAAGTTACAAATTGGGATGTGTGAACTATTAGGTTGTATATCCATGTGCTTCGAAAAGGATTGCTTGAACCAGGTTGATTTGAGATGCTAGAACGGTTGATTAAAGTTATAACCATAGAACGGAGATGTATTCGCATCTAAACAGGCAAGTAATTATATGAATCATAAAAACCAATGATAAAAATTATTTATACTAAGAAATACCAGATTGTGTATCTATAGACAATTGCACGCCAAATGTTGGTGTTGATCTCTCATCCACCTGCACAGAAGTTGAAGGAACATCTATTGAGGTTGTCTCCTTAATCAATTCCTCAACTCGAGCCAACTTCCTATTGCAACTCTTTTCCTTGCTCTTCCTTTTCTTCCATTGAAACAGTCCAGTCATACTCATAGATATAACAAGGATATATAATCCTCCAACTGATGTCCATGCCATATCTGTAAGAAAAAAATATATGGTACTCATAAACCGTAAATTCCAAAAAATGATTTGAAAATAAAGGAGTAGATAGCTTTTGTAAACAAAAATCGAAAGTTACCAATAAAAAATGTATAAGTTGAACATTAACATCTTATTGTCCTGATTATAATTTTAGCATGACAAAAATTAAAAGATGCAGCTTAGTCTACTGTGAACTCAAAATTTTTGTTTACAAAAGTAACGAACCAATATATTCAATTAAATTAAAAGATGCAACTTAGTATTTGTTAAAAAGAATTAACGAACCAAATTACCTTAATCTTCATTGTCCAAATCAATATATTCAATTAATGTGTCATCTTCATCCTCATGTTCATCACCACTGCCATACATATCCACACGTATTTTGCCATCAATTACATCAGCATCGACAGTTGTAGCCTCTACCTCTACACGATTTAGTGTCATAAAATCATCTTCTGTTACTTAAATAGGAACATTCTCAACTTCATTGTCATCATCATCAGAACTTGTGAAACCTTTGCAAAGTTGAGCATCTTCATCTGTAAGTCCACTCATCGAGTTGATTTGTAATGGTATATCATATATGTGTCGATGTTCATGTCTCCGTACCATACGCCACAACGGGCCATTCTTCTTATCTTCAAGATAGTATACTTGTTTTGCTTGTGAGGCAAGTATAAATGGCTCATTGTCATATCATGTTTTATGCACATTGATACTTACCATATGATTATCAACTTTAACATTAGATATCCGACTATCAAGATCCCACCATTTACACTTCAACAAAAAGATTTTTTTTTGAAATACATATTGTAGCTCAAGAATGTCTTGGATGACACCATAAAATTCAATGGCATTCCCATCATGCTCTCCATGAACCATTATTGAACTATTCTGACACTTTCGTCTTGCATCATGTGCTTCTGTGTGGTATCTTACTCCATTCACAATGATACCCGTGTAGCTCTTGATGCATAGGTTATGACCACATGACAATGCATACAAAGATCTAATCATCTCATCTTGATCCATGCCATCTTCATTCATTACATTTTGCATCTAACATACGTTGTGATACATAAAATTTGAAATGTTAGCATCTAGTACAAAAGTGAAATGCTCATTGATGTGATAAAAAAGTGATATATGGTTATGAATATCACCTTCATCTTAAACCAAAGTGGAAAGCATCCATTTATTTTTTCTCTATATTTGACACCCCTTCTTTCTCGAGTATCCCTCGGTGTTCACTGAAATCATTTATAATGTTGGTTTTTTTGCAAACATTAAGATTTCAAAATTAAAGATGTATCAATACTTACTCAATAAATGGACTGACTTCCATACTATTACTGAGAATATACCAATTGGCTCTTTGAACATCCTTTGCAGTAATATTTGGAGAGTAATTTGCAGCTCCGAGTACCCTTTCCTTGTGTCTAAATACAAATAATTCATCGCTAACATCGATGTCATAGTTTCTCTCTAGTTTATTAAACCGTGTCTCCATGTCTTTAATATGCATTGAACACCAAGTAATACACTCATGGACAACATACGCTTCAGCTATTGAACCTTCAGGACGTGCTCGATTACGCACAAACTTTTTCAATGAACATAAAAATCTTTCGATTGTATACATCCAACGATAAGCTACTGGACCAGCAAGTAACACCTCTTTGGGTAGATGGATAGCAAGATGAATCATTATATCAAACAATGCTGGTGGAAATATCATTTCTAATTTACAAAGTAGCAAGATCATTTCGTTTTGCAGTCTTTTAATGCCATCCACCAAGACTTTTCGTTTACATAATCTGTTGAATAAAGTGCCAAGTTCAGATATAGCTCCCACAACATTCTTTGGTAAAAGTGTAGATAATGCAGGAGCTAAAAGCCATTGTAGGAGTACATGACAATCATGACTCTTTAATCCTGTAATCCGAGCATCTTCAATGTTTATGCATCTACCAATATGAGATGCATAGCCATCTAGCAGTTTCACATTTTTAAGAAACTCACAAAACTCTTTTCTTTCTAATTTGCTCAGGGCATAACAAGCTTTAGGCATAGAATAATTTCCATCAACTCGCTTTTGCAATTGTAACTCTTTTCTTATATTCATATCCTCAAGATCAAGTCTAGCCTTAACTGTATCCTTCGATTTCCCATCCACATCAAGTACTGTCCATAATATATTTTCTAATATATTTTTCTCCACATGCATGACATCTAAGTTATGTCTCAAAGCTAACTTATGCCAGTATGGAAGTTGGAAAAAATTGATTTCTTTCTCCAATTATGCACATAATTATCACGTCCAAGCTTTTTCTTAGAGGGATGCTTTCCATACTCAAAATTAGGCAAGCTTTCAACTTCTTTCAATAGTTGTTCAGCATTCAATTCTTTAGGAGGTGGTCTTCTCTCAAATTTGCCATCAAATTTCTTACATCTCCTCCAATGATGATTCATCAGTAAGAAACAACGACAACCAATATATCCTATTTTAGAACGAAGCCTTTTAGATGGAGTTCCATCCTTGCAGATTGGACATGCCATGTATCCTTTAGTTTGCCATCCTGATAAAACTCCATATGCTGGAAAATCATTTATTGTCCATAATAAACAAGCATGCATATTAAACCATTCATGTTTAGCCGCATCAAATGTCCGTAATCCGTTATCCCACAAATCACGAAGCTCATCAATAAGAGGCTTAAGAAATACATCTATATCCATTCCAGGACCATCAGGTCCTGGAATCAATAGACACATCATGTAATATTCTGGTTTCATGCACATCCAAGGAGGTAAATTATATGTAGTCAAGATTACGGGCTACATACTGTATGATAAACTCAATTTACCGAATGGATTAAAGCCATCAGATGCCAATGCAAGGTAAACATTTCGACCGTCTGCTGCAAATGATGGGAAGTCGGAATTAAACCGTTTCCAAGTTTCTGAGTCCCTGGGATGTGTTATCCACTTGTTATCTGAAGGTACTGATTCTTTATGCCAAACCATATGTGGAGCCACCTTGGATGATAAATAAAGACGTTGCAAGCGTGGTCTTAGCGGAAAGTAGCTCAATACTTTGTGAGGTATAGGTTTACCCACTCCATCATTAATCTTATACCTTGGCATACCACATTGTGTGCAAGATACAACATTCTCTCCTTCTTTCCAAAATAAAGTGCAATCATACTTGAAAACATCAATCTTTTGTTGACCCATACCCATCTCCTTAAGGTATTTGCATGCTTCATATGTATCTTTTGGCAATATATGAAATGCAGGGACTGCATCTCGAAGCAATGATAAAAGTCCATCTAAGGTCTTCTTACTAAACATTCCATACACTTTCAGATGAAATAGTTTCATAAGGAAAGAGAACTTTGTGTACTTATTTTGACCAGAAATAAGTACTCTTTCGAGTCATTTATAAATGCCTCCAAAAAATCACTTGTGATACTAAAACTTCCATCAAGATTATCAGATACCTCATCATTCGAAACACCAAGATCATCAAGAATATCAGCAACACTGTCATTATCTGAATCACCAACTTCATCCTCCTCAATATTCATTGCATCTGAAGGTGCATAAGTAGGTGCACTAGAGGTTCGAGGTTCAAAATCATGCTCCTCTCCATGACAAGACCAAGGATGATATCTTTTATGAATCCCATCCACTAATAAGTGGGCTTTAACTATATTCTGAGGATGCATAAAACAATTCAGACAATTTTTGCAAGGGCATCGTATAGCGGTATTCACTCCATACATCTCGCGTACATGTCTCATGAATTCATCAACTCCGACCTTGTAAATATCGGAAGTCTTCAACTCAGCCATCCAATCATATTTTCCCATCTGTAAACACCATAGATAACAATCATGAATACATAATATACAAGTGCAAGACCTCGACATATGTATCTTAATGTGCTAAACATCAGTCTTAAGTTCTTCTCAAGTACATAAAGTTGTTTTCAAACTACAACTTAAAGTTGCTCTTTATGGAAAATTAAAAAAGCAATCTCAAGAAAAATGTAAACTGATGTCATTATTGATAGTGTAAACTAATAGTTGACATGATAAAGAAGAAATAACTAAACCATCCTGTTTTGGAGTGCTAGAGCCATCTTTCCGTCCTCTACTATTTGAATAATCAAGTATTTACGTGTACTTCTTGTGGAACTACAAAAAGCATGAATTGGCATGGGATAATATTTGGTTACAACACCTCTCCAAAAAGAGAAGAACTCTTATAATGTGGTAAGATGACTTATAACAACATTCAAAAAGTTTGTAGAGCTTATAAGATTAAGTAGAGGTGATCTTCTGTAGACAAGAACAGAATTGACTCTTTCTTGCATATTTATTTTGCACGTCCAGAGGATTAATTAGAACCACAATATGTTAGAAATAGTAATTACAATCACGTAACTGAGAAGAAACTAAAGCCGTGTAGCTCGATCCTGTGAAGATCGGACTTAATGAGCATTTGGTTGATATCTCCCTGCAAACTAAGGAATTATGCGACTGCTAATTATCTTAGGCATAACTTGGAAGATATGTCTTTAAATGATTTCTGTGAGAGAAGAGTCGGTTAGAATGTTTGTGAGTCGATCATTCCTTCGTGTAAACTTGATAATCATGTGCTTATTTGCTACTTGATTTCTAACCTTCCTGCTAAAATATAATAAAATAGAAAAGCATGTTCTAGTCAAGACTAAATATATCCATCTTGTCCTGCTCGATTTACCAGAAATTTTCCTTCTTCAATTATACCTACAGTAAGAGTTCGAATATTGATCTCCTGCAATCAAGAAATATTATCCACCACTGATGTATGATTGGCTGACATATGTCAGACCTCCAAATTCCAACTTATCATGGACGACGAGGAGGCTCATTCTTTAATCGTATTTTGTCTACAATCTACAATCTATTGTTTAAATACATCCTACAATCTATTTCTAGAATGTAGACTAAATCCATTCCAGATTGTGGACTAAATACAATAAATATATTGTAAATTGTGAACTAAATACAATAAATAAACTGTGAATGGTAGGATAAAGACAATTAATATAATACAATAAACTGTGAATGATAAAAAAGCAAGCTCTCCCTATTGATCATTTCGTAAATCACATAAATAATGTGACATAAAAAAGTAAAATCCTATATAAATATTAGCCATATACAATTAAATTTTTGTAGCGATAGAACTAGGTCTTATTCCTAGCAAATTTGGCTGGATACATCACACCTTTCTATCACAAATTTATGTCTTCAACAGACCATTTAAACCTTGTGTTATATATAGATCCATTTTCACAATCTTTTGATGATGATGATTACTTGACATTATAATGTAATGGAATATCAATTTTTCTTTGTGCAAATACCTTCTACCCCTGCAATGTACAGTCAAATATCTTCTTTATAAGTTGCAACAGTGAGGCAATGGACTTCTAGATTCAAGTACGTAGTAAAATTTATTGAAGAATTCTATGGAACACAACATTACACCAAGGAGAGCTATAGAGACAACTAACATAGACAACTAACATTTTAGCCATCAAATGTCAAAAGGAAAAACTAATCAGTGACTATAAGATGAACTTTTACCAAAAATGCACAAATGCAAATTGAGATCAACGATATATCATGATGACGATGAAAACAACCCCTTAGAAAAAAAAACAAAATGCAAACACAATACAGAAAAAGATGAAACTAGACAAAAAAACTCGTTACATATCCTCATCTGCAGCAACACAGGAATCAACAAAAAGGGACCCAATATCCACCAACAATCACTGACAGTTGATTGTTGTAGGATGCAATGCATATCGGGCCTTGCTATCACTAGGCAACTTCCGCCAATCCCCCACCGAGTATACACCATAAAACAACCACCGAGTATAATGTAAAATCGAGATTGAAAGTATGATCTAAATGCACAAATAAATTCATAAAACAACCAAATGTACGCATACCTTCACACCTGAATGATATCGATTGTTGATATTTGAGCAGAGTTGCCGGAAAACGTGTTGAAAGTGAGAGATTCCTTGAGGGGGAGGAGGAGGAAGATGAGATTAGAGCTGCGATTTTACTACCGACACCGAAAAATTTGATACAAATGAGAAAGGCGATGCTTCAGAGGATGCGGATAATGAGATTAGGGCAGGAGATTTTGTAGAAATAAGAGAAATGGGGATTATGGCATGTGAAAAGGAACATGACTATATAAATACCTCTAAGTTCAGGACGTTAGAGGAAGAAGTGCGGCGGCGGCTCTCTCCCAGAAATGCAGTCGCTCAAAGAAGTGCGGCGGCGGCGGCTCTCTCCCAGAAATGAATTGCGGCGGCGGTTCTATTGCGATCGCTCAGAGAAGAGGCGGAGGTGTGAGAGGTGGAGGCGGAAGGTGGTGTTGACGAGAGAATAGGGTTAGAAAAATTAGGGCGGAGGAAAGTCTATTTATATTTTCAATATATTCGACGTATACTAATGTCGATAGGAAATAACTTTCAATGGAAGAAAATAAAACGTCGAAAATAAACAGTAATTGTAGACATTTAGGAAATGTCGTTCCCATTGTAATATATGCCGACGTTTGTGAAAACTAAACGTCAATATTGATCTTTTTTCTTGTAGTTAATTCACCAAACTCACATGTTATGTTTAAGTTAGAAAATTATCTATCCAATGAATTGGTTTCTCTAAATCGGAGCTCGTTAGCAAAATTTGTGTTTTGGAGCCTATGAGTACATTGTATATAATGTACACATTTTTCTTTCAATTTTTTATTTACTTTTCTTAATTGTTAAAAAATCCAAAAAAATCTTTTTTATGTTGTATTTTATTTTTAGTATTTTATTTTTATATTGTAAATATCTTTTATTAAAAATATAAAACTTCAAAATAAGAAAAGTAAAAAAATATGTACACATGGTTTGTCTTATTTTGTAAATTCTCCATTCTATTTTCTTTTTATTTTATATTTTAGTAGCCTAGTTTATTTTATTTTTCCCTTTCATTTATTTTCCATTCTCTACAATAACCTCCCATTCCACTCCATCTCATCCACCATTTTTTAATAACCTCCATTCAACTCCTCCATTTTTTCAACCTCACATTCAACTCCACCATTCCATAATTTTTCTAAATCCAATTTTCTTCTTCTTTATATTCATTTCCACATCCTCATTTTTCCCCATTCGCTATTCATTTCATGAGAAGAGCTCCAGCTTTGCCAAGGCTCCAAGGTGACAACTCGACCTTTGGTGTTGAGCGACGACGAGTCTAGGCGAGATGCACGGTGACCTCCACCCACGACCGTGTGCCTCCTGTTGGTCGAGCCCCTTTAGCTACAAGCCACCCGCATTCTTACACCAAAGCCATAGCTGCACAGCCGTGCCCTGGGCCTCCGCCGCCATCGACCCTGTGCGTCGCCCGCACGCTCGCACCGCCCAGCAGCCGGCACCTTCAAATTGTGTGCTAGGGCCCTATCGTGGTTTTTGGGAACACGTTCTTCAAAGGTTTACTTTTTTATTTTTTTGCAAAATTTACATTTTTTTCATGTATATTTCTTTAATTTCAAAAGTGCCCTTAGGCACAGTACAATTTATTCATTTCAATTTCTGTATTGCAAGGATACTTCTGCATTTATGCATTTATTTGGACATCAATTTTGCATCAATTTTTAATATAAAAATAATATTTTATTGAGTAATTAATTCTATACATTTAGGCTATTTAAATAGATTTTTGTGAGCATTGTATAATTAACTAAAATTAATTTGGTGAAAAATTGAATATTTTACCCATTTTGTGGTCTATAATTCATATTTAATTAAATATTGCTCCAAAAATTATGAAAAATAAAGATTTGATGCCTCCAGTTATTCTTTAATTAAATCCCAATTTCATAGTAAATGGAGATGTTTTGTGCATAAAGTAAATAATTGAGTGATTTCTATAATTGGCTTTTAATTATATCCACAAATATCAATTTGGTCAAATTTCAAGTCTCTTGAATTGCTCATTAAAATATCTACTTGAGATAAATTTTTTTCTGAATAATTTTATTTCGTGGATTTATTAGAAATGAAACACTCACGATCACTCTGTTTCCATTAAAAATTTATAAAAAAATTATAAATTGTAGAAAATTCCAAAAATATTACTTAGGTTCTCATTTCATAATTTTTAACTTTCAGTAAAAAATCATTATTTTTTCAATATGTTTGCACAAAAAATTGCATAAAAACCATAAAAATTTTGTATTTTTCATTTATGCATCTTAAATCCAAAAATGCCAAAAATTTAATTTTACATTCATCCTTGGACTAGGTTTTCAGAAAATTAATATAACTTGGCTAGTTTGACTTAATTTCACATTAAAATCGATTTGGGCTAAGTGGTTTGTTTTCTTAATAGCCTACTTCATCCACATTTGTGCATTGGCCTTTTTGTCATATAAAAAAGTTACCAAAAAATCTTCTTGGAAAACTGTGAGCTAATTCGCCTAATATGATCCAAAGTTATTCTTTTACCTCCTTGAGTCGACTCTAGGGCTTGCCTAGGTTAAAAATACATAAAACTTCGTGTACATTAAATCATTGATTCATTGATTCGATTTTCGATTGATCCTGATTGCCCGACTACAATAAAAATGTGACATATCAGTTCAAATTAAAGGACAATTTTCCAATACATCAAATGGCATCGTTTTGGGGAGGCAAACGTCTTTGGGTCATTTTAAATAATTTAGTTTTTTGGTTTTTTCATCCTCGGGTAGTCTGATTCCCGATTTTTCTTGTGAATAACTCTATATTTATTTTCAGCTTTATTTATTCTGTGTCGTTCTCTCTGACCATTGTCTTATTTTTGTATGATGAACATAAGGCATCGAATGCAATTTGTCATACGAGCTGAAGAACCCGCATTGAATTGAACCGATTGACTTTGAGAGAACTTGTAAAAAGTATGCATTTAAAGGAGTTCTCATTTTGGTTCTCGCGTGTGTAAGTGAAATAAAAAGACTCTCTGTGTTGTGTGGTTGCTTGTCGTAGAATAGACCCTGCACTCGCGGCTCTTAGAGCTTCCTAGGACTGTCTGTACTCGTAATATCTAGGACCACACTTCACCATTAAAAGACACACTTAGACATCATGACTTCAGCCAAATTGAAATTCATTCTTCACTCGTTCATAAAACTGCCTGTCTAAGAGTGGCTTTTCATCGTTTGCATTCATTTAGTGTAAAAAATTCAATTCAGTAGTGCATCTTGCATTGTAGAGAGCTGGAGGTACTCTAAGTCTTCTTACTCAAGCATTCATCATCATTTCTCGATTGCATGGCATTTTCGATTCTCTCTCTCTCGGTTTTTCAAACCTGGGATAAAGGAACTGGGACTGGATGGTAGACATGATTGCTTGTGTGGATCAATTACAGTGGCAACTAATTTCTAAAATTGAGACTGCTAATTGAATTGGACCCCAAAAAAATGACTAAAACTAAGCCTTGTTTGCGAGAGAGTAACCCCAACCTTGATTTCAGGTTGAGAGAGGGTACAAAGAGTGTGTGAACACAATAAGATATAACCCAAATCCCTACCTTCCATACCAACGTACCCTCTCTTAGTGAATATCATAGGCTGATGTATTCGAAGTTCAACTGACCATCACCAAGTAGCCTCCGCTTTCTTGGGCAAGTAGATAGGGGTGAAGCAGCGGTGCGACGCGACAAGATGCTTAGTAACCCCTCAGGGTGAAGTGACAAGCCTTGTCAGCCTCTGTCTACTTCGGTAGGTAGATAGGGACAGGTTCTCGAACTTCATCGGTATCAACTGAGTAAGCTGGTGATAGGAGCTAAGAGAGGAAATGCATTAGTATCGTAGGCGATAGGTCAAATAGGGGAGACACATCCAGCATTGAGCTGACTTCCCTTTAGGCCATCATGTAAACCAGAATAATCGGACCTGACTTCGGGTCCTTTATCGTGTTGAGTGTAAACTCGGGGTTTGTTCTTACATTTGTCTGAGTGTCTATTTATGTGCATTCTCGCCCTGTGTTTTTGCACATTTTTAGAAGAACAATCTACTTTCATTTATTCTCGATGATGTTGGCTCATCAGTTTCTGCACTGACCATATTCATCATCATTCTCCTCCATAAACCCTCTCTTCGAGACGGTTTCTCCACTACCACCCTTATTCTATCCATCTCACCTCGGTTATAGAGTCAGAATTTCAATGGACTTCTCCACTTCTTCGCATTTCTCACCTACTCCATATTCTCTCCCCAGACCCACTTCCATCTTGGGCTAACTGTTATTATTCTCGAGAGCTTGATGGAATCAACGAACCATTCGAAGAGCAAGCCATTGCTGAGATAGATGACTGGCAGAATTACCTACCCCCACACCCCTCATTTCACTCTCATATGACTGTTAGGGCAGGTCCACAAATTACAAATATACATCCTGACTAGACCTCAAGGTATCGTATGGTCGACCAAACACACCGAATGGAGAGGACTGTATCTTATGATTTTTCGAACTTAATCAAACGTATTCTTCACGAGCGAGACACGCCAAAGGAGACGGGCATCCATGAAAAAATGATCTGGCAACATAATAGCGATGTTGCGATGATGGAGGCTCTCTCTAGGGCTCACATGTTGAAAGAGAGAGAGCATATGGTGTTCTCTTATTGTTGTAACTTGAAGAAAAAGGGGTGCCTCTTTTTATACAGTATTTTGCGATTCCATGGATCTCAATCCATGGTCACCATAAAATCCGTGGATGAGATTGATTTGTGCTTCTTTCAATGGTCATGATTTTATTGTAAAAACATAACAACAATTAATTTAACTTAATAAATATATTGATAAATCAACATAAATTAATTTAAATGAAATCAATCAAGCATGGAGATAATTGGAAGGAAGATTGCCCTCATTCCATAAGAGGGGGTGTGGCCACCCACTCTTAATATGAGTTGGTGGCCATCCACCATATTAGGATGGAAGGTGGCAACCTCCACATTATCTCATGAGATTACATTATCTCATGAAATCTCCAAGATTTACAACAACACTTGTTGTAAATTATCTCACAAAAATAATTCATAATTATCTTGTGAATATTGTAATCATGTCATTGGAAAAATGTGAATCACATTCACAACCAAAAATAAAATGTAAATTATATTTTCAATTAATTGTCCAATGTGAATGCATTTCATATCAACATTTAATTTGTAAATGTTATTTACAGACAGCTCTCTCTTATATATTATAAATCACATTTATAATGTCTATGATTAATATGTATAGTGTTATCCACATTATTCATGTCCATGATAATTAAATCACATTAACCATTTCGAATCTCTGTTTTCATATGCCCAAATAATACGAATCAGATTCACATTATTCACAAATTTGATTATTAAATCACATTTACTTATCTTAGAGAACTCTCATCATAATATGAATCAAACTCATATTATTCATGATAACTAAATCACATTTATTTATCAGTTTTCTCAATGCTCGGATATATTTATCAACTTTGAAATTATCCATGAACTCTTTCAAGGATATTACGCTTTTTCCTCGGATACTTAGAGATAAGGACAATGCAATTGTATTGTTCCATGTATAATGACTTGGATATTGAGATTACATCTCAAATCCAGATCTTACATACCTCTCATAGATGCTTGATTAAATCAAGACTGCAAATCTAATCTTCTCATTGCATCTGAATTACATGTAAAGCAATGCCCAATATTTGGACCAAGATCAGATCACTTCTCTACTGAGAGGAGTCACTAAAATCTAGATCCGTTTCAACACTCCCTAGGAATGGAAGCGTCATGGTTAATAATTGTTTATGATCACATCACTATCAAGTATTCCTAATACATGTACATCCTGCATACTGGAAGACCTAGATTAAATTGAAGTATTAGGTCAATTTTACACTGTCTACTTCACAATTTTATCATAAGTTTCTAATTTATCACTGGGAGTCAGTATCGATCATATACATTCCAAAATCATATATCATACCTAAGTGTTGATCATATACTTTCCAAAAGCATATATCAAACCTACAAATTCAGTCTAAATTTCAAAGCGAGATGATCGTGCATGTAATTTGATCCTTCCCAATATCTCATGAGTATGCTCATGTCTTCCGGTTCAGTAATGAACCTGTATGATCCCTTTGAGAGATCGTGCTACACATATGCCCTTATATGCACACCAGCACGCTAGTGTATAGACCTTGATTAGGTCATCAACCTATTAATCTACCAATGTACATACTCAGACATATAGTAACACATCTGTCTCCAGTCAGGGGAAGCATGCCTATATCGTGACAACATATGACATAGGTCTTTGGTTATCTCTATCTAGTTAAGTCAACTCTTTGACCTAACTTATCTAACACCTCTAAATCTCTATTCCTATGCAGAGGATCTACATCAAGAGGTCGGTTAGATATCTGCCTTTAGATAAAGGATTGCCATCTCCTTCTTAGGATGGATATCCTCTCTTAATAATCATTTGACAGTGCGTGATGAGTCCGCGATCTCACTCTTTAGATATTCATCCAAGCACCGGCCTCTATGATTCAACAATTGAATCAACATATGTATGATCATTAAGATGTCCACGGTATACAACCCTAATTGTACTAAGGGACCTATTATGTAAATTAATTATTCTTCTTTTCAGATCAGGGAATGATATTCACAATAACATTTATTGCATAATGTCTCACTGTGGGCTCGCACGTCCAATAATCTCCCATTAGCCCAAAGAGCCATTAGTGAGCTAATCTTTAAACCCTCACTCATGTAACAATCATTGGTTATTTAGAAAAATAGTTAGGTAAGACGATCAGTTACTCAGTTCCCAATAGATTGTGTCGAGTTCTTTTACAGCACTTGATAGAGGTCCCTTCCGACATCTTGCAGCAAATAAGTTCTTTCATAATATTATAACACTGTGTGCGGTTTACATCACCGAACATTTCTTTCAGATTCGTCATAATATCATAGCAAGTGTTCATTTCCACATGTTGCTTCTGATAATGAACCAAGTATGTAATACCTTGCCAAATTATGATCTTCATCATATTTTTCACTAAATGAAATTTTTTTCGGAGTCTTTGGATATGCATACTTGTCCTTTGATAGCACATAGGAAATACGCTCAGCGAAAAGGACAAGATCCAAATTTCAGATCCAATCCAAATAATTTGGTCCGATCAACTAATTGACCTCCAGAAGTTTGCTAAGTGGGCTCAAGGGCTTCATTTTCTAAAATTAAGAATGCACTATATTATAACATATAAATAATTATATATTTAATTACAAATATTTGATTAAGGAATTTTTAATTAAATTAATCTTACTATGTTAACTTTGAAAGTTCATTCCCTTAATTGCTTTCAAAGAAAGAGATATACTTACTGCTATATCTCAAGCAAGAAATGGGATCTCCTCTTTATCACATCCCAATAATATGAGAAACTGTAACTCCGATAAGAAGAAGTGGGAACACATTCCGTCTTGCAAGTCCAACTTGCATTTTCCAATTCGGTCTTTAACACACGGGCCCACCACCCCTAAGGTGACATTGACCCATTATTAATTGAACCAACTGTCTACAATCTTAAAACTCGCGATACGTAATCCAATATCGTCCCAATAATATGAGCACCTAATATTGGGGTCACTACGTATACGGCCTTACTCTTTTGAGAAGTGAAGATCCCGATCCAAATGGATTGTATGCAGGAGATGTCACTTCGAACAGACGTTTCCTACATACAATATCTAGTGACGGAACCCTTCACCTTGACGAGAGACCATAGATGTCACTTATGTGATCCTCTACCTCATATTCAAATTTTAAATAATTATCATGAATCATATCGAGGTAATTAATTCTTTAAAGTGAAATACACATCTATTCATAACATAGTATTTTAATTGGATATAATTAACTTAATCTCATTAAATTAATTATCAATCCAATTCAATCAACAAACTTGATTATTATTTGAAAGAATTGTATTATCTCAAAGTACATATTATTTGAATTTTAGTAATTATAAAATACATCATGATTTCTCCATCATTATCAAGTTTCTACATGTTGTCATGGCCAGTACCGGTGGGAGTGGGACAGACCACACACGGTGCAACCTGCTACCCCAACGCTCCTCGATGAGACACCATATCCACCTCAGGAAAGGATAACGCCAAATTGATCATTGTGTACTTGAGATATTCATCGGTCTTTCAACTGAAATTATACCATATAGTAATAATTAAAACCATTTTGATTATAAAGAAATTTGTTAAACAAATTCTCAAAACCAATTCAACATGTTTGATGAATGTGTATCAAGTAACCAATTGGTGATCTAGATCATATTCAATCATTTATTGATTGAGGCAATATCATTTAAGGGAACAATTGTCATCAAATATTTTCCAAATATTATCCATAATTATTCCAAGAAATTAACCATTAATTTCATCTTAAATGACAATATCAAGGTTCATGATCAAGTACGTAATTTTTAGCAGTGACCCCTACTTACTAAAATTAACATATCTCAATCAATTTAAATCTAAATTAAGCAAAATAAATTTCTAAAGTTTGCTAATTTGATTTAAAATAGAACCAAGCGATAAATACGCATTTCCAATTTAGAAACAGTAATTAACTCTTAATTACGTCATTATTCACCATCCCCGAAGCACTGGACATAGGGTCATTAAAATGAACATAACTTGAGCAAACAGAATCCGAATTACGCAATACATCATTATTCACCATCCCCGAAAATAGTGGACATATGGTCATTAAAATGATCATAACTTGAGCAAATGGAATCCAAATTACGCAAACTCAAATTTTACAATTTTCTCAATTAATAGAGAACATTATAAATTTATAGATTCATGTTTAAATATTTTAAACAAGGTCGAAATTTATCACAAAATAGGGCTGCGGAAATTGAAATGCGATAAAAAAATTACGAACCCTAATGACTCCAAATTTTCCTAGGTTCATGGATCGTATCCAAAACCTCCAATCTGGCTCTGATACAACTTTAAGGATATGGAATAATCCTCAAGCATATCACGGAAGCATGATGATCGTATCATATACGATCAAGAGCGATTAGTTGCACTAGTCGCTCGGTGCAGTGGAATTTAAAAAATTTTAAAATGATGAAACCATATGATCCAAGAAAATTTCTTGGATCATTTCATCTAACCACAACAAAGATATAGGAATACCTCTTAGAGTGTGGTCGCGATCAAGGCTCTAAAGGAAGAGACCTCCTGTCTCAAGTCCAATCCGTCAGAGGAGACACCTGCGAGCACAGGGATGAGTCACGTGCTTCTCGTAATCCAATTTTATTATCTAAGCATTGGATCTCATGATCTCGTCTCACAGGATCGTGCGCCTTCTTCACGAGTGCCACCCACCAAAGAAGATGGAGAGCCAATAGTCGTTGAAGCGGGAGCACAATGGCAAGGTGATGACGAGGATGATCTTCTCTCTATGAGAGTGGATGACCACTCGAGGAGAGAAGGGGGAAAGTTGATGTGAGAATGAGAGAGAGAGAGAGTCGTGATATGTAACTCGAAGATCAAGGGTTGCCTCTTCTTATATAGGGTTTTGGGAGTCCATGGATCCCAATCCATGGACAACACACCATCAACGGATGATATTGATATGTGTTTTTTCAATGGCTAAGATGTTGTTGTAAAAAATACAACAACAAATGATTTAATTTAAATTAATATATATTGATAAATCAACCTAATTCATTCCAAGTTAAATCACATTTGACTAGAGATGGGATAATGAGGAGACCAACCTCTTTCCCTAAAAGAGGGGGACGACTACTCTTCCCCACATGGAGAGTAATGGTCGTCCACTCCTCTTGAGTGGAATGAGTCAATCTCCTTTATTTATCATGAAGTCTAATTATCTCATGATATCTCCTATGACTCTTGTCGTAAATATTTTTCACAAAAAATAATTCAAAATTATCTTGTGAAAAATTTCAGTCAAGCCATTGAAATTATATGAATCTCATTCCCAATCCAAAACTAAATGTAATTATCTTTTCAATTAATCATTTAATGTGTACCAATCCACACTAACAATTAATCAACAAATATAAATCACAAAAGTCTCTCTCTCTCTCTCTCTCTCTCTCTCGCTCGCTCTAATATATTATAAATCACATTTATAGTATACACGGATAATTGGATAGTGCTATCCACATTATCCATATCTACAATAATTAAATCTCATTTAATTGTATTGGGTAATCATTCTCATGCATTCAGATAATGTGAATCAAATTCACGTTATTCATTATAATTAGGGATTTTATCACTTGTGCCCCTCCGAGATATCGCAATATCAGTTATACCCCTATCTTTTTGGTAATATCAGTTGTGCCCCTCACTTCTTGCTATTTTATCACTTGTGCCCCTCGGGTTAGTGACCGTCCATCCACAGTTCAAACGGACGTTAACTTTGAGGACATAAGCGGAATTAATTTTTTTAAAAAAGGTTATGTGGTCATTTTACACCCTTTTCCTCATCCTCTTCTTCTTCCTCCTCCTCCCAATCCTCTTCCTCTTCCTCCAAACCTCCTCCTCCTCCCTCTCCGTCCCCACCCCTGCCCCGTGCCGCCCAGCTCCGCCCCGAGCTCCCCGCACCTCCTCCAAGCCTGCCGCCCTACCCTTGCCCCGTGCTGCCCAACCCCACACCCCCTCCCCTCCCCGGCGCCGCAGCTCCTCCCCCAGCACCTCATCCCCTCCCCGGCGCCGCACCTCCTCCCCCCCCCCCCCGCACCTCCTTCCCTCCCTGGCGCCACACCTCCTCCCCCCCCCCCCCCCCCCGCACCTCCTCCCCGGCGCCGCCCCCTGCATCCCCTCCTCCTGGGCGGTACCCCCTCCCAAAAAATTATCTCCTGGAATTAAACTGGTTTATGGCGACTGATCAACTCATGCACCCCCCTATGTAACGTGATGAAGCAGAAACTTCCGAATTATGAAGCAAGTTGCCCGCATTGTGGATGTGTTTTGAAAAACCAAGAACAACTTTTTGTTGAATGTACATTTGCCATAGTCGCCTTGTTCAAGCTAGGAATTAGGTCTGATATGATCGCAGGGGGAATTGTCGAGTTTATTTTTAGCCTTCACTCGCCTGGCAGCTGATCCCCTATTGACTTTAAGACATGCACCTCTCTACTTCATCGTCTATGGATAGCAAGGTGCAACATGAAGCACATGAATCAAAATACCGATCCCAATAAGCTTGTTAAATTTGTTTCCACCACATCATCAGACATGCATGAAACAACTAAGATGAGGGAAAAAATTGCCATAGCCTCTTGGCAGTATCTCAAGTTTGATTTGCGCATAGAAATGGATGCGGCACTCTCTGTAGCAACATCGTTTTGTGGCATCGTTATCTTAAATTCCAATGGTGAATTTCTGCAGGACAAGGCCATCTTCATATCCGACACCATTCCTGCTGAGGCGGAATTATTTGCAATATCCCATGAACTTGCTATAGCAGCTGATTTTGGTGATTAAATCGCATGTATCATCTCCGATTGGAATCCCATGGTTGACGATCCACCTGCTCACTCTAACGGATTGAAAATTACAATTAGTGCACCAGTCGCATCTAACCAGTCCCGCACCTCCTCCCCTCACCGACGCTGCCCTCTGCTCCCCCTCCCCCTGGGCTGCACCCCCTCCCAGCCCGCCGACCCCGCCCCCGCCCCTGCCCCCTCCCCTCTCCGGCGCCGTGCTCCCTCCCCTGGACCGCCCCCTCTCCTCCCCGGCACCGCCCCCTGCTCCCCCTCCTCTGGACGTCCCCCTCCTTCCGTCGCAATCCGTCCCGAGTTCCTCCCTCGAGCTCCTCCTCCACCCCTGATTTTGTTTTGACCATAATACCCTTCTTAACCACACCATGGTTTGAATAAATCATGGTTATTTTAATTTTTTGACGGTCAATCTGACGGAAGAGTACAACTGATGACGGAGCAAGAAGTGAGGGGCACAACCGATATTACCAAAAAGATAGGGCATAACTGATATTGCGATATCTCGGAGGGGCACAAGTGATAAAATCCCTTATAATTAAATCACATTTAATTATATATTTTTTCAATGCTTAAATATAATTAAACTATGGGATTATTCTTGAACTTTTTCCAGAATAATGTGCTTTCTCCGTAGATACTTGGAGATAAGGACAGGGTGATTGTATTATACCACGTATAGTGACTTGGATATGATATTACATCTCAAATCCATATCCGATGGACCTCTCATAGATGCTTGATTTAATCAAGATTGTAAATCTAATCTTCTCATTACATCTGAATCTCATTCAGATTAATGTCCAACATTTGGATAAAGATGAGATAACTTATCTACTGAGAGGAGTCACTAAAATCCAGGCATGTTTCATAACTCCGTCGGAATGGAAGCGTCATGGTTATACAATCGTTTCAGATCACATCACCCTCAGATATTCCTAATACCTATACATCCTACATACTGGAAGACCTATGATTAACCCGACCATATAGATCAATTTTATACTATCATCTTCAGGGTTTGATCAAGTTTCTCATTCTTGTTCATGGGGATTTGGTATCGATCATATGCTTTTCAAAAGCATATATCATACCTTCAAATTCTTCTCATTGCTTCCAAAGCACGACGACCGGGCATGAAATTTGATCCGTCCCAATACCTCATGAGTGAGCTCATGTCTTCAGCTTCAGAAGTGAACCTGTATGATCCCTTTGAGAGATCGTATTACTCATGTGCCCTTACATGCACACTATATCGTCGGTGTATAGACCTTGGTTAAGCCATCAACCTATTGGTCTGCCAAATGTACACACTCAGACGTATAGCAACACATCTGTCTCCAGTCAGAGGATGTGTGCATGTATCACGACAGTATACGATATAGGACTTTGGTCATCTCAATCTCATTAAGTCAACTATGTGACCTAACTAATCTGACACCTCCTAATCTCTATTCCTGTGTAGAGGATCTGCATCAAGAGGTCAGTCAGATATCATCCTAAATAAGAAAGGATTGACATCTCCTACTCAGGTTAGAGATCATCTCTTAACAATCATTTGACGGCCCTTGATGACTCTTGAATCTAACTTCTTAGATATTCATCTAAACACCAGTCTCTATGATTCAATTTATTGAATCAACAATTATGATTATTAAGACGTCCATGGTACATAACCCTAATTGTACAGAGGGACCTTATAGTACATTCATTCATTTATTCTCAGAAAGGGAGTGAAAATAATCAATAACTTTTATTGATAAAATAATTATTACAATAATATTTATTATAGGAGTGGTTCGCCTCGGGCTCACATTGCTAACAGATTATTATTTAATATATTTAATTAAATTAATTGTGGTTATGTTTTTTATAATAAAATCATGTCCATTAAAAGAAACACAAATCAATGTGAACCATTAGATTTGTGTTGTCCATAGATTGAGATCTATGGACTCCCAAAATATTACAAAAGAAGAGGAAACCCTTAAAGGATTACGAAAAAATCCTCAAGAGCATCACTATGAAAAATCCTCAAGCGCATCAAGAAAGTGTGGGGATCACATCGTATGTGATCGTGCGTGACTAGTCGAACTAGTTGCTCGATGCAACGGAATTTAAAAAAAATTAAATGATGAAATCACATGATCTATGAACCATTCATGGATCATTTCATCTGAACCACATATTAGGTAAATGAATACCTCTTATAGCGTGGTTGTAATCAAGTCTCTAAGCAAAGAAAACTCCCGTCTCAAGTCTGACCCTACGGTAGAGACACTTGCAAGCACAAAGATGAATCATATGCTTCTCGCAATCCGATTTGCTTATCCAAGCAATATATCTCATGATCTCATCTCTCGAGATAAAATGTCTTCTTCATGAATATGATGCATGGAAGGAGACAGAGATCTGTGAACGGTTGAGGCACTGGCGTAAAGGTGATGTGATGATGAAAGCAACCTTCTCTCTAAGGTTAGAGTGGGCAGCCACTCAAGAGAGGAAGAGAGAGTAAGCGTGTGATATGAGAATGATAAAGAGAGAAATCTGTTGTTAACATCTTTTTAGAAGGGAAAGGGTGTATCTTCTTATATAGTATGTTGGCAGTCAATGGATCTCAATCCATGGACTAAACAAATCCAATGGTTTAGATTGGTTTGTGTTTGTTTCAATAACCATGATTTTATTGAAAAATACAACAACAATTAATATAATATAATATAATATATATTGAATCATCAACACAATTTAATTTCAACTAAATCAATTTTGCATGGAGATAATTTAAAAATAGATAAATCTCTTTCTTAATGGGACTTGGTGTCCATCCACCTCCTCCCACTAAGGTGGATATTTATCTCAAATTAATTTGCATCAACTATTTGTTGCAAATTTATTCATACAAATATTTCATAATTATTTTGTGAATATTCCAATCATACCATTGGAAGACTGTGAATCATATTCACAACTCCAAAAAAATGTAAATTATATTTCCAATTATTTGTCCAATGTGAACCCAATTCGCATCAAGACTTAATTAACAAATGTAAATTACGATTGTCTCTCTTTTATATATTATAAATAACATTTATAACATATATGTATAATATGAATAGTATTATCCACATTATCCATATCCTTGATAATTAAATCACATTTAATTATCTAAGATCTCAATTCTCATGCATTCAAATAATAAGAATCATATCCATGTTATTTAAGATAAACAAATCACATTTAATTATCCATTTCTCAATGCTTGGATATATTAATAATGGAATTATTCTTGAACTCTTTCAAGAATAATGCGCTTTCTCCAGGGATACTTGGAGACAAGGACATGGCTATTATACATTACACGTATAGTGACTTGGATGTTGATATCATATCTCAAAGGACCTCCCATAGATGTTTGATTGAATCAAAGCCGTAGATCTAATCTCCCAATTGCATCTAAATCTCATTCAGATCAATGTCCAACATTTGGACTGAGATTAGCTTACTACTCTACTGAGAGGAGTCACTAAAATCTATACATGTTTCATCACTCCCTCGGTATGGAAGCGTCATGGTTATACAATCGTCTATGATTACATCACTCTCATGTATTCCTAATACTTGTACATCATGTATACTAGAAGACCTATAATAAAACTAAAGTTTTAGATCTCTTCTGGACTGTCTCATCCAGAGTTTTATCTTTAAGATTCTCATTCGTTCATTGGGAATTGGTATCGATCATATAATTTCCAAAAGTATATATCATACCTACAAGTTCTTGTCATGCTTCCTAAGCAATATGGCCATGCATGGAATTTGATTAGTTCCAATACCTCATGAGTGAGCTCATGTCTTCCGGTTCACAAGTGAACATGTTTGATCCCTTTAAGAGATCGTATTACCCATATGCCCTTATATGCACACCAGCTTGTTGGTGTATAGACCTTGATTAGGCCATCAAGATATCATCTACCGAATGTACATACTCATACATACAGTAATACATATGTCTCTGGTCAGAGGATGCATGCCTATATCATGACAGTATGCAACATAGGTTTTGGTTATCTCGATCTCATTAAGTCAACTCTTTGACCTAACTTATCTAACACCTTCAAATATATATTCCTATGCAGAGGACATGTATCAAGAGGTCGGTCAGATATCAACCTTTTAGAGAAGGATTGTCATCTCCTTCTCATGCTAGAGATCAACTCTTAACAATCATTTGATGGTGCTTGATGAGTCCTCAATCTAATCCTTTAGATATTCATCTAAGACGCAACCTCTATGATTCAACAATTGAATCAATAGCTGTATGATTATCAAGATGACAATGGTACATAATCCTTGTTGTATAAACAGTTTGCCCCGAGCTCACATTGCTAACAATCTCCCACTAGCCCTCAAAACCATTCAAGTACAATCCTTAAACCCATGCTCATAACATGCTGATCGAAAATCTTTTGTGTTAAAGGTTTAGTAGGGGGATCAATAACATTGTCCGCAGAGGCCACCTTTGTGATGATGATGATGCCACCATGCTTTTGAATCTCCCAAATGATGTGGTATTTCCTTTACACGTGCATGCTCTTTTGATGCCATCTGGGTTCCTTCTCATGTGTAATGGCTCCCATGTTATCGCAGAGTAACAGGATGGGAGGAAATTACGCCAAGTTCAAGGATGAACTTACACAACCACACCACCATCTTTGCAGCATCCCATGTAGTAATGTATTCAGCTTCTGTTGTTGAATTAGCCATAGTGTCTTGCTTCTTACTTCTCCAGCTCATAACATCACTATTCAAGAGGAACACAAACCCTGATGTCGACTTTCGATCATCAATATCAGACTGGAAGTCAGAATCTGTGTATCCTAAGATTTGGAGATCACCATCTCCATAGACCAATATATAATGTTGCATCGATCTTAGATACTTAAAGATGTTATTCATTGCATTCTAGTATTGCTCTCTACGGTAGGATTGGTAATGTCTTACCACTCCCATTGCATGGCAGATATCTGGCCTTGTGTACATCATGATGTACATTAGGCTTCCCACAACTGATGTGTAGGGGCATTTAGCCATGGCATTCTTATCGTCAACACTTTGAGGAGTCATCCCTTTAGATAGGTGGATACCATGTCTTAAGGGAAGGAAGCCTTTCTTGGAATTCTCCATATGGAAATATTTCAAGATCTTCTTGATGTAGTCATGTTGTGAAAATCTCAATAACCTCTTTTCTCGAATTCTAAATAGCTTTTAGACCTAAGGTGTAAGAGGCTTCTTCAAGATCTTTCATCTCGAATGTATGGGATAGCCAAATCTTTATACTGGTCATCATCCATATATCATTCCCAATGATAAGGATGTCATCTACATAAAGCACAATGAATACAATGGCGCTCCCTATAAGCTTCTTGTACACACATAGTTCATTAGAATTCTGCACAAAATCATAACTCTTTATGATTTTGTTAAATCTGATGTTCCAACTATGAGAAGCTTGTTTGAGCCCATAAATAGATTTCTTCAGCCCTTCCACGTAAATCATCATAAATTTCAAATCGTAAATAAATTTGTCTTCACCTTAACATGTAAAAAGACAATAGTGTTTATCATGAGCCTAATGATCGATATGTACAAGGTTGGGGTCAAGCCAGCTACAACGGAAAATCAAGTCCCCATTAAGCTATTGTTAATAGTTGCATTCACAACATAATTAAGTTAGGATATATATTACTAATAAGAGAATTTTATATTCTTATTTATCTACTTAGCACAATGTAAGTAAACACATATTATCAATAAATATAATTTCTAACATAAGACATTTATCAATGAAAATAAAGTGCATGTCTTTCCCTAATATTATCTTGTAAATTTTACAGTATAGTCATTATACAACCATAATTACATAGACTAAAAAGAAAGTAGGGCATTTAAGTAGGTGATGAATGCCATCATCTATTTTTCATAAAAGTAAAGCTATTTATGAGGGAGGATTAGACAGCCTTCTGGAAAGTAAATAACAATAGTTGAGGATCTAATATGACTCCATACGTGGGGAATTGGCCCGGTTCCCCACATATGGAGGCATATCCAATCTTCCATGTCTGAATGCCATCGTATTTACTAACAATGTTCTAAGTAGGGAAATAAGAATATAAAATTCTCTTATTAAGAATATTTATCCTGGCTAATTATGTTGTTAATGAAACTATTAAAGAAGCTTAATGGAGATCTGATTTTCCACGCTAGCTGGCTTGAGCTTAACTTGTCACATATTGATCATTACGATATGCATTGTTGTCTTTTTACAAGTTAAGGTGAATTTATTTACTATTCGAGATTTATGATGATTTGCTTGGAAGGATATAATTATGTTCACTGGAATAGGAGATGTTAGTTATGATTTCATTATATCATGTTATAATAAAGATGGAACTTCTGAAGCCAAAGCCAACCATTCTTCCATGTTCTTCCTAAAGAGCAGCAACATTTGGATCAGGAGCCCACTCTAGTTTTGATCATCGCCGTTGGATGGAGCATGTCAACAACTGTCAGATCCAGCTGAGGATCTAATCAGAGGCGTTCATCAGTGAAGTGTTACGTGTGCATCCATATTGTTCATCGCTTAATTGAAGCCACGTGGAGCGCCTTCAGACGTTGATGAGTGTGCCTTATAGGGGTGTAATGCATATTCAGTCCCCTACCTTTTGTTATTTCTTTTTAAGTATTTAAACATTTATCTGTCGCATAATATTTTTATAATGTTTGCATTTGGACCATCGCTATCTCTTTTATTTGCATTTTAGTCAATTGCTTAGTCACCTCATGTCTCTCTCCACACGAGGCACCTACTATTTTGCAAGGGATCCCTTTTAACTTTATTTATATATTTTTAGTCCCATATTTTTTAAAATACATGTAATATTTTAGGTTAAATTGCATGTTCGGATCTGCAACTTCATCTATTTGCATTTATACCCCTACTAGGTACGAATATTTTGTAACATTATATGTATGCTCCTGGATTTGTTGTATGTGTTATTAAATGCATGAAAGTTTTTTTTATAATTACAATAAGGTCCCTGCTATGTATGTTGTTTGTTTCTTGTATTTTGCATCTATTAAATATTCCTTTTTGAGCCAAAAGTTATATGAAAATTAGATTAAGTACCTCGAACCACATTATGTTAAGTATATTTTTCTCAAGGTATCTAAAAGTATTTTCCTATGTATTAAATATAAAAAACTTGTCATTTTCTCATGTTTAGCAATTTAAAATCCATAAAAATTTGAATATTTGTCTAAAAATTCTAAAAATCACAGTATTTGTACTTTAATATGTTTTAACGCATGTTCAAAAACCATAAAAATATCAAACAGCACCTTAAAAATCACAAAACCCTAAAAACTTCATAAAAAATTATAAAAATTATAGAAAAATCCCAAAATTGTATTATCTATTTATGAATTTTCTTTATTATATATAATATATATTAAAATTAGTTTAGGATTTATTTTACACTGACATTTATTTTTTAAAACCTTAAATAATTTATTGGATTTAAAATATTAAATGGGGATCCATTGATGGCAGGGCCAGGAACCACAACCCAACTAGTGGCCTGTCCGGACCTGCTTCTTTTAATTTTGATCCTTGATCACTTTTATGTTTGCAATGGAGTGCTTAGTGTCTGCGTTGAAGACAAGTGAAACAAGAGATTGAAAAAAAAACAAAATTAAATTTACACTTGTTTGATAACAAGGCTCGGAATGCATATGAAGAGGGCACGGGAGTTGCCCGAAAAGCCACCAGGCCAAGACAAGACTATTATTGACTTCTTGGTCCAGAAAGAGAAATCTAGATGCCTGGATTAATAACTAGAGTAACATTAATTAGCAAGTCAAATGCCGTTACAACACATTCTTCGAGTATATCGATTAGTGGTTTCGAATGTCAAGCTGATTTGGGGTAATAAGTCTGTTATGGTGTGGCCTTGAAAGAAAAGGCGTTGGCCTCGGAGGAAAGACCATAACATCCTGTGAAGATGAGCTAGCCTAGAGGGGACTTTCAAGACAAGGATGGGAAGAATGTTACTGTGTCCACTTCCGGGATTTTAGCTTTACAATGTTTAGGAAGGTAGACCGCTGGGATGCACGCTCCCATGATTGGATCACCGTACTCTAAACCAATGTTTTTAAAATCGAATCTGAACTGGATTTTTTTTAAAATGGATAGATCCAATTGAACCATTTAATCAAATCGTTGCAATCAGATCCGATTGACTTCATCAATCTTAAAAACCAGATTGAATCAGGTATGTAGAAAAGAAATGAATGAATCAGCTAATCGATCCAGAATGAATCAAAGCATATATTAAGTACACATTCGAAAATAATTAAAATAGATATAAATTACTCATGTAATTTGTATATATCTTATACTATTAAAATGCATTTTTGCATATGCAAATGTTATAAATATTGATATATATTATTCAAATAATATACTCAATAAAATGACAATAGTTTGAAATATTATTAAAATTCCATTTAAAGAAGAACTTGTGGTGGAGCAGTTTGTTTGAGGTTTGTTGTGGATTGTTGACAGTTATAAGTTAACTTCCAACGATGATATTTATTTTGAATAATATCAAAATTAATTGTGATACAATTTCCGTTAACAAGCTAATTAAATTGGTGATTAGACTGAAAATAAGACTTCCGGACTAAAACAGTACTAATTGTTAAACCAGACCAGTCCAAATCCAATGCATGATTCCAACTAGTTGAACCGACGGATGCGGTCCGATTTTTCAAAACACTTCTCTAAACAAATTTCATGTAAATTTTTGTTATACGATCTTACATCACAGCGAAATTTAATATAATACCAAAACTAGACGTTGTATTCAATGTCAAAATCTAGAATTAAATTTCATAGAAAAGGATCCATGTGACCGCATTATGTGATCCAAATATAGTTCAAAGGTATTTTAAAAAAAGGTGAGTTTTCCGCGTTGTATATGTAAAAAATAAAAATTCGGAGGTGGTGTTTGTAAACTTCAGTTATTTTTGCCACCTATAGTTAGAAAATCCGTGTACTTTAGTCTAATATTAAAATACTTTTATTTGAGCCTGTCCAAAATCTTAATTATCCATTGCAAAGGGGTGTGCATTGACTTGGTTGTTGTTCTGACAATAGATACAGCTCTGGTCATTAAAATTGGAATAGTCTCCAACACATGCAATGCCGCAAACTACAACTGCCCCAATTTAATTTTTTGCTTTTTAGTTCATCACGACGATATTGTTATATTTTTTTTGCAACTTGCGTGCAAATTTCCAATTGGGAATTGAGAATCTCAAATGACAGGTGAAGAACCATTTACGGGCATTAATTAGTTATTAAAAGACCTCGAGATGCACGGATGTGTGATGGGAAGAGGAAGAGTAGTCCCTGTCCAATACAGGAGAGCCTAACCTAATCGACTAGGAAATTAACCCCACTTGTAACATTTTCTTTTAGAAAACGTCAAATTTCAATTATCATTTGCAATCATACACCAAAAAGTATAATTTAGCTATCAAGATCACAATATTGAACCATCAAAAAGAAACAACTAGTGGAGAGCCGACGACAAGGTTCTAAACATGAGATACAAATAACGATCAACAGGGAAGATCAGAGAATATATATACTCCACTTGTGCCACTTACTGGACATCTTTGCTTTGCCCTTATCGCGGAGTTGGACCATTTCAGAAGGAGGTGAAACCATCATAAGTTGTAGCCTTCTGGCAAGATCTAACTCAACTTCACGAAGTGAATATTGCACATCCACTAAAAAATTAAAAGATGAAATTTAAAATTAGCGCTAAAAAAGATTTATTCGAAATGGAGTGTGTATTACGAATATGCCACAGAAGATTCTAACATAGGAAGCTTTCCATATGAGCCACCAAGCCATGGCAACTTTAACTTTTCCATCTTAAAATGTAACATTAGTTGCAACCAGGGATGTCAGAGAAGGATCGTAAAGGGTTTCCCATGAAGGTTTGGTTTAGCACAACAAGTCATTTGCAGTGGTCTTGCAATTGCGCATGACGTGGTCAATATTTTTCCGACCCCATTCACACATAAAGTACTTTGTTTACTTGGGATATTCCAAATTTATAATCCTACGTGGTAATCATGTTCTTTATGCAAAACCATAGAAAGCAGCACACCTATGTTGGATGGGTTCACTTTTTTGTGGGAACCTAGTCCATATATATAGGACATTGGTAGTACTATTTGGAAAAGGAAAGGTCAATTATCTTTTAGGATTAAGAGTTATCTTTTCCTTATCCTATTGGAAGGAGGAGTTCATATTTCCTTATTTGCAAATCTCCATAAAGTATAAATAGGGGTATTTCTCCAGCATTCTTCCCTACAGTTTGGCGATGGATTTACCATTGGGTGATATTTCTCCTCTTTATTATTATCCATTGTTTGGTGATTTGTAGAACCGTATTGAGGACCGACCCTCTGTAAGCCCCTCATGGGAGATTACTTCGATTATAATATTTGGTTTTGGGTTGCGATCAACCCCGTGGGTTTTCCTCTCACATTGAGGATTTTCCATGTTAAAATTCTTCGTGCATCTGTGGTTGATTTTTTCTTTAATTGAGATACTTTCTCGTAGTTGATATATCGTGCAGGATCTGGCTATCAACTTTGGTTATTTTTCCGCAATTCAATTTATATGGGGAATCTTTCCCAACAAGTGGTATCAAAGCAATGTTCAATGAAGATTACAATATGGAGTTTGGTTCGAGAAGGATGATTAGTCTTAATGGGACTAATTACAATTTGTGTAAGAATAAAATGAATGATCTTTTATATGTGAAGACGATGCACCTTCTGGTGTTCTCCACGTACAATCCTGAAGCCAAAATAGATGAGGAATGGGATTTGAACACGAGCAGATTTGTGGCTTCATAAGACTGTTTGTTGATGAGAATGTCTACAACTATATCCAAGATGAAAGTCACGCTAGAGGCTTGTGGTTGAAGTTGGAAAATCTTTACGCCTTCAAGATGGGAAGTAACAAATTGTTTCTTCTCAATAGACTAGTGAACTTGAGGTTCAAAGAAGGCAGCTCTATACTTAATTTTCTGAATGAGTTCCAAGAAATTACTAACCAGTTGACGAGCATGGGATAAAATTTGAAGATGAGATATTGAGACTGTTACTGCTAGCTACTCTACCAGATTCATGGGAAACTTTCAGAGTCTCACTTACGAATTCTACAGTCAATGGGGTCATTTCTTTGGAGATAGTCAAGTCGGGTATTGTCAATAAGGAGATGCTAGGAAGCTCTTCACATTCAAAGGTTCTTGTCATAGAGAAAAGGTTGAGGAGCCAGACCAAGGCTGATAGAGGTAGAGATAATAGCAAAAGAAAGTTCATATTCATATATCAGAATATGGAGTGCCACTATTGCAAGAAGAAAGGGAACATCAAGAAGTATTGCTTCCAGTTCAAGAGAGATAACAAGAATGGTGGTGACAAACAAGATAAAAAGAATGAACAAGTTGTTGTAGCTGCACAGCATGAGCTCCTCATTGTCTGTGATGAGGAGATGGAAAATATCGCACAAGATGGTACTTCTTGACTTGTTGGTAGCGGATATTCTCTACATGTCACATCTCAGAGAATTTTTCTCTTCATATACTGCTGGTGATTTTGGCACATTAAAGATGAGGAATGGTTCTTTGTCCTATGTTGTTGGCATTGGCAATATTGCATCGAATAATGTCAATGGAGCTGTGTTGACGCTCAAAGATGTGAGGCATGCACCAGACATGTACTTAAATCTCATTTCTGCAAGCAAGCTTGATGACGAAGGATACCTTAACACGTTTGGTGGCGGTCAATGGAAGCTTACCTGAGGATCCTTGGTTGTTGCTCGTGGCAAAAGTATAGCAACAATCTTTTTACATCATGAATGCATCCATCTCCCTTAATGTTCCACATGTAACTGGAGATGCAAAATTCATTGAGTTGTGGCATCAATTATTGGGTCACATAAGCGAGAAGGAGTTGTAGTGTTTGGTGAGAAAGAATATGCTGACAGATGTAATGAAAAAGAAACTGGACAGATGCACACACTGCTTGGCTGGGAAGCAGACGAGAGTCTCTTTTAAGAGCCATCCACCTTCTAAGAAGATGCAACCATTGGAACTTGTTCACACAGATATTTGTGGTCCGTTGAAAGTTAGTTCTCTCTTTGGCACACTTTATTTTGTTGCATTCATTGATGATTTATCTAAGAAAGTTTGGGTCTACGTCTTAAAGAGGAAGGATCAAGTCCTTTTTCTTCAAAGACTTCCATGTGTTAGTGGAGCGACAATATGGTAAGAAAGTTAAGTGCATCTACAGTGATAAATGATGGCGAGTATATTGGATCATCTGATGAGTATTGTAGATCTTATGGTATCAGGAACCAGAAAACTCCACCCAAGACACCAAAATTGAACGGGATAGCGGAGAGAATGAATAGGACCTTGATGGAGAGAGTTAGATGTCTCATTTCTGAAGTTAAATTGCCTAACTCTTTTTGGTGTGAAGCACTTTATACTGTTATTCATGTTTTTAATCTATCTCCACATGTCCTCTTGGATAGTAGTGTTCCTGACAGGGTTTGGCATGGAAAGAATGTCTCATGCAACCATTTACGGGCCTTTGGATGTCGTATATTTGTGCATGTTCCCAAGGATGAACGGTCCACGTTTAACGCAAAGACAAAGCAGTGCATCTTCTTGGGATATGGACAAGATGAGCTTAGCTAAAGTTGTATGATCCACTTGATAAGAAGCTGGCGAGGAGCATGAATGTGATCTTCTCTGAAGATCAAACCATTAAGGATATCCAGAAGGCTGCTAGGGAATCTCCTTCGAGCATCTATCAGCCAGATGATATTGAACCAATCCCTTCGCAGAGTGTTCTACATGCAGTGCCAGTTGATGCATATGAGCAGGTTTCAAGTGCAAGACATGAGGAGGATGTACCACAAATCACCACTCCTGATGATGATGATGCAGATGATGGTCAGTAGGATGATGAGGGCTCTTCTTCTTCTGAGGCTCTCCCACCATAGAGACCCATGGGGGGGAGTGACCCTCCACCAGATATTCTTCACATGAGTACATTTTTTTGACAAACAATGGTGAGCCTGAAAGCTATGAAGAAACCTTGCAAGATGCAAATAAGGATAAATGGGTAGAAGCTATGAAAGAGGAAATAGAGTCCCTTCACAAAAATCATACCTTCGATATTGTCAAGTTTTTCCCACAGGCAAGGAGCATTGAGAAACAAGTGGGTTTATAGAGTGAAACATGATAAATACTCTACAAACCCAAGTACAAAGCTAGGTTGGTTGTGAAAGGTTTTAATCAAAGAAAGGGAGTTGACTTTGAGGAGATCTTTTCTCGTATGGTGAAGATGTCTTCTATCCGGGTGGTTCTTAATTTAGCAGCTAGTCTTGATTTGGAGGTTGAACAATTGAATGTGAAGACATCTTTCCTCCATGGTGACCTTGAGGAGGAAATCTACTTGTTGCAACTAGAGGGCTTCACAGTCAAAGGCAAGGAAAACTATATTTGCAGATTGAGGAAGAGTCTATATGGCTTGAAGAAAGGATCCAGGCAGTGGTACAAGAAGTTTGACTCGTTCATGGAGGAGCATGGTTAGTCCAAGATCACTTCAGACCATTGTGTGTTCATGAAGAATTTCTCAGGTGATGATTTCATCATATTATTACTTTATGTTGACGACATGCTGATAGTAAGCAATAATGGAGAGAGAATTTCTGCCTTGAAGAAAGATTTGAGCAGGTCCTTGCTATGAAAGACTTGGGGCATGCAGGCCAGATACTGGGCATGAAGATTACTCGAGATAGGGAAACAAAGAAAGTTCAACTTTCACAAGATAAGTATATTGAGAAGGTACTTCAAAGATTTCATATGAAGAAGGCAAAGCCAACTAGCATGCCTCTTCGAGCGCATTTCAAGTTAAGTTCCAAATATAGACCACAGAATAATGCAGAGAAAAAAGATATGGAAAGAATTCCCTATGCATCAGCCACAGATAGTCTCATGTATGTCATGGTTTGTACGAGGCCAGATATTACTCATACAATTGAAATTGTTATTAGATTCATCTCAAATCTAGGAAAATAGAATTGGGAAGAAGTTAAATGGATCTTGAGATTTCTTCGAGGTACTTGAAGTTACTCTCTTTGCTTTGGAGCAGAGAAGCCTATTCTTCGTAGATACATAGATTCAGATATGACGGGTGACATTGATGGGAAAAGATTCATATATGGCTACATGATGTCCTTTTCAGGTGGTGCAGTTTCTTAGCAGTCTCGTCTCCAGAAGTGTGTTGCATTATCCACTACAGAGGCTAAGTTCATTGCAGCTACAGAGGCATGCAAGGAGTTGTTGTGGATGAAAAAGTTCATGCAGGAACTTGATTTTCATCAGGACAAGTATGTGCTTTACTGTGATAGTCAGAGTGATATTCACCTTGGCAAGCACTCTACATTACATGCAAGATCGAAGCACATCAATGTCAGATATCATTAGATACATGATATGTTAGAATCGAAGCAGCTTGTACTTGAGAAGATCCACACAGATGACAACGATATTGATATGATGACAAAGACTTTGCCGCTTGAAAAATTTAAGAGATGCCGCTCCCTCGCAGGTTTGGAGCAGTTCCCACATCGTCAGTGAGGAAGAGATTCGTTGGATGGATTCCCCTCCTTATAGGAACCTAGTCCATATATATAGGACATTGGTACTCCTATTTGGAAAAGGAAAGATCAATTATCTTTTAGTATTAGAAGTTATCTTTCCTTATTCATATTGGAAGTAGGAGTTCATGTTTCCTTATTTTCCCATCTATATGGAGAATAAATAGGGGGTATGTGATGCATACGAGGATCATCCCAACACAAGCTCTCCAAGCATAAGAAAGAAATGAGAGAGAGGAAGAAGAAAGAAAGTTCGTGGTTGCCGCGGAGTTTGGAGGGAGTAACCATTGGAGCAGTTCTTCTCAAGCATTCTTCCCTATAATTTGGCGATGGATTTACTATTGGGTGATATTTATCCTCTCTATTATTCTCCATTGTTTGGTGATTTGTAGAACCGTATTGAGGATCAGCCCTTTGTAAGCCCCTTACAGGAGATTACTTCGATTATAGTGCTTGATTTTGGGTTGTGATCAACCCCGTGGTTTTTCTCCTCACATTGAGGGTTTTCCACGTTAAAATTCTCTGTGCATCTGTGGTTGATTTTTTTTGTAGTTGAGATACTTTATCGTAGTTGACTACCGACTTTGCTTATTTTTCCGTAATTCAATTTATACGGGGATTCCCAACAACCTATAGTTAAAAGCGCTTTTACCAGAAGCCAATATGGAAGTTAGATGCAAGGTCTCTACACTACCATAAATATTAGTTTAGACCCTTCACATAGATTTGCAACAACCTTAGGTGCTCTTTTTTTTATCAATTCTAGATACCTCGACCTCTCCTCTAAAGAACTCTCCATGTACATTAGAACCACTTAATTCGACATTGAAAATCCTTATTCATTGATCCCTGGTGAAATCCTCTCGATGTAACGAGTCAAGGAGGTAGTCCTCATCAGTTGAGAAATCTAGAGTAGGCCAATGAGATCCACCTTTACGCAACAACAGTTTATGAGGTTGCTGAGTCCATGATTTATTAATATTTCTATCGCATTTTGACTAAAACCCCTTAAAAACATATAAATATGCATTAATCTTCACTTTTTATCCAAATCTTATTCATGAATAAAAACTAAATTTCATGCATAAAAAACACAAAAATAAAAATTACAAAGATAAAAGGAAGAATGTAAATATGTATATATTGTACAGTATGACTTAAGAAATATAAATATAGCTATAAGATATATTTATATGACCTAACCTCCAAGACCAGGTCAACATGAAATGGTTGAAAAATAATAAGGGGGAGATAAGGAAGAAAATACAAAAATAACTTACCATGAACATAATACATTAATTCCATTAATTTACTATATATACACAATCTTCACCTAATTTTATCTAATTTATATGTAATATTTTTCACTAAAGTGTTCACTATTGTGTCCATAAAACTTTGTATAAAAATATAAAAAAAATAAACTTGTAAATTTGGCAAGTAATCAGACTTTCAAATCATCAATTTCCCAACTTCTGAACCTCATAACTTCATCATACGAACTCCAATTTCACTGTATTCATGTTTAAAGTTAAAGTTATTAAATTCTCTAATTAATGATATCATTTTCATCGAAAACGGAATCCGTTTACAAAAAAATCAGTTTTTGAACCTAATGACAATTAGCTTTCTAGGCTATTGAATTTATTATGTACACAGTATTTATAGCAAAATTGTTTAGTGACTTTTAATTATTTTCTTAATATTTTAGTTTATTTATAAAATATCAAAAAATAAAACCCTTATTTAAATTTTTAAATAAATAAAAAACCAAATAAAATAGAAAAAATGAAATGTGTTTTATATACTTATATATTAATCTATGTAAACTAACTTATTGAAATCCACAAAAATTCCTATAACTCCTATTTATTATTATATAAATTAATAAAATAAAAAATATTACATTATTTAATATTTAATCAAAAATACAAATTGTATTTATAATGTATATTATATGCATATTTATTGATATTTTACTTATGTATCATAAAATATACTATTTATAAATGTAAAATATACTATAATTTAGACAATTTAAGTATCATTATTTTTTGTTTTATATATACTCAAAATAACTTTATTTGCTATTTATTACATAATTACTAATGTATTTTAACCTTTGGAATTATGTAGTGCTGGCAACTGTCATCACAGCATGCTTCTTATTCAAGAAGTTGTTCGTTCAGTTGTTTTGGTGACCCTAACTTTATCTATTTCTACCACCCTCGATCTGACACCTAACTCCAATATAAACCCTGATCTTCTAGCCTATACATCCATCTTACATGAGTGATCTTCAATCCATCCCAACTAACCTCCATCTTCCCTATTTAAGGCCCTCAAGTTGACGCATTTTATCAACTCCTCCAACTACCAGTTCCAATTGCCTGAAACCTTCAACTTCCAAGCATTGGAGTTCTTCCTTTGTGTGATAGACAAAGAAAGAGTGCTACCTACATGGAAGAAGGATCATCACGGAATGAGTTTCAAGGTCTTTGGCATTGCATCACGACTGACACTGCCGTGTGAAGCTCCGAGAAGGTCGCCGCCTCGTAAAGTTATAACCTACGGTTCATACAAAATTAACTACTAGGTGAATTCATCCACTTATTTTCATTCATTTAAATATCTTTTTAGCCATCTCAATCACTACTTTTAGCAACCCTAATTACCATCTCTTGATTGCACTCAAAAGACCCGTCTCATTTGATGAAATTCATTGATACATTTGAGTTGAAAATCCTCATTTCTGAACAATCTGTTTTGCGTAAGAACTGAGCCATTCCTCTAGGTCAATTCGTCAAAATCGAGCCATCTATTTCTTATAGGTAGTTGTCATTTCTTGGACCATTTGATGAGAGTCTTCAAAGTGATTTGAAGCATTAGAAGAACTAGAAGTCATATCCATCTGGAACCCTAAAAGTCCCTCAATCTTTCGCCTTCGGTGATATATTGCAGCAGGAGAGCTTGAAGGGGGAGCAACCCCCTTTTGGCCTTGCCTCTGATCATTCACGTGTTGCCGTCAATCGACCAAACCACTACAGGAGTACCAGAGAAGCCAAATCACCGTCGCGAACAACCTCGAGCTCCAAACGAAGCACGTTGGCGACACATGTCCTCATCTGACGATCAGGATTGAGCGTCGCTTTCTGATATTCACCATTCAACCAGAAATGGTGGAATAACTACAACATAATACTGTTGCATTTCTGAAATTAACACGTGCCTGCAGAGATTTTCAGAATTGCATTTAGGTTCCTCCACATGAACCTAAATGCAAACTTCTATTTTCTTTATAGAAACTTTTCTATCTTTTATTACGTTTATACCCTTGTACTCTACAGACATTTGTACACTTCAGTTTTTGTTGTTTTTTAGGGTATATTCACAACTAACCTATCATAATTTTGGTATATTTTTTTAGGCTTTTATCACTTTTTCCCCTTATTTGATTTTATGAATTTCATCTTGATTTTATTTTTTTTGTGATTTTTTCTTCGAGCATGTTACTAGGTTTCCGTCCTCGTTTTTACTATATATTAATATTTACCTATTCTATCACATATCTACTATATGGTATATATATTTGAAATTATATTTCATTTATAAATAAAAGTCCACTTTCTTTTCTTCATTTTAATCATTATAGTAGAATATTACATTACACTATACTATACTTCTTATATTGTATTACCATTTTTTCCAAACTAATAATTTTTAAAAACAAAATAAAATTACAAAAAAATAAAATAAAAATCTATAAAAAATAAAAATCAAATAAAAATCATAAAAACTAAAAACCACACAAAAAGAGCTTTCGAACAAGAAATCAAATCACAAAACTAATTTATTTATTAATATATATTTATTAAGATATTAAAATCCATAAAAGCTCCCATAATTCTTATCTATTACTGTATAATTTAATAAAAATATTAATTTAGTATCTTATTTATTAAATTTTAAGTTACAAATACAAAAGCTATTTATTAAACCTATTTTATTAGTATTAAAACTATATATAATATACATTATTTATTTATGCATTATGTATCATAATTTAGATAATTAAATTATCTACAACTTTTGTTTTTTTACAATTTTAAAAGTAACTTAATTTATTATTTAATATTGATTTTACAAGTTATATTTGGATTTGGACTTTGTGGTGTTGACAAGTGTCAACACCACAATTCACATTTAACCTCAAGAAGACATGGCGTTAGTTAATCTAACAACCTGTCTTCTACTAATTGTTAGCAATGTGAGCCCGAGGCGAACCATTCCTACAATAAATGTTATTGTAATTAATGATTTATCAATAAAAGTTATTGATTATGTTTTCACTCCCTTTCTGATATTGAATGAACGAATGCACTATAAGGTCCCTCTGTACAATTAGGGTTATGTATCATGGCCAACTTGATAATCATACAGCTGTTGATTCATTGATTGAATCATAGAGGATGGTGCTTGGATGAATATCTAAAGAGTTAGATAGAGGACTCATTAAGCATCATCAATGATTGACAAGTAGTGATCTCTAGTCTGAGTGGTAGATGGCAATCCTATCTCATTAGACTGATATCTGATCGACCTCTTGATGCAGGTCCCCTGCATGGGAATATTGATTCGGAGGTATCAGATTAGTTGAGTCAATGAGTTGACTTAACGAGATCGAGATAACCAAAGACTTGTGATGAATATTGTCACATCACAGGCAAACATCCTCTGACCAGAGACAGATGTATTGCTATATGTCTGAGTATGTACATTTGGCAGACCAATAGGTTGATGACCTAACCAAGGTCTATATACCGGCGAGATGGTGTGCATGTATGGGCATATGAGTAATATGATCTCTCAAAGGGATCATACAGGTTCACTTGTGAACCGGGAGACATGAGCTCACTCATGAGGTTTTGGGATTGACCAAATTCCATGCATGGTCATCATGCTTTAGAAGCATGATATGAATTTGAAGGTAAGATATATGCTTTGTGAAAGCATATGATCTATACCATATCCCAAGAACCAAGATTGAGAAACTAAGTGATCAAACCCTGAAGATGACAGTATAAAAGTGATCTATATCTTCGGGACGATCTGAGTCTTCCAGTATGCAGGATGTACAGGTATTGGGAATACCTGAAGGGTGATTTGATCATAAACGATTGTATAACCATGACGCTTCCATTCCGAAGGAGTGATGAAACAAGTCTGGATTTTAGTGACTCCTCTCATTAGAGAAGTGACCCAATCTTAGTCCATATACTGGACATTGATCTGAATGAGATTCAGATGCAATGAGAAGATTAGGTTTACGGTCTTGATTTAGTCAAGCATCTATGAGAGGTCCACGGGATCTGGATTTGTGATGTGATCTCAATATCCAAGTCACTATACATGGAACAATACAATCGCCATGTCCTTATCTCCAAGTATCTGAGGAGTAATAACATTGTTCTTAAAGGATTTAAGAATAACTCCATAAGATCTAAGCAATGAGAAATTGATAATTAAATGTGATTTAATTATCATGATGTATGAGAGATTATCCAATATAATTAAATGTGATTTAATTATTATGGATAAGAATAATGTGGATTGTAATATCCAATTATTCATAATAAGAAAAACAAGGAGATGTGCAATCTCATGAGAATCCATGAGATTGCCCTCCCCATATGGGAAGGAGGTGGCATCACCAATTCCTTTATGGAATTGGTGGTCGTCCACTTCCCCTAATGGGGAAGGTGGATCTCATTTGTATTTTCACTCCTTATTTGTTTGGTTTAATTTGGTATTAATATATATTTGATTTATCAAATATATTTAATCAAAATTAAATCACAAATTGTTGGTTTTTACCAACAACAATCTTGACCATTGGATGGACATAAATCAATCTCATCCATTGATTTTATATGTCCCATGGATTGAGATCCATGGATCCCAAATCCCTATAAATAGAGAGGCATACCATGCTCTCTCTTTAACATGCTATTGTAGCATACAACTCTCTCTCTCTCTCTCTCTCTCTCTCTCTCTCTTTCTCCATACTCGACAGCCCTCTCTCCCTCTCTTCTTGGTGGCCGTCCACCATACCTTGGTGGAGAAAATTGTCGACGCCCGCGCCATCGTGCTGCCGCTTCGACGCTCTACGGTTCTCCGTCTACTTGGAGTGCTTCACTCACGAAGGAGACGTTCGATCTCGTGCGACGAGATCAGGAGCAACCGTGCTTGGATCATCTTGGATTGCGAGGACACCGCGACTCATCTCCGCGCTCGCAATTCGTTACTCCAACGATCGGACTTGAGACAGGAGGTCTCTTCTCTTAGAGACTTGATCAACCACGCTTCAAGAGGTATTGCATTATACTTGTTGTGGTTATAGATGAAACGATTTGAGAATGGTTCTCGGATCATGTGGTTTCATCGAATAAATTTTTTAAATTCCGCTGCACCGAACAACTAGTACGACTAGTCGTTCTTCATCGTATCTGATACGATGATCACGCTTCCGTGATGCACTTGAAGATTTCTCCATATCCTTCAAGTGGTATCAAAGCTTTAGGTTGACGGTTCCGAATATGATTCGAAAAACCGAGGACGACTTGGGTTCGTTAAGGTCGCGAAAGTTTTCATCGCATTTGATTTCGCAGATCTGTTTAGTAAATAAATTCGGCACTGTTTAAATTGTTTAAACACGATTTTAATACTTGTATTCTGTTTTCCATTAAATAAGGAAACCATAGGATCTGAGTTTGCGTAAATCGGATTTCGTATGCTCTAGATATGATTGTTTTAATGAACATGTATGCACTCTTGCGGGAACAGTAGATTTTAACCTGATTAAAGAGTTAATTACTGTTATCATCTACCTCGAAATGTGTAAAATATCACTTGGCTTCTGTCCTAAATCAAGTTAGCAATCTATTAAAATTGAGTTTATCTAATTTGGATTTAAATTGATTGAGATATGTAAATTTTAGTGAGTAGGGGTCACTGCTGAAATTACTGTCCTAATCTAGAACCAAGTGATTGTCAATTAGTGAAATTAATTGTTAATTTCGTGAAATAATCTTGAAAAATATTTGTGAAATATTGAAAGATGATTATTTACCTAATTGACTTGGCCTCAACCAATTAATTGATTAAGATGTGATCTAAATCATAATTGGAAACTATAATCTTCAAACTTGATGCTTGAATAGGATTTGGGAATTTGTGTAGCAAATTTCCTTATAATCAAAAATATTTTGATTATTACTATATGGTACAATTTCGGTTGAAGAACCGATGATCATCTCAAGTACAAATTAATCAATTTGACATTATCCTTTCCCGAGGTGGATATGGTGTCTAGTCGGGGATCGCTGGGGTAGCGGGTTGCAACGTATGCGGTCCGTCCCACTCCCGTCGGTACTGGCCATGACAGCGGGTAGGGCTGGGATAATGTCCGAGGGATTAAGATGTATTTTTCTAATTATTAAAATACGAATTAATACGTACTTTGAGAATATTACCATATATATATTCAAGTAAAACAATCAAGTTTGATTTATTGAATTAGATTGATAATTAATTTAATATGATTAAATTAATTATGTCCAATTAAAATACTCTAATATGATTAGAGTTAATAATTCCCTTGGAAGAATTAATTATATGAATATGATTCATGTTGATTAATTAGAATTTGAATAAGAGATGGAGGATCACATAAGTGACATCCATGGTCTCCCGTCAAGGCGAAGGGTTTCGTCGCCAGATATTATGTGTAGGAGACGCCTGTCCAAAGTGACAGCTCCTGCATATGATCCATTTGGATCGGACTCGTCGCTTCTCGAAAGAGTAAGGACGTATGCGTAGTGACCCCAATATCGAGTCCTCATATTATTGGGGCGATATTGGATTGCGCATAGCGAGTTGTATTCCTGTTGATGGTTGGTTCAATTAATAACGGGTCAACATCACCTTAGGGGTGGTGGGCCTGGGTATTAAAGATCGAATTGGGAAAATGCAAGTTGGACTTGCAAGGCGGAATATGTTCCCGCTTCTCTTTATTGGAGTCATAAGTTCTCATATTATTGGGATATGACAAAGGTAAAGAGGAGATCCCAGTTCTTGCTTGAGATATATCGGTAAGTATATCTCCTACTTTGAAAGTAAATAAGGGAATAAACTTTCATAGTTGACATAGCAAGACTAATTTGATTTAAAATGCCTTAATCAAATAAAACTAAATTGAATATATGATTATATGTTCTAATATAGTGCATTCTCAATTTCAGAAAATGAAATCCATGAACCCACTGAGCAGGCTTCTGGAGGTCAACCAATTGACCGGACCAAATTACTCGGATTGGATCCGTAATTTGGAGCTTGTTCTCTCTGCGGAGCGCATCAGTTATGTGCTCTCTGAGGACAAGCATGAGAACCCTAAATCCAAGGAAGAAAAAGCATTTAATGACAAGTATGATGAAGATCATGTCTTGGCTAGATGCTACATCTTGGGTTCTCTCTCCAATGTTCTTCAGAAACAACATGTGGAGATGAGTACTTGCCAGGAGATCATGCAGAACCTAAAAGATATGTTTGGTTACATTAACCGTACCAGCGGTACAATGTTATGAAAGATCTCATTTGCTGCAAGATGCAGGAAGGAACTTCGGTCCGTGAACATGTACTCAAAATGTTTGGGTACTTGTCGGAGCTGGAGACTCTTGGAGCAACAATGGATGCAGACATGCAAGATGACTTCATTCTAGTGTCGTTGCCCAAGTCTTTCAATAACTCTGTAGTGTCATTCCACATGAACAAGTTGGAATTGACAAGTGCTGCTCTCCTTGCTGCATTTAAGTCTGCAGAAGACGTGATCAAAAAGGATGGTCCCACTGGCAGTGCAATGGTTGCACAAGTCAGAGGGAAGCACGGTCGGAAGCATGGTTCTCGGAAGGGCCCGGCCCAGAAGAGAAAGAAGAAGGGACAAAGTGTTGGCTCTTCTTCCAATGCATCCACTCTAATGACGTCGAAGAAAACCGACGTCTATCACCACTGCAAAAAGCCGAAGCACTAGAGGCGTAATTGCCCGGATTACCTGAAGTCGGTCGACAAAGGTAAAGCCCCAACAGGTATGAAATCTACTTTTATCATTGAAACCAGCTTTCTCGTAGGACGAGAAGGAAGTTGGGTTGTTGATTCTGGTGCTTCTGTTCATGTATGCAATTTGTTGTATTTGTTTCAGGAAACTAGAAAACTTGAAGAAGGGGAGATAGTCATCCAGATGAGATCTGATGCAAGTGTTGCAGCAGTTGTCGTCGGGACTTGTCGGCTATCATTATCTAGTGGTAGAGTCCTAGTATTTAAAGAGTGTCTTTATGTACCTGAAGTCAGGAGGAACTTAATATCTATATCTAAGCTAGTTAGAAGTGGATATTCATTCCTGTTCTGTAATAAATTAGTCATAAATCATTATGGTAAATATATTGCAGATGGTATTTTGAATTCTAGAGGACTCTATGAATTGTGCATTAATGAGCATGTCATGAATGTTACAACCACTAATAAAAATCCTAAAAGATCCTGGAATAATGAAAATCATTCAAACATGATTTGGCATCAAAGGCTTAGTCATTTATCTGTTGATAGGATCAATAGATTGATAAAGGATGGACCTTTAGATTTTCTACAGGTTTAATCTTTACCTACCTGTGAACATTGTATTCGTGGTAAAATGACTAGGATGTCTTTCCATAACAAGGTTACTAGATGCGACGGCATTATTGACTTAATACATACCGATGTATGTGGTCCCTTCAGTACCGCGACTCGAAATGGATACCGATATTATTTGATATTTATCGATGACCATTCGCGATACGGGTTTGTCTTCCTATTACGTCATAAATCTGAAACCTTTGAAAAGTTCAAAGAGTTCAAGGCTTTGGTTGAGAACCAAACCGATAGAAAGATTAAACGAATTCGATCTGATCGAGGTGGCGAGTACCTCTCTGATGAATTCAAGGAATACCTCAAAGAGAATGGAATTATCTCCAATCTCACTACTCCTGGAACTCCCCAACTTAATGGTGTTGCTGAAAGACGCAACAGGACCATCATGGATATGGTCCGTTCAATGATAAGTAAAGCACATTTACCACTTAGTTTCTGGGGATATGCAGTAGAGACTGCAATATATATCCTGAATAAGATTCCTAGCAAATATGTACCTAAGACTCCTCATGAGATCTGGTATAGAACCAAACCTAGTGTTAAGCACTTGAGGGTTTGGGGTTGCTTGGTCCATGCAAAGAACGAGGACGCAAGTAAGCTGGAATCTCGCACTCGTGAGTGTTACTTCATTGGGTATGTTAGAGATGGTATTGGATACCAGCTCTATGACCCTGAGACCCAAAAGGTTTTTATCTCCAGAGATGTGAAATATTTGGAGGATGATTTCCTTAAAGGTCAAGATAAAAATGAAGTAGAGGAACTCATTGAATCCCCTGAGGATTCTGATCTTCTTAGACCAGAAATTGAAGAAGTAAATAAAGATGAAACACCCATACCTCTTCGAAGGAGTTCGAGGGTGGTTGCACCACCTGAAAGGTATGGATTTCATGTGTCAAGTGAAACTGACATTGATCCTACTTCATTTGATGAAGCACTCGTGGATCAAGACATGGATAGATGGATGCTATCAATGAAGTCAGAAATTGACTCCATGCATAAGAATGGTGTATGGACCCTAGAGGATCCACATAAAGGGGTTAAACCCATTGGGTGTAAATGGATCTTCAAGAGAAAGAGGGGACCTGATGGGAAAGTAGAGACTTTCAAATCACAGCTCGTAGCCAAGGGCTACACACAGAGAGAAGGCATCGACTACGATGAGACATTCTCTCCTGTGGCTATGCTTAAATCCATCAGGGCATTGCTGGCTATAGCTGCATATCTTGACTACGACATCTGGCAGATGGACGTCAAGACGGCTTTTCTCAATGGATACCTCGAGGAGGATATCTACATGGAGCAGCCCCAGGGCTTCATGACAGAGGATGGTAAAGTATGAAAGCTGAAGAAATCCATCTATGGGCTCAAGCAAGCTTCTCGTAGTTGGAACATCAGATTTGACGAAACCATAAAGAGTTATGATTTTGTGCAGAATCCTGATGAACCTTGTGTATACAAGAAGCTTAGTGGGAGCGCCATTGTGTTCATCGTGCTTTATGTAGATGACATCCTTATCATTGGGAATGATACAGGGATGATGACCAGTGTGAAGATTTGGATGTCCCATACCTTTGAGATGAAAGATCTTGGAGAAGCCTCTTATATCTTGGGTCTGAAGTTGTTCAGAAACCAGGAGAAGAGGATATTGGGATTGTCACAACATGGATACATTAAGAAAATTCTTGAACGATTCCGTATGGATAGTTCCAAGAAAGGATTCCTGCCCTTAAGGCATGGTATCCACCTGTCTAAAGGAATGGCTCCTCAAACTGTTGAGGAAAAGAAAGCCATGGCTGGATGCCCTTATGCATCAGCTGTAGGAAGCTTAATGTATGCTATGATGCGCACTAGGCCAGATATTTGCCATGCAGTGGGAGTGGTAAGTCGTTACCAATCCTGCTATGGAGAACAATACTGGAATGCAGTAAAGAACATATTCAAATATCTAAGACGGACGCAAGATTACACCTTGATCTACGGAGATGGTGATCTCCAAGTCTTGGGATATACAGATTCTGACTTCCAATCGGATATTGATGATCGAAAGTCGACATCAGGGTTTGTGTTCCTATTGAATGGTGGTGCTGTGAGCTGGAGAAGCAAGAAGCAGGATACTACAACAGATTCAACAACAGAAGCCGAATACATTGCCACATCGGATGCTGCAAAGGAGGCGGTGTGGTTGCGCAAGTTCGTCCAGGAGCTTGGCGTAGTTTCCTCTGATACTCCCATCCCGCTACTCTGTGATAACACGGGAGCCATTGCCCAGGCGAAGTAACCCAGATGGCATCAGAAGAGAAAGCACGTAGAAAGGAAATACCACATCATTCGGGAGATTCAAAAGCGTGGTGACATTATCATCACCAAGGTGGCCTCTGCCGACAAACGTTGCTGATCCTCTTACCAAACCTCTGACAAAGAAGGTTTTCAACCAGCATGTAATGAGTATGGTTTAAGGATTGTTCCTGAATGGTTCTGAGGGCTAGTGGGAGATTGTTAGCAATGTGAGCCCGAGGCGAACCATTCCTACAATAAATGTTATTGTAATTAATGATTTATCAATAAAAGTTATTGATTATGTTTTCACTCCCTTTCTGATATTGAATGAATGAATGCACTATAAGGTCCCTCTGTACAATTAGGGTTATGTACCATGGCCAACTTGATAATCATACAGCTGTTGATTCATTGATTGAATCATGGAGGCTGATGCTTGGATGAATATCTAAGGAGTTAGATAGAGGACTCATCAAGCATCATCAATGATTGACAAGTAGTGATCTCCAGTCTGAGTGGGAGATGACAATCCTATCTCATTAGACTGATATCTGATCGACCTCTTGATGCAGGTCCTCTGCATGGGAATATTGATTCGGAGGTATCAGATTAGTTGAGTCAATGAGTTGACTTATATCAAGATCGAGATAACCAAAGACCTGTGACGAATACTGTCACATCACAGGCAAACATCCTCTAACCAGAGACAGATGTATTGCTATATGTCTGAGTATGTAAATTTGGCAGACCAATAGGTTGATGACCTAACCAAGGTCTATATACCGGTGAGCTGGTGTGCATGTAAGGGCATATGAGTAATATGATCTCTCAAAGGGATCATACAGGTTCACTTGTGAACCGGGAGACATGAGCTCACTCATGAGGTTTTGGGATTGACCAAATTCCATGCATGGTCATCATGCTTTAGAAGCATGATATGAATTTGAAGGTAAGATATATGCTTTGTGAAAGCATATGATCTATACCATATCCCAAGAACCAAGATTGAGAAACTTAGTGATCAAACCCTGAAGATGACAGTGTAAAAGTGATCTATATCTTCGGGATGATCATGAGTCTTCCAGTATGCAGGATGTACAGGTATTGAGAATACCTGAAGGGTGATTTGATCATAAACGATTGTATAACCATGACGCCTCCATTCCAAGGGAGTGATGTAACAGGTCTGGATTTTAGTGACTCCTCTCATTAGAGAAGTGACCTAATCTTAGTCCATATACTGGACATTGATCTGAATGAGATTCAGATGCAATGAGAAGATTAGGTTTACGGTCTTGATTTAGTCAAGCATCTATGAGAGGTCCATGGGATCTGGATTTGTGATGTGATCTCAATATCCAAGTCACTATACGTGGAACAATACAATCGTCCTGTCCTTATCTCCAAGTATCTGAGGAGTAATAACATTGTTCTTAAAGGATTTAAGAATAATTCCATAAGATCTAAGCAATGAGAAATTGATAATTAAATGTGATTTAATTATCATGATGTATGAGAGATTATCCAATATAATTAAATGTGATTTAATTATTATGGATAAGAATAATGTGGATTGTAATATCCAATTATTCATAATATGTTATAAATGTGATTTATAATGTATTAGAGAGAGCTAATTATAATTTATATTTGTAGATTAATTATTAATGTGTATTGGATATACATTGTCTAATTAATTGAAAATATAAATTACATTTAGTTTTGGGTTGTGAATATGATTCACAATTTTCCAATGTCAAGATTGCAATATTCCCAAAATAATTGAGAATTATCTTTGGTGAATAAAATACCAACAAATAATTGTTGGAAAATAAGTTGAGAGAAAAACAAGGAGATGTGCAATCTCATGGGAATCCATGAGATTGCCCTCCCCATATGGGAAGGAGGTGGCGACACCAATTCCTTTATGGAATTGGTGGCTGTCCACTCCCCCTAATGGGGAAGGTGGATCTCATTTGTATTTTCATTCCTTATTTGTTTGGTTTAATTTGGTATTAATATATATATTTGATTTATCAAATATATTTAATCAAAATTAAATCACAAATTGTTGGTTTTTACCAACAACAATCTTGACCATTGGATAGACATAAATCAATCTCATCCATTGATTTTACATGTCCCATGGATTGAGATCCATGGATCCCAAAACCCTATAAATAGAGAGGCATACCATGCTCTCTCTTTAACATGCTATTGTAGCACACAACTCTCTCTCTCTCTCTCTCCATACTCGACAGCCCTCTCTCCCGCTCTTCTTGGTGGCCGTCCACCATACCTTGGTGGAGAGAATTGCCGACGCCCGCACCATCGTGCTGCCGCTTCGACGTTCTGCGGTTCTCCGTCTACTTGGAGTGCTTCACTCACGAAGGAGACGTTCGATCTCGTGCGACGAGATCAGGAGAAACCATTCTTGGATCATCTTGGATTGCGAGGACACCGCGACTCATCTCCGCGCTCGCAAGCCGTTACTCCGATGATCGGCCTTGAGACAGGAGGTCTCTTCTCTTAGAGACTTGATCAACCACGCTTCAAGAGGTATTGCATTATACATGTTGTGGTTATAGATGAAACGATTTGAGAATGGTTCTCGGATCATGTGGTTTCATCGAATAAATTTTTTAAATTCCGTTGCACCGAACAACTAGTACGACTAGTCGTTCTTCATCGTATCCGATACGATGATCACGCTTCCGTGATGCGCTTGAGGATTTCTCCATATCCTTCACTAATTACCCACACTTCGCTTCTAAACAAAAGTTAAATATGAACCCTCCTTTCCAAAGCTTTAACAACCTAGTTCCACGCTGACCCTTGGATCCAACCTCCCATTTACCGTCTTCCCTATTTATTCACATGAAGATCACCATCAACAACTAACTCCCTCCAACATCAGACTACCTGACCGGATCTCCTCCTTCTTTGCTCCACTCTGACCACCTCAGGTGACAAACGAGGAGGTTAATTGCCCTGCATGGAAGAGGGACCTTTGGTTGAGCAGTTCCAAGGTGACTCTCTGCCTTGAATCATCGCCACTGGCAACGTTTGATCTTAAGAAATACCGAACTTCGAGCTACAACCAGAGGGTCTTAAACCCTCATTCCTCCACCCATTTTCTTTTTCCTCGTATATCTCTCCTGATTAATGTAAATAATCGCATCTTTAGTTAGGTTAATTAGTCTTTCTTCATCCACAATCAATTTCCACACTTGAATTGAACCCAAATTGACCCAAATTGAGCAATTTATATCCCATATCTGAACATTTTTGGAAGCCATATATGATATTTTGTTGTACGCAAGAATGCTTCCTTTTCAGGTCCATTCCTTTTGGAATCGAGCCATATTATTCTCTTGCAGATTGATTTATCCATTGGGTGAATCTTTAATTGAATTTAATGTAGCATACTGATCAATATTCAAGATCTAGAAACCTTCCCAGGTCAAGAGCCTTCGACGCATCTTCATCCTCGACCTCCTTGCTATAGGAGAGCTCGAAGGGGGAGGAACCCCCTTCTGGCCCTACCTGAGTCTCCGCACACATTCACACGAACCGTCGAAGCCATCAATCACCGCTAATTGGTCGAATAGTCGAAGCCCTAGGGATGTTCTCCCCGAGAAGATCACCAAAAGTTACAACATGTTGTCACGTGTCCACCATCAAGGATCCAGATCAAGCTGTATAATGTAATCTCCGCCCCCATTTCGAAACGGTTGAGAAATTGCACGTTCAACCCTGCTCATTTCCAGAATCCAGCACCGCTTCAGGACTATTAGTTATTTGCAGAGAGGTCTTAGAGCAGGGACCTAATTGGAAACTAACTATTTTTATCTACATTTAGGTCCCTGACCAGGGACCAAATTGCTGAAGACCTTTTATTTTCTTTTATAGGTGTACCATTGTATATATTGTGAACATTGGACACTCTTTGGAGATTATTTTTCATCAATTTTTAAGGGTAGTTCGCTAACTACCCTTTCAAGGTTTTATTTCATTTTCCACATATTTTTCTCGCTTTATTGTTGAGTTTTGATTTGTCAAATTTCATCTCCATTTTATGTTTCATTCCGTTTGTCCTCGAGTACGTTTCCCGCTTCTCTTCTTCATATCACCTACGCATATAGTATCACCTATTTCATATATCTTCTATATACTATATTGCGGATCTTTTGAAAAATCTATTACCTTTTTGAAAAAAATCATCTTCATTATTACTACTTGACAACTTGTATTTAAGCATTTTAGATGACTGTCGATGGATTTATTTAACTTTGGGCCAACAAGTTCCATTACAATAAAAAAGAATTAGAAAAGAAAATTAACAAAGGAATAAAGGGATACAATAACATCGACGATGACGACAACAAAGCTTTTTCCCACTTTAAGTAGGGTCGGTTACATGGATTTCTTGCCTCCATTCAGATCTATCTTGGGTAATTTTCGTGCTTAGATAAAAAAAACTAAGATCACTTTGTATAGTTTCATTCCAACACTTCTTAGGCCTTCAATAGAAATTGTATTCACAGGAAAAACGTCTTGGACCAACGATTTCTTGTCTTGATTTGATTGAAGTACTTGGGAGTATAAGGGTTGGCATTAGATCGGACCCTTGTAGGTCGTCCACGGTCTGGACCCCAAGCCAGTCCATTTAATATATCTATCAGGATTTCAGTCAAGGTTTCTTTCTAGCAACAATAGTTAATCATATACTTTCGAAAACTAACGAAGAGCGAAAATACATTTATCCTGCTCGGTATAGTAAGTAAAATATTAACTATATAACTTTAGAACGAATGACAAGCGAAATACTCACAAGTCTTCTAAAAGAAAAATAAAACTTACGTCTCTCAACATCCATTATATATAAGTTTTAACATTTTATATTACATAAGGCTTGCGGATGGGAAAACGGCTCAAGAATTCACATAGACCCGAATTCACAAGGACCTATATTTTGACCCATGTCCGACCCATTTTAATTATGGATTTGACCGAACCAGGTTTAGACATCGAATTTAAAGTTTATATTCGACATTTACATGAGAGTTTAATAATTAAAATCGATGTTTCTTTTATCCTTGTCAGTATATCGGACGTTACACATTATATTTCGAAAATACTCATTTTCAATGTGCCTGAATTGACACGTTTTTTTCGACACAAAAGTTATGTCGAAAAACAAAATCTATGTTTACATGGACATGTAACGATGTTTATAAACGTAGACTTAGGGAAAAACTGTTGTAGTGTTCTAGGAGTTAGTTTTCCTTGATAACGATCAGGTGACATAAGCTTAGGATGTCACAATTAATATCGTAGGGTGTTCTCTCTAACAATGAAAAGGGGTAGCTGCGTTTACAAAGATATAAGAAGAAAATGTTACTCAGATCTTGCAATCACTACTAATACTATGGATAATTGATATTGCAAATATACACGGGAGAGGCTAAAACAATCCCAAATATTGTCTCACATATAAAATACATGATTTCACGAAGTGTGAGAGTGGCAATTGTAGAATCTTAAAAGATATTATTCTTGCATCGTTTTATTCGTTGACTATTCATGTCATTTATATATTGACATTGATGCAACAAAGTATAGTGATCTTTAGGCGGTTTGTAGATAACGACCAACTTGGATTACGGCGTAAATTTTGAAGTTTAATGCGGGTCGTAGTATAAGCGTGAGTTGTCTTTGTGTAAATATAAATAAATAAAGTAGGGATGCACATGAAACTGCAGTGTTTTGCCTCTTATTTTTCCAATAATATTTCATTTCTAATTTTTGTATAATTACAGAAGAGTGCCTGTGTGTCCTTACAAAATTCAAAAGAGTATCGTTCTGTTATCACACTTGTGCCACTATATTACATTGGCAAAAGATAAATATAGCGAATTTTATGCAGGATAAATGCGATTGCAAAAAAGAGTTAACGAAATAAGCATTGTTGGAAAGCTTATCCATCTTCTGTTGTTCAGTTGAGAATGCCTGGTTAGTCGTAGATATGGACAGAAAATTTCCAGTATAATTTGATTCGATTCTAATGCATAGGGCCTGGAGAAGCATCTTTCCCAAGTTAACGGCCCATCAATGACAGAAAATGCACTGGTCCCATTCTGTCATCTTTTCGTCCCTGTTTATTTCCTTCTCATTTCTTGAAGGAAATCATGGCATGTGATTTCTTTAAGCAAAGTCGAATTTAGCAGGATTCCCTATGTTGGGGCTCCACCCATATGTGATGTTGGAGACCCGAGACCTGTGAATGCGTCAGAGTGCTATGTATTAGCGGATCCGAGGAAGAAAGACTACTGCGAACTCTCTTTACCCGCTCATCCCTCTTACAACCATGGGTGACCTGAAACACCTGGTCCTGGTTAAGTTCAAGGAAGAGATTGCTGTAAAAGAACTCGTAGACGATATGGAGAAGCTGATCTCGGGTATGACCACTGTCAAGTCCTTGGAGTGGTAGTCGCATCTTCCTTGTTTCTGTTGGAATTTCTTTCCCTTGAGACGCGCACCGAATTCTCGGATTCTGCAAATAAGTGCTTCACGTTACCAATGTCTACGCGGGCAGGGGTGAGAATGCACAAGGAGCGGACGTACTGACGCAGGGGTTTACCCACATCTTTATCATGACATTCCGGAGTGAAGAAGATTACGCGGCATATTCAAACCACCCGAGCCACCTCGAATTCGCCGGTAAATTCGCGGCAGCCATAGATAAGATCTTGCTTTTCCATTTCCCCTTTACTGCTGCCAAGCCTTCGCAAACTTGAACATAGTCTACGGCCGTGTTTGCTTTTAAAAAAACAGCAGTTGGCATGGAATTGTCGTCCGTCCTGTCCACCCTGCTTCTATCTTTTCACATTTCGGGTTCATCTGAGTGGTGTGTTTGGATATGTAACGTACATGCCAATAAAGGTTCTCAAGTTGAGAAGTACGTCACCTATTATTTGCTAGCAGGAAGGTAAATGAGGTTATAGATATCTGCGAACAAGTGCATCGCTTTCGTATTTATATCTAATATTATGAATTGCAGATCTGAAGTCCTGTGATTGCAACTTGAAAATTACTCGGGATAAACAAATTAAGGGGTACTGGACATTGCCTGTTATTGTAAATCTCCCCCTTTCCACTCCCTCAGCAATACTCATACTTGGTAGAAGAACTGCCGGCATTTTTCTTCATGCCAAAATACGGGGCAGGCTGTGCCAAGGGCCGGACGAATGAGTCGAGGCTTCAAAAACCCGGACAAGGCTCGAGCCGAGCCTGCCCACGGGACATACTTCACGGCTCTTTGGACTTCAATAATCAATGGGTTATAGCTTAATTGTTGCATTAGACAATAATGAATAGCTCTGCTTCAAGCATTAAAGAGAAGTTAGCTTATTCAATCCTATCTAAAATAGAACTCGATCATCTTTTTGAAGTTAATCTGTAAACGCCTCGGAATTTGTGCATCAATTCAAGAAGAGAATCTCACTCGGTTCTTCATCTTGACAGCTCTTTTAATTCAGCTAACTACATAAACTATTTCGAGCAGTAAGACTGTCTTGAACTGACAGTCCCGAAATCTCCGGTTTAAGTAACAAAGCACCCCAAAAGAACAACTTTTACAGTCCTGAGCTTTAAAAAAAAAGGCTTAAAGCCGCAATATGATTAGCTCCAGTGCCAAGCATATCATAACTCTTAGTAACACACTATCAAAGGAGTCAAAGTATTGAAAAAAAGCATTGAGAATTAGCTTTTGTTCACACATCCTCTGCACAATAAAGATTCATTCCAAAAAAGCCTTAAATATTCAAAATATGTTATTCAATATAACGCAACTTGTATCCGTGCAAACATCATCTGATAAATGCATTTGTTATGATATTCATGGAATGTCATATCGGTATTGGTATCGATGAACTGTGTCGATACAATATATCGACGCTATATCATCGATATCGAACAGATTTCATGAAGAAAATGATCTTCCAAAGTCAAATATCAGCTATATCGGTAATATATCGGTCACCTGTCGATACTGATATATCACCGATATATCGTGATACGACCTTCCATGATGATATTTGTGCATGCATCATCTCTAGACCACGCCCATAAAAGGGCTGGATGGATGAACCCCCGACCTATCCCCAGGACTGTGACCGCATTATCGCCTCGGGTCCTTGGCTTTTCCAAGGACGTTTTATGGTTTTGAGAAAATGGGATTCTGGCTTGTGCATGGAGAGAGATCTACTGTCCGAAATCCCACTTTGGGTGAGACTTCATGGCTTAAGCCTGGGACACTGCAATGAACTGATTTTGAGCAAGCTAGCAAGCATTCTTGGAACCCCGCTTTTTATGGATGCAGCTACTGCATCTGGGAGGAATTTAGAATATGCGTGTTGTTGTATTTCGATCCAAGCATCCAAAGTCATACCCCCAACTATTCCACTGATCTTCTTCTCTGGTTCTAGACAAGATGTTCCTGTTGAGCTTGAATGGTCCCCTCCCAGATGCTCTTCTTGTGTTGCCTTCGGGCCCATTTCCAAATTTTGTCTGATGGCTAAGGTTGTGTCTCAAGATGGCCCTGCTACAGGCGTTGGTGGCATCCCATCTCCAATTGTTGATTCTGGTGACATTGTTGTTGATGCCTCTGCTCTCAATATTGTTGGTGGTACCGACTCTGTTGTTGATGACCATAATGACCAGGAGATTGGGACTTCAGTCCCTAACTCTACATCATCGTCGGTCGTTGCCTCATCTGGCTCAATCTCGTTGGCTGATACCACTATGGCTATGTCCTATTTAGGTCCTTCTTTGATGGTTGATACTTCGGCTACTCCCTCGGCATCCTTCCATAAACCGCATAAAAGAATGCCCTCATCTGGGAAGGCATCTTCATCCTTTGCCTTTGGTACAAGGCCACTCCTAAATAAGGTGGTGATGAACAAGAGACTGCAAAGCCCGGCTCAAAGCAACTATGCTACTTCATCCATTGACCTAAATTGCCCCTCCTCTGATGGAGAAGGGCATCAGGATTCGCTGGACAGTCAATTATCTACTACCACTGCTCGAACTATTCCTGCCTCTAGGGAGATCCCAATGCAATACGTTGAGAACAACCAGGCATGGTTCACCTCAACCCATAAAAAGAAGAAACCCCCAAGGGTTCCAGTTAAAGAAAAGGGCCGATTTGAGCCCCCTCCACCCCTTTCTTAATGTCAGTGGTGGTTTGTAACACCCGGGGACTTAACAAAAACCGGAAATTTAAATCCATCCTCAAGGAATGCATTGGCAAGAATGCGGAATTGATTGGACTCGTTGAGACCAAGATAAGGCCTGCTAATAGGGATAAATTTGCAAAATTAATCCCAGCTGGTTGGGATTATGTTCACAACAACACTGAACTTGGTCGGGTCTATTGCTTGTGGAGATCTAACTCCTGGACCTGTGACAATGTGGCAACTCATGAGCAATCCATTACTTTGCGAAGCACCAGCCCGGGGGGCTTCTCTTTCCATCTATCTATTATCTATGGAGATAACAACCCACTCAAAAGGAAAGATCTATGGACGCATTTGGAAATGTTGAGAGATCACATTCATGGTGCCTGGCTCGTTTTGGGAGACTTCAATGTAGTGCGATTTTCTTCTGAGAGAATGGGCGGGCGTGAAGCTTCCAGAGCCTCCTTAGATGACTTCAACAACTGCGTGTGTTACTGCGGTCTCTCTGACTTGGAGGCCTCGGGGAACCCATGGTCCTGGAATAATTCTTCGGTTGGACCCGAACGCATTGCTGCTAGATTGGATCGGGCACTTGCTAACGATGAATTCTTAATCTCCCTTCCTTCTGTCAAACTATGCTATTCTCCGCTCCCCCAGTCTGACCATTCTCTAATGACGGTGGCCATCTGTTCCACCCCGCGCAAGCACATTCCTTTTCAGTTTTTCAACTACTGGGCCTCGAGGCCCGGATACATGGAGGCGGTTGGCTCGGGCTGGGCTAAGGAGGTCATCGGGAACCCTCTCTTTGTTCTGGCTCGCACGTTGAAAAATGTCAAACTTTCTTCGAAGAGATGGGCTGCGGAGGATGCTAATGTCTCAAAAGATTCTAAACTAGTTAATGAATTTCTTCATCGAGTTTCTGCTATCCTTGCGGATTCTCCTCTGGACCCCTACGCTGCTCGTTTGGAGAATGATGTAAAAGGATATATTCAACAATTGGAGGATGATCTTGAATCCATGTGGAAACAAAAAAGTAGGGTTGACTGGCTCAACCTTGGCGACCGTAACAACCTCTTCTTTCACATCGCGGCAAAAACGAGGATTTCTAGAAATTACATATCCAATGTTCTTGACATTCATGGGCGGGTTATTGACTGTCAGCATAAGGTGGCTGAGGCCGCGGTGGACCACTTCAATGCTCTTCTCGCCCCTTCTACTCCTACTCCCTTGCGGGGTCCTTGTCCTCCGCCTAAGAGATGTCTCACGACTCTGGCATCGGAGTGGTTGGTGAGACCTTTCGATGGCAAAGAAGTCTGGGAGGCGCTATCCTCTATTGGCTCTTTGAAGGCTCTGGACCGGATGGGTTCAACTCGGCTTTTTTCAAGTGCCACTGGCATATGGTTAAGAATGCAGTGGTTGATGTTGTACAATTTCTCTATAATGGAGGTAACATGGTTAGGGAAGTCAATCACACTTTCCTCACTCTTATTCCTAAAACCACATCCCCCTCTTCCATTGGTGATTATGGTCTACAAAATGTTATCTACAAAATTTTCTCCAAGTTGTTGGCGTCCAGACTCGCCGAGGTCTTGCCTTCACTTATTTCTCCAAATCAATCTGCCTTCTTGAAGGGTAGATCTATTAGTGATAATATTCGGCTGGCTAACGAGATTCTTCATGGATTTGACAAGAAGGCATCCCGTAATAAAGCATGCGTCAAAATTGACCTTTCAAAGGCTTTTGAATCAATGAATCATGAGTTCATTCTTGAGGCCTTAGTGGCCATGGGATTCTGCAGCAAATGGATATCATGGATTAAAAATTGCATAGCCACTACTTCCTTCTCGGTCCTAATCAATGGTGCACCGCATGGGCTTTTCTGGGGAACTCGTGGGCTGCGGCAAGGAGATCCCCTAAGCCCGCTTCTTTTCACAATTGGAATGGAATTCCTAACCTCTCTCGTGGATATTGCGTCTGCCAAAGGTCGTTACTATCATCTGCGCCTTGGTCGTTGTCGTGCCCCTTCCCATCTCATTTATGCAGACGATTTACTTTTCTTCTGTAAAGGTTCATTATGCTCTCTGTCTGCTGTTAAGGAAATCATGACTGAATTTGAGGAAATTTCAGGGCTCAAATTGAATCCAATTAAAAGTAAAATCTTCAGACCGAAATGGGCTGTCGCGGATTTTACGGCTAACCTTCATTTGGGTATGCTTCAGCAGTCTCTCCCCACTATATACCTTGGGCTCCCTCTGGCCTCCTCCACCTCTCGCAGTTGTGACTCTCGCGGGCTGGAAGACCGTATTTGTAGGCTTTTTGATGGTTGGGTGGCCAAATGTCTCTTTATGGCTGGGCATGCTCAGCTGATCAATACAGTTATTCGCGGAATTTTGTTATACTGGATAGTTGGAATTCATCTCCCTTCGCATGTGATTAAGCGCATTGACATGCTGTGCGCGCATTTTTTGTGGGGTCGCAAGCATCACGACATTTCTTGGCCCAAACTTTGCTTCCCAAAGAGGGAAGGGGGTTTGTGATGAATCTCCATTTCATCACCTTTATTCTATCATTTTGGCCTCAAAAACCCCAGCAAATGCATGTAAACAACATTAATTTGTACATAATAGCATTCATTATTCATTGTATTAATTGTACATTAAATAAAGTTTTTAATGCCAAAATTATAGAATAAAGAGAGAAAAGAAAAAGGAATAAAATATTGTAAATATTTTATGACCCTAACCCCGAGACCAAGGCCAGCATGGTATTGGTCGACAAGGAATAAAGTAGGGGGAGATAAGGGCTGATATACAATAAATATCTCAGTTATTCATTCATCCATTTATGCATTTTTGACACCTATTTTGTACATAACTATTTATTCCTCAAATAAAGAAACTTTGTTCATGAAAGTTGTAGATAATAATGTAAATAAAAATACAAAATTGAGTTTGTGTAAAAATAACACTCAGTGTACATTTTATACACAGAATAAAAAGCCAAAATCTCAACTTCACAGACCCATATCTTGCAAATAAAAACTCCAAATCACCCAAACTCACCTTTAATTGTATATAGCATTTCATAAACTATTTTATAAAATTGGTTTCATAATTTTTGGAGTCCATCTGTAGAAGTTAGGTTTTTGGCCCTTCTTGTACACAATACCTGATTAAAATATTCATTTTATTCAATATTCATTATTTTTACAAATTCATATTTTTAGAATTTTGTAGATAATGTATATAATTCAGGTACATATTGACATTAGAATAAAACCAAAAATAATTTGGAAAATAAAATCAAACTATGTAATATATGTAGGCAAGATACCTATATGGAGTATATACACAAATAAAAGAAAAAAAAACATTCTTTAATTATCCAAATCTCTTATATTTTTGTAATAAAGTATATAGTATATGTGTCCTATTAAAAATACAACTCCTTAATAAAAACACATAGAATTATTTAAATAAATACAATGTGTATAAAATACAAGGTAAAGTACCTATATATATATACTTACAAGTACATAGACCTATTTATTTAAAAATACGAATAAACGTATAAAAAATCAAACAAAAATACCTTTATACTCACAAAAATAAGTTATAAATTTATAAAATAAGCCAAGAAAATAATAAAAGAAAATAAATAAATTAAAAATAAAATATCCAAAAATACGTGTAAATACATACATATACACATTACTAAAATAAAACCACAATAAAACACCTCGAAAAATTCAATAAAAATCAGGAATAAATACTACATGAAATAATACACATTTTTTATTTTATAGGAAAAAAATAATAAAATCATTTACTAAGCCAAATAATTCAATTTCGCGAAATATTCCCTATTCTGTCTTGTAGCGGGCTGAGGTGGACCAACCCAGTCCCTCCGCAAGTTGACCCCGGTCAACTGGACCTCCAGGCGTCTGACTTCACGCAACCTGTCTTTTCCCCGATTTCCGCCATTTTTCCCGCCTGGCTCAGTGAACCATCGCACTCGCTTCCTTCACAAGATTTGTCCTCTGATCACCCATGATGCCCGCCAAGATCATAGATCAACTAGATACTTGTTGGATCGATCAATAATCGCCGGTCAATAGGGCCTCCTGCCAATGTTTATAAATAAAAAGCTCCCCCTCCTTCCTCGAATTTGGCCAATTTCACCCCCCTTTCTGTGCTTGATTCGATTCCTGGCGTTGCCCTCGTGACAGGAGGAGCTTTCCCAGCAGTTGACTCGGCCGGAGAAGGAGGAAGTTTTGTCGCGGTGGTGCTCCGGCGACCACCCTGCTCCCTGGCGGCCCCCAGGTATAAGAGCTGTTCTTTCTTGCTTAGTAGTTAGATTTTAGTATTAGCTTTTAATTCCAGTCCTTAGGTTAGCATTTAGATGATTAGCTTAGGCCAAAATCAGAAATTCGAAGTTCGCCGGAGCTGAGCTCCGGCGACTTCCCCACTGTGATCCTATCTGTCTCCGACCGCCTAAATCGCCTCATCTCCATCCCCTTCGAGTTCTCCATCAAATGCACACACTTGTCCAACCCAGGACCCCAGGTCTTGGCGAATCGGAGCTCCTCCTCCGCCCTTCGTCGGAGCTCCTCCGTTCCACCTCATTTTGCTGCACAGCTTCAACCTTTTTGGTCGAGGAGCATCCCCTCGAGCCATGCTATCTTCCTGCGCAGGTCTGGTGCGCAAATAAGCACCCTGAGGCGAAATCAAGTCACGCCGGAGGTTCCTGGAGCCCCATTTCTTCTCCGACCTCGCGAGGGTGCTCCAGTGTACCTCTGGTCGATCCAACACCTCCGGACGACAGAGGAACCTTCCAGGAAGCTTTTGGGACACCGTGGAGCAGTGATGGACGGCGGAGGTGCGAGATCCAGCCGGGAGAAGCTCGCTCAGGCGAGCGTTCTTCCCTGTTCTTCCAGGCGCCCTCTCCGCCGTTGGATGAAGATGAAGGTCCCAGATTAGAAGGGAGCCGTTGGATGGAGCCCCGCAGCAACCGTCAGATCACCTCAAGTGATCTAATCTCAGCCCTCCATCGGCGAAGCGGTATCGGCTCACGTGGAGGCGCCGCGTGGCAAGTGAGCGAGGATCAGCCGTTGGATGAAGCGCCTGAGGGGGTAAACTTCACATACACCCCCCCGCCTTTTTGTAATTAATATTTGATTCCAAAAATAAAATGTCACGTTGTAAATAACTTGTAGAATTTGCAGTTTGATCCCTTAGTTTAATTTTATTTGCAGATGGGTCCCTCTGCGCCTCACGTGTAGTCCCACGTGAGGCACATGAGTTTTTGCACATAACCCCTGCCGGATTTTGATAATTGTAAAATGGCCTGTAAAATAAAAAGAAATGTTTATTTGTACTGTGATATTTGCATGGACACCCCGAACAAATGTTATAATTGCAAAAATGCCCCTGCCAGGCCATATATTTTGGGATGCTTTGTCTATTTATTTTGTGCTCTATATTTCCTTGAAAAATTTTGAAAAAATAGGCATATGCTCCTGTTAGGGTACCCTTGCTTGCTATATTTTTAGATTTGAATTTTGTTGCATTTTGGTATTTATTAAAAATCAAAAACATGCATTTTCTTCACTGTCTAATTTATAAAATACAAAAAAATTATAAAATGTTTTTGAAAAATTCCAAAAAAATATATATGGTTTAAATATCTATATATTGAGTCCAGAAAATGAAAAAACCTAAAAATAAGAAAAAGAAAAACATAAAAATTAAAAAGCTCCAAAGTCCATCAAAAAAATGTAAAAACCCCAGAAAAATACCAAAAAAAAAATATTTCTCTGTTTAATAATTATGTATATATATATTATTTACTTAGTAAAATTAATTTGGGCAATTTTTGGATTCATTTGATATTTTTAAAAAAAGCCCTAATTGTATTCGGCCATTAGTATAGTCCTATATTAAGGACCTTTTTGAAATTAAAAAAAAAAAGATTTTGTAGATACTATATTTTGCATAAATACATATATATTGATATATGTACTCTATATATCTTTTTCTCCTCACACCTATCTCTATATATATATATATCCCTATACCTATATTATATATTCTATGTATATCTATGTCCCTATATAGATAATATATATAAAAAGAAAATGTAAAAAATATATATATATAAAAATATGAAAACAAAATAAAAAGCATAAAAAAAAATATAATAAAAAAAAATATAAAATTAAAAACCCACATAAAAACAAGCTTCACACATGGATGACTTGGTGATACATCTAGGCTACGCATTTTGTATTGCTCTCTGTGGTTCGACCTCTACATGCTTGTCACTATACATTTTGTTGTAGAGTAATAAAAATTAATTCACATTTATTTTTTGGGACTTAATTGATACATTCTTGCTTTGTGGGTTAATTGTTGATTGACTCCAGGATTTGGTTGGTCGACACTACGACGGTGCTCCCGCCTTGTGTGGAGCACACGACCGGTCGGTCCGGGGGGTTTATCAAATGGCGCCGTTGCCGGGGAGCAATGAGCATAGCCAAATTGATTTTTTGTCATTCTTGTATAAAAATGTAAATTCATGATTCATTCTTCGTGTGAGCAGCTAGTGTTTTAATGTCATTAATCACCATGCTTTATTTCTTTATTTATTGTGATTATTTTTCTCTGCTCTATTTAATTGACTAAGTATGCTAATGCAATCTTTTTGTGACTTTGATGCAAGGGACCCCCACGCAAGGATGGCTTCCTAGGAGGCCAAGGCAACCGAGCTTGGAGGAGGATGGTCTTCTCTGCTCCTGACCATCTGGAGAGTGCACCAAGGAAGCAAAGAGAGGGGCATTAGATAGGCTAGATACTTAGGGAAATTATTTTTGTAATTCATGGTGAGAGAGAGACTATTTTGGCATGTAATAATTAACCGGACTCTACTCTTCACAATGAGGTCCAGTGCCTGGGTGTCTGTTCACCTGGGGGCCTCATCGCTGTTTTCCCGCGATTTCCACCGCCTTCTTTATTTTGTTTCCCGCTGTTTTGAGCTTTCCGCCTTTATTTTACTTTGTTTTGTGTGCTTGGAGCCCCTAGATATAGGTTGCTTGACTCGGTAGCTAGGTCCAAACATTAATAAGAATGCATGTTCCTATAGTCTACTTCGATTGGATCTAGTCAAACTCAAACAAGTTGTAAATTCGTCTCTTAGCCCGCCGCGCCGCGAGCTCACACCCGAACAAGCGCTTTCTCCTACTCCAAATGTGTTGGGCAGAGGAGGGGTGAGCCAAGACCGGACTCTCTTGGGCTAGAGACGAATAAGCAACTTATGGTTCTTCACGTTAATAGCAGCTTATGTTTAGGACGATTTCGTGCCTTGCATACCGACATGTAGATAGGTTTAAAAATTCTGTTTTGCATACCACATGGAGAGAGCTGGGATGCACTGTAAGTCTTCTAACTCAGCATGCATCATTCGGTTCAATGGTGAGATTTCCATCATCGAACCACTCGCATGGCTTTTCCGCTATCTCCCTCTGATTTTGAGCACCTAGGACTTAAATGAAAACCTACAAAAACGTTAGGCGCTGGTATGAAAACAGATCCAAAAAAAAAGTGAAAACCCAAAAATTAAAACAAGGGGACTGCTAAATAAACTTTGACCTTAATTAAAATCTGTAATGGACTATCCTTGTACCGGGTTCATAAAGCCCTCATTGTTTTCAGGTACTTTGGAGGGGGACCAAAACCCTACTCCCTTGAGCGAGTGCGACCCCTAAGGATTAGAGCCCAAAACCCAGTCTGCAACTGCCTTGTGTATCGCCTGGATTTCCGAAGTAATGGCGCTTCTATCGTACGTAGGCGAGTAGGACTTGGTCACCAATGGTGACTCTCTGTTGTGAGAGCATCGACCCTGTCCGAAGTATCGAGCATAGGCCACGCCTTCACGGGGGTGTCTGTCTCATCGTCCTGCGTCCGAGTAGGTTCTTGCACGCTCACGGGTGATTCCGTTGCGAGCGAGAACCGAAGTATTGGTTTCGCCTATCGGCTTCCTCTCTCTTTTCTTTGGCTGAGTAGGGATCCAGGAAGGGTTACAAGGACTCCAAAAAGTACAGACTACAGGTTACACAGGAGGAGGACAAGTACGGGATACTCTTCCGGCAGTACTCTCTCTCCTTTAGGGTAGCGTACTAAGGACTTGTTATAAGAAATGCCTGAAAAATCACAACTCTAAAAATGAAAAGATAATAAATAGCCGAGCTCTCACGGCTTCACATGGCGTGAGTTGGAGAACCCGATTTTGCCTTGTGTTTGTATGGATCTAGATTAAGGTTCAAAGATCAAAGTCCCGCGCCTTTGCGCCAATTCTGTTATGTCTTCCTTTGACCACCCCGCTCAACCGAGCCTTTCTACTGTTTTACACTCCTTTTTGTTCCTCGTTGACCCTCGTATCATTCTTCCAAAATCCGATACTCTCTTGTGCTCCGCGAAGTTGATCCATGGATGGTTTCGTCGGGACCATGCCGACACCTACATCGATTCCATAGACTCACCTTCGCCAATAATTTCGAGGCGATTCCCGAGAACTGATCCGGACTTTGCGGATCGGACTCCAGACTCCTCGTTTTCTACCTTTCTCTTGGCCACCCAATAAACTGGGATCACTTTTGTCCCACTACCGCCGTTGTGAATGGGAGTCGATTACAATCTACATCATTTTTCCATTCACAACACGCTGGGGTTGACTTGAACTCCAGCCTCATCACGACAGCTAAGTATTTATGGCAAGTGATCTGATTCGGACCGTCTCATTATGCAGATAGAAGCCAGTGCGAGCCCTGGAGACTACTCCGGAGTTCATTTCGTCCGATTCAGACCCTGACATGGCGCCAGGAGGAAAGGGCAAGGGTCAGCAGCCACCCATACCAGAGGGACAGATGCCAGATCAGAACCAAGTCAATGCACAGTTGCTGGCATCCATCCAGGCAATACAGCAGCAGCTGACTGAGCAGGCCCTTACGCAGACCGCTTTCCAGGACATTTTGACTGATATGATGAACCATAACGACGGAGGAGGAGGCCGAGGCAGAGGAGGCAGGGGAGGAGGAGGTGGAGGAGGAAACGGTGGTGATGACCCCAATGATGATCCTGAACTCCCACCACCGACGAAACCGACCCTCAAGGAAACATACAATCCGGGAGACAGCCAGATGACCGAGTGGATTCTCATCCCACCGGTACACGCTCACTTCGAGCTGAAACCCCAATTCATAGCCCTTCTCCCTGCATTCCATGGCAACACCAATGAAGAGCCATACATTCACCTGCAGCAATTCTCCCGCATCTGCCGCACCACCCACTATCCGAATGTCCCCCTGGACATTGTAAAGATGACGGCTTTCCCCTTCAGCCTACAGGACAAGGCCCTTTATTGGGTCAATCATATGGGAAAGGTCGTGACGACCTGGGAGGAGCTAAAGTCCGCCTTCTTGCACAAGTATTACCCTCTGGGTCGACTCAACCAGATGCGGGCCCGTATCAGTAATTTCTCCCAAGGACCCCATGAGTCGATACATGAAGCATGGGAGAGATTCACTGATCTGCAGGAGAAGTGTCCCCATCATGATATTCCGAAGACCAGCTTGGTTCAGCATTTCTTTGGGGGACTGAACATTGAAAGTCAAAGGCTCGTAGACGCAGCATGTGGGGGCTCCCATTTCAACAAGGATGAAGATGTTGTCTGGCAAATTTTCGAAGAAATGGCCGAGGGAGAAGCCGCACTCTCTTCATCCAAGGCGTACCAAAAGCAGCCCCAGATCCTCCAGAAACAAGTTCACATGGCTGCATCGAAAGAAGCAGAGAGAGATGAGAGCTCCAACCTCAGTATCATTGGGGGCCATCTCTCTAAGGTTGATATTATTGAGAAGCGATCACAGGACCTTGAGAAACTCGCTGTGATCGAGAAGAGGACCCAGAACCTGGATAAGCTGGATCACATCACCAAGCAGCTAGAACTGCTGGTAGGTACCATCAATTCTGTTCAGTCGGCGGCACCGCTCGAAGCTCCAGCTGAGAGAAAAGACGAGCAACCACCGCTACACCAGCCTCAGCCAAGCCAGCAATCACCGACAGTTCAGCACGTATACTACGTGCAGGCACCTGATCAGAGCCAGCCGCAACAGCAGATGGTTGTGTACCAACCAGAGTTTCTCTCAGACACCGATTCAGTCTTCCCGCCACCACCCCTGGTCCAGGAAGTTAACGGGGTATGGGCTAATGATGCACAGCCGACCCGTCCTCAGGGACAACTCCAGGGTCAGCCATTTGCCAACCGGCAGTACCACCCACCTCAGGGTGGTCGTTTTGGGCACCCCTCTCAGCAACACCAGCAACCTCCTCAGTTCCCACATCAATGGAGGCAGAATTTTCCGTATCAGCAGCAGCCGCAGTATCGCCATCCGCAGCCGTATCACCGATACACGGCTGCTCAGCCTCAACCTTACCAGCAGTATCCACCTCCATCCTACCAACAACTTCAACTTCCTGCTCCACCACAGCAACACCACCAGCAGCCTCCCCACCCATCTAACCAACAGCAGCGTGGTATGCACGCTGCATCTTCTGATGCGCCCCCTGCTAATCCCACCATGGAGTGTCTAGCCCAGCTTGTCCAAGGGCTAGCAGAGATGACCAAGCGGCTTGATGACCTGACCGCCACTCGCACTACCATTCCGGCGCAGGTCGAAGCCAACCCCAACAATTTCAAGAAAAAGGAGCAGGTAGAATGTGATGTCCAGTCCGCGTGTGATCATGATATTACTGTTTTTTCTAATGCTGTTACTCTCAGGAGCGGTAGGACCTTGCCTCCGCCTGCTACCAGATATGGGGTGAATAAAGAAACAGGTGGATCGTCATCTTCCGCATCAGCCGTGCCAGCTCCAGGGGCGGGTGAGGAGGAAGAGGAAGGAGAAGCCAGTCCAGCCGTCGTGCATTGCCAGAAGCAATTCCAGCCGAAAACACAAAAAAATCAGCAAAAACAAAAACAACAAAAAGAAGCCTGTAGCAGAAGTGAAGCCGCGCCAGCCTTGGAGGAGCCGCCAGCAGCAGCCGATCCTGTGCCAGCCGATGGAGCCAATGCTACTCTTTTTGATCGCCCAGCAGCACCAGCAGAGTTAGATCCAGCTTGTACGCCTTTTTGTATTCCGGATGTACAACATTCTGTGGGCGATGATCTTGATGTAAATAAGAACTCTAATTTTCCTGCCAGTAATATGAATATTCCTTTTCCGCATGCAATACAAAAATCCAAAAAAATGACAAAAAGAAAAACTGCATTGTCTGATCCTGGTGTTGTAGATATTTTGGATAAATTGACTGTTGAGATTCCCTTATTAAAGGCCGTGGAATACATGCCAGCTGTGAAGAAAGGATTGAAAGAGGCATGTACTAACAGGCGTCGCCCAGCGCAAGACAACAGACGCCGAGAGGTAGAAAAACACGTTCTGTCCATGGCCACAGTTGCAGCTATCACCAACCTCCCCCAGAAAAAGCAAGACTCAGGAGCACCTCTGATCAGTTGTGTGATCTTCGATCAGGTCTTCGAGCGTACTCTTCTTGACAGTGGTTCTTCCATCAACCTTCTGCCCTCGTCCATAATGCAAGAATTCGGGCTGGGACCGCTCAAGCAGACACGAATGATCCTTCAGTTCGCTGACCGATCCGTTAAGCGGCCCCGCGGTTTGTTGGAAGATGTGATAGTTACCGTGCAGGATATGAAATTCCCAGCTGACTTTGTAGTCCTTGATATGGACTCTCCTGCACCACTGCTCCAGACTCCTATCATCCTCGGCAGACCATTTCTCCGTACTTCAGGCGCCGTGGTTGACTACGGGTCTGGAAAGATCACCTTCAGCTCGAAGACCCAGCGAATTACCATCAACATGAACAAGGAGCAGAACGCCACAACTGATGAGAGTCAAGCAGCATCAGAAGCAGACTGTGAGTTTATTGCAGAGATCAGAGATTCAAAGTTATCATTGGACGATCCATGGACCCGAGAAATCCTCACTCTTGAGGAGGACTTGGAAAGCACGGTCAGCATATGCTCCGATGATTTGTGGGAGACATATTCTCAAATGCAGGCGCATCTTCTTGAGCATTCACTCCAGACCGAACATAATCAGCTCACCACAGAACCGTTCGGTACATCACTGGGATCTCAACAGGATGTTGAGGATGGTAACAGTCTCAAAATACATTCCACCACCAGCATGGTATCAGAAGTGACCGGTAAAGGGGACAGACCGAAACCAGAACTCAAGCCACTTCCTGCAGGCCTGAAGTATGCTTTCCTTACGGGTGAAGAACACATGTATCCAGTCATCATCAGCAGCAGGCTGAATCTGGATCAAGAATCTCGACTTCTCGAGATTTTAGAAAAGAACCGCAAGGCACTTGGTTGGAGCGTATCAGACCTCCGAGGGATAAATCCAGCTCTGTGCTTACACCATATCTATCTAGAAGACGATGCCAAGCCGTCCCGTGAATTTCAGAGAAGGCTAAACCCTAACCTTCGGGACGTGGTAATGAAAGAAATCACAAAGTGGTGTGATGCAGGCTTCATTTATCCCATCTCCGATTCAAAGTGGGTAAGCCCCCTACATGTAGTTCCCAAGAAATCCGGGCTTACTGTGATCACAAATGAAAAAGGAGAGGAGATTTCAACTCGGGTCCCGACATCCTGGCGGGTGTGTGTTGACTACCGCCGCCTTAATGCAGCAACCAAGAAGGACCACTTCCCCCTGCCATTTATTGATCAAGTCTTGGAGAGATTAGCAGGCAAGGAGTTCTTCTGCTTCCTGGACGGGTACTCCGGGTACAACCAAGTGGCGATCGTCCCTGAGGATCAAGAGAAGACTACCTTCACTTGCCCGTTCGGCACCTACGCCTTCAAGAGGATGCCCTTTGGATTATGCAATGCACCCGCAACCTTCCAAAGATGCATGCTAGCAGTCTTCGCCGAAATGGTAGGCAGTTTTCTCGAGGTGTTCATGGATGATTTCTCCGTCTATGGTGACAGTTTCGATTCTTGCCTCGAGCACCTAGACAGAGTGCTTCAGAAATGCCGGGAAGTCAATTTAGTGCTCTCATGGGAAAAGAGCCACTTTATGGTCACAGAGGGTATTGTGTTGGGCCATGTCGTTTCCAAACGTGGCATGGAAGTCGACCCAGCCAAGGTGGATGTCATTTCAAACCTTCAGCCACCTCAGTCAGTAAAGAATGTGAGGTCATTCTTGGGGCATGTGGGATTCTACAGACGATTTATCAAGGACTTTAGCCGCATTGCCCGACCTCTGACAGAACTTTTGTGCAAGGAGACAGAGTTTGTTGTTGATCAGCCAGTTCTCCTTGCCTTCAATCAATTGAAGGGGCTTATCACTCAAGCTCCAATCTTGCAGCCTCCAGACTGGACTCTTCCCTTTGAAATAATGACCGATGCGTCAGATTTTGCTGTCGGAGCTGTTCTAGGGCAGAGGAAAGATAAGACGCCCTATGCCATTCACTATGCCAGCAGAACATTAGATGAAGCTCAAAGAAATTATACAGTGACAGAGAAAGAACTGCTGGCTGTGGTTTTCGCCTTAGAGAAGTTCAGATCCTATTTGTTGGGGTCAAAGGTCACAATTTTCACAGACCACTCTGCTATTCGGTACCTACAGCAGAAGAAGGATGCCAAGCCCAGACTGATTCGTTGGATCCTTCTCCTCCAGGAATTCGATCTGGAAATTAAGGACAAACCTGGAGTTCAAAACGTGGTAGCAGATCACCTCTCCAGAATCGAGCAGCATGACTCTCCTTTGAGCAACGCCCCTATCACAGAGACCTTCCCTGACGAAGCTATCTTAGCCGTGGATGCTCTCCCTTGGTATGCTGACATTGTAAATTACCTCGCCTCTGGGGTAATACCTTCGGATTGGACGAAGAATCAGAAGAACAAATTCATGTCGACCATCCGCTTTTACCAGTGGGCAGATCCCCTTCTATTCAGGGAAGGAGCAGATTGTATTTGGCGCAGGTGCATTCCTCAGACAGAGCAATCTAGTGTCCTCGAGCATTGTCATTCACTCAAATCTGGTGGGCACCATTCTGGAGATCGTACGGCAGCGAAAGTATTGCAGTGTGGCCTCTGGTGGCCCACTTTATTTAAGGATACATCAGAATTTGTTAAAAGATGTCTTGATTGTCAGCGACTGAAAGGAACACTCACTGCCAAAGACTCAATGCCTCTGAAAATCATTCAGATAGCAGATGTTTTTGATGCATGGGGCATTGACTTCATGGGACCTTTCCCTAACAGTCAAGGTTTTGAGCACATCCTTCTTGCCGTAGATTACGTGAGTCGTTGGGTTGAAGCTATCCCCGCCCGAGCCGCCGACAGCAAAACAGTTTGCCAGTTTCTGAAGAAGAACATCATTTCGCGGTTTGGGATACCGAAGATTCTCATATCCGACGGGGGTAGTCATTTCATCAACAAAGAGGTCAAGAAGTTAACGAAGGAGTACGGCATCGATCATCGTGTCGCATCTCCTTATCATCCGCAGACCAATGGCATGGCGGAGTTATCCAATAGAGAAATCAAGACCATATTACAGAAACTTGTTAGGCCAAATAGAAAAGACTGGTCTCAACTCCTGGACTCAGCTCTTTGGGCTTACCGTACGGCCTACAAGTCTCCCTTGGGCATGTCGCCCTACCGTCTTGTATATGGAAAACCATGCCATCTGCCCGTGGAATTAATGCACAAATCCCTTTGGGCAATTAGTAATTGTAATTTGGACTCACGAAACGGTGGTCAGAAGCGAAAGGACGATCTGAACAGGCTCTTGGAATTCCGAGACTGCGCATACGATAACACCTTGATGTACAAGGAGAAGGTGAAACGCTGGCATGACCGGCACATCAGACGAAAGACCTTCGATGTTGGGCAGAAAGTGTGGTTGTTTGATGCAAAGTTGCGGATATTCCCAGGAAAGTTAAAAAGTAAGTGGACAGGGCCATTTCGAGTATGTGAAGTGCGTGACAACGGAAGCATTGTTATATCAGAATTGTCCCCTGACGCACAGCCCTTCGTCGTCAACGGCCAACTACTGAAGCCTTACTTGGAACCAGATTCATTCTTGGCCGTTGTTGACTCTATTCAGTTAGTGCACCCCGAGGATATCTCTACACCTCTTGCAGCACCAAAAGATTCAGACGATGTACTCCAACCATTATTGCTCTGATTTTCTTCTTTTCTTCTTTTCTTCTTTTCCTTATCTATTTTCTTCTTCTATCTAAAAGGTGCCGCCTTTGTAGACAGTTTTCTCTGCTTAGGACGTACTTGGTCCTAAGTATAGGGGGATGTGCACCTAGGGTTTCTCATTTCTGTTCGATCCTCTCCATTGTCTCCTCTTCTTGTCTATACTTGGGAGTATCTTACCCTAAGTATAGGGGGAGACAATCTGAGTACGATCAGTGTATTCTCACCCTTGACCCTCCCCGCTTTTTGTACACCTGCTATACTTCGGATTATTTGATCCTTAGTATAGGGGGGACGGTCAACTTCTAATTCATTCATTTCATTCGTATTTATTCTTTAGATCTGCCTATACGCAGTACGAGTTATGTCTCTGCTCTTTCCTTTCGATCTATGAGGACATAGCTCAAGCTAAGTATAGGGGGGTCGTATATACTGTGTATATACTAAAAGCCATAACTCATACTGAAAAATAAAATATCACTACAACAACAAAATAAAATGTAAAAAGTAGCTTTATAATAATGAAAGATGATTGTGAGTTCCTCAGACTCATTGTAATTATACTGACTAGTAAGTCAGAAAAGTGTTCTACGAAACTTTCTCCTTTGAAAAATCGTGTGAAATTTGTTTGAAAATAGCGTGAACAAGTATTCAACGATTGAAAAATTAGTTTTGTGTGTAAAAATTATTTTCTTTGAGTGAAAGCAAAATGTGTGAAAAGTAGTGTGCAAATGATTGTGAAAAGTTGATTGTCAAAGGTGTTTTGAAAAATCTATCTATGTTGTGTAAAACATTTGTAAAAGGATTTTCATATGCGTGTACATATTGCAAAATTATTTTGGGCTAGAGTTTTCAAAAACCCTTGTGAAAATGATTCTCGAAGTAAGTCTGAGGAATCCACACAAAAATCTTTCATTTGTAAATGAGGAATAAGCTAAATAAGAACAGAACCATACTATACGTCAAATACAATTTTTTTCTTCTTTTGTACCTACTGATCAATAAATCAGATACCTATACAGTACGATTTGAAAAATAGCGTGACCAGTTTTGGAAAAATTTGATGTGAAATGATTTCAAATGAGTGAAACTGTGGATTGCAAAATTTTTCTTTGTGTAAAAGAAAGGATTTGAAAAACCTATGTGCAAATGTTTGAAAAATGCTTGTTAAAAGTATTGTGAAAATTGTATATATTTACATATAGTGTGAAAAATCTGTGCAAAAATAGTTTTCAAATGTGTGTAAAGGATTGCAAAAATTATCGTGTACTATAGTTTGCAAAAATATTTTCAAAAAGCTATTAATAACACCATTGCAGATACTAGTAAATCAGAAACAAGATACATACAATTCTTTCTATACATAACCAAATAAACTATTTCTTGCATACCTGTAAAGTCGCTAAAAATTTCCTAAATGTTGAAAATAAAGCAGCACGCCTGTGTAAATAAATGTACATACTCTTTAAACATTATCAGTTCGTACTTTCTGTGCAGAGATTCTTTTTGTAAAAACATTCTTTGATCCTTCCAAATTTTTGTGAAAAATTGCATCATTCATTGCACATAGCATAAGCATACCAGTCATATTCTTTTTGAGTGAAGCTTGATGATTGAATCAGTCTAAGAAAATCTCAAATTGGAGCCTGGTTGGACCTTACCGCACCTAACTACACTGGAACCTTATGGGAACTAGGTTTAAGGTACTTCAGGTCTATTCAGACTTAATTCTTTGAGAAATCAGGACTGGGTTCAAGTCACCTCAGTGGACTAAATAGAACTTTTCGAAACACACGCATGACTCTTGTCGGCCGTGACCTAACTTGGACACCTGCACCTTTCACATAGCTCTCCATGGATGAGGTGGTGAGGAGGCAGCTTCCTTTGGCTTGGGGTAGCATATGAGGGTAGTACTTCTAGGCGGAACCTCTCTTCTTCTTATAGTGAAGGAAGTGCACCTCAACTTGGTCTAGTGGTGATGAAGTCTAAGGACTGAAGCTGTGGGTTGCAATAAAGCTTCAAAAGAGGGATAGTCTACTGGCTCAAGAAGAAATTTCTTGTATATATGCTGCACCATGTAGATATGTGTACAGATGAAAAAAAAAAATGCAAAAAGGAACTCCAAAAAAGTGGTGGGTCGGATTGAAAATTTAATAACCCCACTGGAGTGTATATAGTTCAATAAAGCAAAAGCTTATGGTATCCATGTTACATCTCATGAAGCTTGCAGCGGGAGACTTAGCTACACTGGCTGAGCTTCCAAAAGTCTATACTTCTTCCCCCTCTTCTTGAGCCGGTTGCACTTGAACTTAGAAGGGAATACCCCGCTTCTCGAGGAAAGAGTTGCTAGACCGAGGCCTTAGAGTTACCAAGTTGGGGGAGGTTGTTTCTTTGTCACTTCTGAGGTGGGGAGCTACATATCACTTACACCGTACAAGTCAGCTTCATAGTTATAAGAGTTTGCGTATGATGTAGACTAGTTCTGACCCGGCTATTGAGGTGGGTTGAACCGAGTTCTGTGATTACCGAAGGCTGTTGTACTTTAGAACTGGTTCCCGACTAGGTTCCACACACCTTCACACTCAAGGTCTAACAGGAGCTCCAAATTCAGATTTTGTAAGGACATGCATTGCACTGAAAGCACCCCAATTCACTCTATCTTTCTTGCATTTTCCTTTTTCTTTTCTTTATTCATTTTGCACTTATTGCATAAGTGTTTGCTAGGGACTAGCAAAGGCAAGTATAGGGGGGTGATGAATCTCCATTTCATCACCTTTATTCTATCATTTTGGCCTCAAAAACCCCAGCAAATGCATGTAAACAACATTAATTTGTACATAATAGCATTCATTATTCATTGTATTAATTGTACATTAAATAAAGTTTTTAATGCCAAAATTATAGAATAAAGAGAGAAAAGAAAAAGGAATAAAATATTGTAAATATTTTATGACCCTAACCCCGAGACCAAGGCCAGCATGGTATTGGTCGACAAGGAATAAAGTAGGGGGAGATAAGGGCTGATATACAATAAATATCTCAGTTATTCATTCATCCATTTATGCATTTTTGACACCTATTTTGTACATAACTATTTATTCCTCAAATAAAGAAACTTTGTTCATGAAAGTTGTAGATAATAATGTAAATAAAAATACAAAATTGAGTTTGTGTAAAAATAACACTCAGTGTACATTTTATACACAGAATAAAAAGCCAAAATCTCAACTTCACAGACCCATATCTTGCAAATAAAAACTCCAAATCACCCAAACTCACCTTTAATTGTATATAGCATTTCATAAACTATTTTATAAAATTGGTTTCATAATTTTTGGAGTCCATCTGTAGAAGTTAGGTTTTTGGCCCTTCTTGTACACAATACCTGATTAAAATATTCATTTTATTCAATATTCATTATTTTTACAAATTCATATTTTTAGAATTTTGTAGATAATGTATATAATTCAGGTACATATTGACATTAGAATAAAACCAAAAATAATTTGGAAAATAAAATCAAACTATGTAATATATGTAGGCAAGATACCTATATGGAGTATATACACAAATAAAAGAAAAAAAAAACATTCTTTAATTATCCAAATCTCTTATATTTTTGTAATAAAGTATATAGTATATGTGTCCTATTAAAAATACAACTCCTTAATAAAAACACATAGAATTATTTAAATAAATACAATGTGTATAAAATACAAGGTAAAGTACCTATATATATATACTTACAAGTACATAGACCTATTTATTTAAAAATACGAATAAACGTATAAAAAATCAAACAAAAATACCTTTATACTCACAAAAATAAGTTATAAATTTATAAAATAAGCCAAGAAAATAATAAAAGAAAATAAATAAATTAAAAATAAAATATCCAAAAATACGTGTAAATACATACATATACACATTACTAAAATAAAACCACAATAAAACACCTCGAAAAATTCAATAAAAATCAGGAATAAATACTACATGAAATAATACACATTTTTTATTTTATAGGAAAAAAATAATAAAATCATTTACTAAGCCAAATAATTCAATTTCGCGAAATATTCCCTATTCTGTCTTGTAGCGGGCTGAGGTGGACCAACCCAGTCCCTCCGCAAGTTGACCCCGGTCAACTGGACCTCCAGGCGTCTGACTTCACGCAACCTGTCTTTTCCCCGATTTCCGCCATTTTTCCCGCCTGGCTCAGTGAACCATCGCACTCGCTTCCTTCACAAGATTTGTCCTCTGATCACCCATGATGCCCGCCAAGATCATAGATCAACTAGATACTTGTTGGATCGATCAATAATCGCCGGTCAATAGGGCCTCCTGCCAATGTTTATAAATAAAAAGCTCCCCCTCCTTCCTCGAATTTGGCCAATTTCACCCCCCTTTCTGTGCTTGATTCGATTCCTGGCGTTGCCCTCGTGACAGGAGGAGCTTTCCCAGCAGTTGACTCGGCCGGAGAAGGAGGAAGTTTTGTCGCGGTGGTGCTCCGGCGACCACCCTGCTCCCTGGCGGCCCCCAGGTATAAGAGCTGTTCTTTCTTGCTTAGTAGTTAGATTTTAGTATTAGCTTTTAATTCCAGTCCTTAGGTTAGCATTTAGATGATTAGCTTAGGCCAAAATCAGAAATTCGAAGTTCGCCGGAGCTGAGCTCCGGCGACTTCCCCACTGTGATCCTATCTGTCTCCGACCGCCTAAATCGCCTCATCTCCATCCCCTTCGAGTTCTCCATCAAATGCACACACTTGTCCAACCCAGGACCCCAGGTCTTGGCGAATCGGAGCTCCTCCTCCGCCCTTCGTCGGAGCTCCTCCGTTCCACCTCATTTTGCTGCACAGCTTCAACCTTTTTGGTCGAGGAGCATCCCCTCGAGCCATGCTATCTTCCTGCGCAGGTCTGGTGCGCAAATAAGCACCCTGAGGCGAAATCAAGTCACGCCGGAGGTTCCTGGAGCCCCATTTCTTCTCCGACCTCGCGAGGGTGCTCCAGTGTACCTCTGGTCGATCCAACACCTCCGGACGACAGAGGAACCTTCCAGGAAGCTTTTGGGACACCGTGGAGCAGTGATGGACGGCGGAGGTGCGAGATCCAGCCGGGAGAAGCTCGCTCAGGCGAGCGTTCTTCCCTGTTCTTCCAGGCGCCCTCTCCGCCGTTGGATGAAGATGAAGGTCCCAGATTAGAAGGGAGCCGTTGGATGGAGCCCCGCAGCAACCGTCAGATCACCTCAAGTGATCTAATCTCAGCCCTCCATCGGCGAAGCGGTATCGGCTCACGTGGAGGCGCCGCGTGGCAAGTGAGCGAGGATCAGCCGTTGGATGAAGCGCCTGAGGGGGTAAACTTCACATACACCCCCACGCCTTTTTGTAATTAATATTTGATTCCAAAAATAAAATGTCACGTTGTAAATAACTTGTAGAATTTGCAGTTTGATCCCTTAGTTTAATTTTATTTGCAGATGGGTCCCTCTGCGCCTCACGTGTAGTCCCACGTGAGGCACATGAGTTTTTGCACATAACCCCTGCCGGATTTTGATAATTGTAAAATGGCCTGTAAAATAAAAAGAAATGTTTATTTGTACTGTGATATTTGCATGGACACCCCGAACAAATGTTATAATTGCAAAAATGCCCCTGCCAGGCCATATATTTTGGGATGCTTTGTCTATTTATTTTGTGCTCTATATTTCCTTGAAAAATTTTGAAAAAATAGGCATATGCTCCTGTTAGGGTACCCTTGCTTGCTATATTTTTAGATTTGAATTTTGTTGCATTTTGGTATTTATTAAAAATCAAAAACATGCATTTTCTTCACTGTCTAATTTATAAAATACAAAAAAATTATAAAATGTTTTTGAAAAATTCCAAAAAAATATATATGGTTTAAATATCTATATATTGAGTCCAGAAAATGAAAAAACCTAAAAATAAGAAAAAGAAAAACATAAAAATTAAAAAGCTCCAAAGTCCATCAAAAAAATGTAAAAACCCCAGAAAAATACCAAAAAAAAAATATTTCTCTGTTTAATAATTATGTATATATATATTATTTACTTAGTAAAATTAATTTGGGCAATTTTTGGATTCATTTGATATTTTTAAAAAAAGCCCTAATTGTATTCGGCCATTAGTATAGTCCTATATTAAGGACCTTTTTGAAATTAAAAAAAAAAAAGATTTTGTAGATACTATATTTTGCATAAATACATATATATTGATATATGTACTCTATATATCTTTTTCTCCTCACACCTATCTCTATATATATATATATCCCTATACCTATATTATATATTCTATGTATATCTATGTCCCTATATAGATAATATATATAAAAAGAAAATGTAAAAAATATATATATATAAAAATATGAAAACAAAATAAAAAGCATAAAAAAAAATATAATAAAAAAAAATATAAAATTAAAAACCCACATAAAAACAAGCTTCACACATGGATGACTTGGTGATACATCTAGGCTACGCATTTTGTATTGCTCTCTGTGGTTCGACCTCTACATGCTTGTCACTATACATTTTGTTGTAGAGTAATAAAAATTAATTCACATTTATTTTTTGGGACTTAATTGATACATTCTTGCTTTGTGGGTTAATTGTTGATTGACTCCAGGATTTGGTTGGTCGACACTACGACGGTGCTCCCGCCTTGTGTGGAGCACACGACCGGTCGGTCCGGGGGGTTTATCAGTTTGGGGATAAAAGATTTACGCTCTCTCCAAGAGGCCATGACTGCTTCTTGGGTCTGGAGACTTCTCTCGGCAGATAATTCCAGTTGGGCTGACTTCTTGAGAACTAAATATCTTAGAGACATCTTATTATGGGATATTCAACCCACCTCCTCCTCCTCTGTTTACTGGCACGCCATGATTCGATGCCGCAGTTCGCTGCGACCTGCTATTCGTAGCGACTTCCCTAATGCGGTTTGGATTCATCCTAGCAATGGATTCTCTTTCGCCAAAGCTTTTGATCTCCTAAGGCCTCGACAATCTCCGGTCACTTGGTTTGATGTGGTTTGGCACAAGAGGACCCCACCTTCATTTGCTTTCACTTGTTTTAGAGCAATTCTTGGTAGGCTACCTACCTTAGATCGGCTCTCCAAATTCGGGCTTGCCATCTCAATCTCTTGCAGATTTTGTGACGCTGACATTGAGTCACATGAGCACCTATTTCTTCAGTGTCCGTATTCTTATGCTGTGTGGATGAACGCTTGCATCGGTCTGCTTCCAGCCCCGCCATTTGATCAGGTCTCTCTGGCTGCTGTGGTGACTTGGATCTCTTCTTTGCACTCTAAAAGACAACGCTCCTTCTATTCCATTCTTCTGGCCACAGTTGTATGGCACATTTGGAGGGAGCGCAACCGGCTTTGGACTACTGCGACATGCCAATCCTCGGATCGCGCCATTTCTGATATTCTGTGCACCTTCAACCAGATTATGATTACAGGGGATCCCTGAGTTTTTGACTTCCTCAGGGACTTCAGCTTGTAAATTCACCCTCTGTTTTTTGTTGTTCTAGAAATTTTGGCTGCGATTACTAGCAATAATCTTTTGTATGTTTTTCCATGGGAAATACATGGTTTACACTTACTCATCAAAAAAAGAAACGTTACATACAAAGAATCTATTGTGGTCAGACAGATCTACGTCGGACCATTTGATGATCAACGGTTGAATTCACATCTAGCCGTCCAAAGTGGTCGTCAGTTGGGAATATGGCCATTGGGATGATAAAATCGTTCCCATATTTTAAATTTCTGATCAGAGGATTTTTTTAAAAATCTCAACTATGTGTCAATTTACAGTTAATGATAACATCTTTCAGAAATAACAACGAGAAGTCTGAAGCTTCTACTCGACATTAAATCTTAAAATTGAAAGTTTAAGCCACTATTTGTTAGATTTGAAAGATAGGCCTTAAATTGGGGAATTGTTGTATAAGTGGCGCTCTTTTTGTAATTTACGCTACGTCCAATGGGCATCATTCGTACGGGCTAGATGTACAACTTCTGATTGGACATTTAATAGGCAGGGCCCTATTGCCGGTACGAAAGAATCTGGCTGTTGGGTTCACTTCAGATCGATACTTCGTGAATATATATTATGGCATCTAACAATTATTTCGTAAATGCGCTCCATTTTCTCAATCCATTGTTTTTCATTAATCAAACACTCAAATTTGATAAAAAGCAGATTGTCCTCCCTATCTACGACGCAATCAACTCAATAATTAAGCGTAATTGAATTGCGGTACAAAAGTACGATGAAATGTTATGATAAGGAAGTCCATCCCCTAAAAAATGAAAAGATTTAATGCCCGTAATACATTCAGCTCAAGTAAAGTCATAGGAAATCATGCCAAGATAACTATAATTTATACTTTTGGGATTGGATTTTTTCCATTATATCAACCGTATCCTAACCCTAAACCCTAAATCCTAAATGAATTAAAGATATGTATTGTATGAATAATTATTTTTACAAGGACTTTTTGTAAAAATAATTATTAAAATATTCATAATTAATTAAATAAGTATTAAGTTTGAATATTTTAAAAAATAATTATCAAACGGCACATGAGGTGTCGAATTGGGAAGTTAATTCCAAATCGGCACCTCAGGTGCCGATTTAGATTTCTCTCAATCGGATAATTTATATTAATATCCTCCCTCTTTTTATTGCCATCCAACCCACTCAAAATGCTTGTTTCTCCGAAGGAGGGTATGCTTGCAAATGACCCAAAAGGGAGCAAGCCCAAATCAGCACCTCAAGTGCCGATTTGGGTTTGTTCCTTTTGGTCCATTTGCATGCATAATCTCCTTTAGAGAAATAAGCATTTTGGGTGATTTTTTCTCTACCAATTTGAGTTAGAAACATGTGGAATGAGAACAAATGACCCAAAAGAATGCATTGTAATAATTATAGTATTATAATATTCTGAGTTGAAATAAGCCATAATATTAAAATTTATTTGTTAATCTTGTGGATTGATTTCTCACAATATAAACTATATTTGTTTTGAATAATGCGGTAAATATTAAGATTTATTTTATATTATGAGTTTAATTGACATTCAAGACAAACATAATCTATATTATGAGAAATTGATCTACAATATTAAAAATATAAATCTAAAATATTAAGAATTATTTTATATTTTTAATTTAATTGACATTCAAAATAAATATGATTTATATTGTGTGGAATCGATCCACACGATTAATGAATGAATCTAAAATATTAAGAATAATTGGGTTTTATGAAAAGATGGGCAATGCATCATTCAGAAAAAAAATTGTAGATCATAAAATGATATTTGTAATAAATTATTTACTATAAAAATATTATAATAATATAAGTTCAATATATTTATGAGAGGTGAGAGTTGGAGCTTATATAATATCAATTTATGTATATTGGAGTCAATTCATAAAGTTTAAAACATTTACTTATATTTATATGTAAAATATGGATGATATAATTATAATTCCCAACATAATAATATAGTTATAATGCATTATTTTGGGTCATTTTTCTTATCCCATATATTTCTTACTAAAATTGGTGGAGAAAAAATTAGCAAAATGATTGTTTATCCAAAGGAGGGCATGCATGCAAATGACCCAAAAGGGAGAAACCCAAATCGGCACCTCAAGTGCGAATTTGGGCTTTCTCCTTTTTGGGTCATTTGCATGCATACCCTCCTTTGAAAAAAAAGCATTTTAAGTGATTTGGATGTCAATAAAAAGAGGGTAGATATGAATATAAATTATCCAAATGGGAGAAACTCAAATCGGCACTTGAGGTGCCGATTTGGAATTAACTTCCCAAATCGGCACCACACGTGCCAATTGATAACTATTTTTTAAAATATTCAAACTTAATGCTTATTTAATTAATTATAAATATTTTAGTAATTATTTTTTTAAAAAAACCAGTTTTAGAACTCTTATGAAACTTATTTTACAATCATCTTCTAAATAATGAATTTTATAAAAAAAAGTATTTTTACACCACAAACCCTAGAATCATTGCAAATTACTTGCTCGACCCTAAAAACATCGTAATTATCTCATCGGCCCCATAAACTTGATCCATTTAACAACACGGACCCTGTTGTTAATTTGACCCTTCTTAAGTCAACCTGAGTTAATCATTCATTACTTAATCTAACTAGATACACCAAAAACACAATCCAATGGTCATGTAACTTTCCACCTACTATTCTTCTATCCTCCCCCTTCCTCTTTCTCTCCTCTCAAGATTAGATTTCCCAAATCAGTACTAAAATTCTAAGCATGAGAGGGAGGGGAAAATGAGGTCGTGGCACGAGAGGGAGTGGAGTTGGAGGTCTTGGGTGTGGGGGGTTGGTGGGGTAGAGGTATGGACATGAAGGAATGGGGGATCAGAGGTCCAAAGCGTGAGGTGGAGGGGGAGGTAGTAATGAATAGTCATTCATCTTCCTTTATTCTTCCATTTTTTATTTAAATCACTATCAAAACACCTATAAATAATGCTACTTTGTACAAATTAACAGTCGTTATTTATATGTAAAAAATGCATAATTATATATTTTTAAATAAAAAATAAATGAATAAAGAAAAGAAAAGAAAAATAAATGAAGTATCAAAGATACTTAATGACCTTAAATCTCGAGATCAAGTCAACATTGACCAGGTCGATAAGGAATAAAGTAACGAAAATAAAGGCAAAAATACTGTGCATAAAACCCTAATTATTTACTCTATCAATATCCTATTTTTCTCTAGTTTATTCTTTACATTACACGCATCAAATAAAAAAGTTTTCAACATGAAACTTGTACATAAAAATACATAGAAAATGATAAAAATAGTTACAAATAAAAAAATACAATTGCAATTGGGACACACAGATGAAAAAGCTGCAAACTGAAATTCACAGATCAATACCTTCTCTATATGAACTCAAAATCCACCAAACTCACATCCATTACATTTAAATTAAATTATTTACTAAATGAAGGTGGATTCATCAAAAGTGGAGTTAAGATGCAAAATCTGACTTTCTAGGGTACAATTGTGATGTGTATTAGTATATAATATTCACTTATTTAATTCTTTTTATTTTGCTCTCCTTATATTTTTAAATAATTTTATATATCAATTGAAATATCAAAACATAAACACAAAATAAAACCACTAAAAGGAAATTAAAATAAATAATACCAAAAAAATATAAGTATACTATACATATAAGAAATATGCATGCATTTTTTACATATTTAAACAAAATGAAAAAAACTACAAAAGTATGCAAATATGTATTTAATTATATTATAAATGTATACAATATGTAAATAGGATAATATGTATTAAAAGTACAAATATAAATAAAATTACTAGAATATAGGTAAATATACATATACATACATACATGCATACGTATATATATAGACACTTGTAAAAACTAACACCTAGTATATTAAGTTGTAAAAATGAATAAAAATCATGACAAAATAGTTTTAAAATAAGGAATTTTTTTAATTAATATAATCGTTTACTATTCACTACAAAATTAATAAAACATTTTAATTTCTATTTAATCATCATTTGGTTCTACGAGGGCCAACGAGAAGCCTTCTTTTGTTGATTGCTCGGTCAACTTTACATCCTTCACCTCCAATCCCAATTAGAGTGTTGTGACAACTTCTCCTAATTTTCACTCCTCCATATCTCCTTCCACCTCTAGAGAATTTGATGATTGATTGCTTACTACTCGGTTGTCTCGGGTTAGGGATGAAGTTTTCTCGATTTGCGGGATAGCGATTGACGGCTGTGATGGTTCTTTCTGAAGGCTTGACTGACTCGGCCATGCCAAGTGTGATGCAAGACCTACAGAGCTTATATCTAGTTGGGAGTCACAACTTTCTTCCCTCGAGATGAGCCTACCACCTCTATGATCACACCATCATCCTCTTCCATGACATCCCTCTATTATCTACCAACCCCTCTTCCATCTCATGCAACTCTCCCCCCCCCCCCAGTCGTCGACCACCACTGTTTACAAATAATCCCCTCCAACCATTTTTGAGCTTTTGATACTCTCTAACATACCCACAACCCTAAAGATCTACCTTGAAGTTATGCCCTTGGTGACAACAAGTAGCCTCAAGCTCTATCGGCGTGGAGAAGGGTAGTTGGAGCAGAGATCCACCTTATCGGACCACCTTCGACGATAGTCGCCCACATCTAGGTACACCCTTTCTTTAGTCATAGATTTAGGTTATTTAGCTTGCAATTTTAATTCTTAGCATATTTTAATTATTGTTTTAGCGTAATTTGCTTTGCTTTAGTGTAGAATTAGCCATATCATAGTTCACAAGAGCATTCAGCTCCGACCATCTATTCATTATGTCGTACCCTATTTCACATCCCCCTGATCATTCCATATCACTCTCCATTGCTTCATCATTTACCCTCACCCAGATCATCGAGATCATGCATGGATCTTAGAATCCGAGCTTCATCCTTTGCCTTTCGTCAGAGCTCGCCACCTAACCTTATCCCCTTGCATTCAACTTCACTTTTTGGGTCAAGGAAATATTCCTTGAGATCACGAACCTTTTTGTGCAAAAGACATCACCTAGAACCTCAACTGGAGACATCATCTAGATCCAAATAAAAGAGACACTTGCCATGCCTCCTCCGACAAGTCCTAGACCAATTTGAGACTTCATGCATGTGCGGGAGACTTTCAAGAAGATGTTGGGCCAGTTGGTGTGGACGGAGACCGCCGAAGGAGGGAATATTCCATGATCAAAGATCAACAGGGAAGATCCTCTTCCCTATTCTTATAGATACCCTATTACTGTTGGATGAAGAACACTGCCTAGATCTAATCAGTGCCATCCATCTGAGGCGAACCATTGTGCCCTCCCTGTCATTGATCGTCAAGAGATACATGTGGCACCTTTTGGACCATCCATCTTTGCTAGCATGTGCAAGGCATGCATCTCATTAGGTATATTGCACTTAACCCCTTGTCCATATTTTGTTTTCCTTTTTAGTAGTGTAAATACTAAATTATGTGTAATACTTTGTATGAAAGTTATACCTATGACCTTGAACTTTTTGGATATTACATATAGGTCCATCAACCTCACATTTGCTACAGGTGAGGCTGTGTATGTGTGTATTGCATATATGCCCCCATGTTTACTGGACCTATTATTTAATAAAGGTTAAGTTTATATAAATTACAACTAGGTTTCTATTCTTGTAACATTTTATTTTCCTTTTATTTTATTACTAAAAATTTGTAGGAAAATTAATATGTGTTCTTGACATCATGCTTGTTCATGCATAATTTTTATGTAGGCATTTATCTAATTTTCCTATTTATTAATAATATAAAAACATGCATTTTCCTCCAATCAAAATATAAAAACCCATAAATATAAAATCATATCAAAAAAATCATAAAAAAATCATATTATCTATATTATTTTATATTCTACCACATATCCAAAAATCACTAAAAAATACAAAAAAATATAAAAATTACAAAACTCTAAAATCAATCTAAAAATTAGCAAAAAAAAAGTTAATAACAAGAAAAAAACTTATTTCTATTTGTAAAATTTTTATTATATTAATATCTAATAAAAATAGTTTTGAGTAGAAATTTGACATATTTTTACTTGTTAAACTCAAAATAATCTCAAATAGTTATTCTGTATACCATTTTGTATATTTTATAACTTTAAAAACACATAAAAATAGAATAATTCTATAAAAAACTGTGAAAATGGAGAAAAATATAAAAACATCAAAATAATTTATTTTCTATAATTTAAAATTATTTTTTACTTAATTGAAAATATAATAATTATAATATCTATATATATTAGATGTATATATTATATATAGTATTATTTAAAAATATAGTATACTATATATATTATATTTCCTATATTATATATATACTATATATTAGTTATTATAATTATAACGTATATATTATTTGATATTGATATATATCTTATTTAAAAAATAGAAAAGAAATTAAAATTTTGTAAAATTTAAAAAAATACAAAATTAAAAAATCAAAAATATAAAAATATAAACAAATAAAAATCCATAAAAATTTAATATCATGAAAATATTATATAAAAATAAATAAAATAAGTAAAATAAAAATATAATGATTATTAATTAACAATAATTATTAATAATTAGTACTCTGCCATTTGCGCCGAATGTTCGACCTCTACAATACTTATACCTATACACACCTATTGTAGAGTTTAGAGTAAATTTTAACTCACATTCGTAATTATTGATTTATTTATTATATTGTGGTTAATTGTTACTTATTTGTGAGCCGGTCATCATAGCAATTACTAGGCTAGCTTTTTAGCCCCGGTAGACCAATCCCTCAAGTAAATAAATGGCACCACTACCGAGGAGCAACCGAGTATACATGTTTTTTTGCATAGCTTTATTGTCTCATTTTTGGTTTATTTGTTTGTATTTATATTTTGTGAAATATTCTAATACATATCTTATTTGACTTTTCTACGAGGGCTCGCCAACCGAGGGAGAACTTCTTAGGAGGTTTGAGGCACTCGTGGAATGTAGAGGTCGGCTTTTCGGACAGTGCGATAGGAGAGAGTGGGAAAGATGATAGGAGCTATGTAGTTTAGTTTCAGTATATATTTTTATTTCTATTTGAGAGAGAGAGGTTATTATTAGTTGTAATAATACAAGACAAAGTAGACACTTGAACTTTTCGGGCCTATTTTATTAAGTGATTGTTTACTTGGGGCCCGATTGATGAATCTGCATTTCATCATCTTTATTCATTTATTTTAACTTAAAATCCCTTATAAAATACCTTTATATATTGATAAATCTATATTCTTACTAACTTGCATCTATATGTAAATATTATACATATATTACTATTTTAACCTAAAATAAATTAAGAAAGAAATAAAGGAAAAATAAAGAAAATAAATAAAAAAGAAGACTGTATATATGTATAAGATACATGCTGACACAAACCTCGAGAAAAGGTCAAGATTTGACCTGATCGACCAGGAATAAAGTAGGGAGAGATAGGGTCTTTAATCAGAAAATCCAAAAAGACTGTTTTGTAAAGACTTTTCATTCTTCATTTATTATGTGTATATTTGTATAAAACTAACAATATTTTATTTTTACATAAAGTAACCTCATGCTAAATAATTTTCAAAATAAAAATGGTAAAGAAAATGTTTTCTAAATGATAAAAATAATTGCAAAATAATGTTGTATACAAAATAAAGGAAACCACGCTCAGAAAAAGCCATAAAGCAATAATTGAAAAACTAATTTAGGCTTCATATGAACTCGAATTAAATCAAACTCACTTCCATAGTATTCTAAACTAATTTATTTTTAAAATGTTAGTGATTTGAAACTCAGTTTTCTAGAGTGATTTTTGTAAATTTACCATGTATTTATTGTATATATTTTTTTCATATTTATTTTTATATATAGTGATAAATAATTGTAAATATTTTAATAATTATTTAAAATAAAAAATTAAATAAAAACTAATTTCATAATTTAACTATGTATATAATGTTACCATATGTAAATAGTATATGTATATATTTGTTTTTTTAAATAGCCACCACATTCATTTTAAAAATTCTTAAAAGTTTGTTAAATTAACTAAAAATGCTATGAAGTTTATAAAAATACAAAAAGATTTTCTTTAAATTTTTGAGCATTTTTGTTATATTTGAAAAACCCAAAAATACGACATTCTATTCTTATATGAATTCGCTTTGAATAATCAGTTAATTTTTTTTGAAAATTTAAAAAAGTTGCAAAATTAAACATTATTAAAAATTTGTAAGTCAGAAAATAAAAAAATAAAAATTAAAAAGACAAAATCCTACATAAACCAAGCATGGTTTGCATCTAAGATTTCATTCTTATCTTGTAATTGATCTTTTAAAATTATCTAAATAACCCTCGGAAATTGTAGCCTCCTAGAGTTCGATCCTGTTAATTATACTGGTAAATCAAATAGAAAATTCTCTTTCAACATTTTTGTAATTATTTAGTTTGAGAAAAAATAATTTTTTTGTGGGATATTTGAGTTTCAATGACATTTGCACATTTATTTCATTTAAATAAAATAAACCCTTTATAAAATCTTGATCAACAAAATGGTGCCGGTTGTCGGGAAGGCAAAACGAGGGTAGTTAGGTTTCTTTTTTGACTTACTATTCTTGGTTTTAAATTTATATTTAAATTTTTTCACATCTAATTCATTATCCATATTCACTGTATTTATTTTATTTTTTGTGCTCATCTTCTTTTATAATTGTGTTTCTTACATAATTTTCATTTCCACTTTATTACGAGGGACCGACGAGTTGAAGAGACTTTCTTAGGAGCGTTGGTGCACTCTAGTGAAGCGAAGGTGGCTTGATTCTTCATTGAACCGCAGGAGAGCGTGAGAGGAGGAGGAGGAGAAGATTTGAAGGAGACCAAGCATACAAAAAATTTACATAGACTTTTCTTTATTTATTTCTAGCATTTAAACTCTTGTAAAAGGACATTCATTTGTTGTGGGGTTTATTTCGCCAAGTGCCAGTGCACTTGGGGAACCTCACCAGTTTTGATTTTCATCGCTTTATTTTTTCTTTATTTCACACAGATTTCATGAGCTACCTATTGATTGCTTTAATTATTTGATTGAGCTCGGTAGAACTAAGGTTCAAACACCCTAATAGAATATGTGTTCCCATAGATCACATTCTAATTTAGTTAAATAAAAAGTTAACCTAATTAGATTAGAAACCACACACTGTGAGAAGTCGCATACAACGCTAGCAGGATCCATTGTGGTGGGTACCGAGCGACTTCCAAGATCGAACTCAGGTCTCTCTTTTTATTAATTAACAACAATTATTCCCATAATAGAAGCTATCATCTTAGGATGGTTCACTTGCATCATATAGGTTAGTTTATTTTTTTTCTGTATTTAAATTGTACATGGATCATTTTGCATGTAGAGTGTTGGCAACAAGGTACATATCTCTTAAACTCCGCATGCATCATTGTGATTAATCGTGCATCGGCTTTTTTGTTTTCCTCCCTCTATTTTGTGGATATATGAATAAAGAAATCAGAAAATTCATTAGACGTATTTTTATTCAAAAATATCAAAAAAAGTGAAATAAAAAATTAAAATTAGGACTGTTAATATCACTTGGACCCTTAAAATTAAATGTAATTAATTCACATCATTGTTTTGGGAGAGCAACCCCCTCATTGTATTTATATTTACTTGGTCAAGTACACACTAAGGTTAACGCCCCAATCCCATAAGCCAACCTAAGTGTTTGTACAAATTCGTGTTTGGTCACCGAAATCTAAAATTTACAAGATAATTGACCAAACCTTCACGGTCTACACATTGCGTTGAGTTGGTGAATTTAGTGATTGCATTGTGTTTGTTTGTGCTTGGTGTTGAGTTGGTTACGATCATCACCTCTAGAACATTAGCAGTCACTAAAAAATCAAAATAAAAAATCATCACTCATGTTTCCCTTCTTCCCACCCTTCACTCTGAGGGTCAAATGTTGTCCAATATTTCCCAAGCTCAGATCCCTTCACTCTGGCAGGTCAATGATCTCTTTGATCTTGACCAAGATTTCTTTGAGCCTGATATTCAGGATCCATTGGACAAATTTTCTTTTACTTCGAGAGAGAACCCATTATTTAAACATAATCATTCTCTCTCTCCCTCGAATTGGCCTGATTCTTCCATCTCCCCGAGGGTTATCTGCGGGAAGTGTGTACTCTGTACTCGATTTCACTTCCTGGTTGTGTATCCAATATGTCGAATCACAAGACCGAGTCTTCTGATTATTCTGACTTTGCTGATTCTTCCGATTCTTCTGATGTTTCTATGTTTGATCTTCCTTCTCTCTTTGATGACCCTCACAAGGCTGGGCTGACCCTTGAGTTGTTCAATGATATGCCTGATCTATTTTCTTTACATGCATCACATATATGCTTTTTTATTGAGTATCTTGATCTTGACCCTCCACACGTTTTCGAGATGGTGACTGACATGGAGGATCCCATGATAGATCCTTCCTTCTCCAGTTCTAGTTTTTCAACTCCAACCATTCACTCCATTCTGACCATGAGCCCAAGATGTCTTTTATGCTACTGGAGCCCGATTTTATCTACACATCTCTATCCAATAGCATACACCCTCCCGATTGCCTATCTGGGTGTCCTTGTTGACATTTTTAACTGCATTGTTGTTCCCACATTGAGACAACAAAGACAGTACGATATTCGTATCATAGATGTCATCCTGAACATTGATACTTTGTTGCCCTAGCCTTTGCGCCCAACTAGGGGTGTAAACTCTAGCACTTGTTGAGAGGTACCTTAACAATGTCTACCTTGTATATATGTGTTTTGTCTTGATTTGCGACATACTTCTTCTGTTTATCATTCAACTCTTGTATGTATTTGTGTGTTATTCTTAGGATGTACTTTATCCTAAGTATAGGGGGTGAATGACTTGTATTGTTCATATTGTGTTTGTTATTCTTTTGATCTCTCGCTTCTCCCCCAACTTGTTGATATTCTATACTTAGGGCTATTCTACCCTTAGTATAGGGGGCAAGAGGAACCGTTGAGTCTGTCAATTCTCTTCATCGGGTTTTCCCTTTTGTACAGTCTTCTATACTTATGATTACTTGATCCTAAGTATAGGGAGATCACCGACTTCTATTCTTTTCATTTTTTGAGTCGTTGTAGCATAAGAGTCTTTTCACTTTTCTATACTTAGCATGAGTTATGTCTTCCTTTGCTGCTCTCTTATCACTATGAGGATATAGTTCGAGCTATGTATAGGGGGTGTCGTATATATTGTATCTATACTTCAGACATAACTCATTTTAAAATTATGGTTATTTTTGGGATATGTATATAAATGCGTAAAATCCACGTGTGTATACATAGACTTCGGTCACCTTCCATATATAAAAAAATAAAAAAAATAAAATTTAAAAAAAGTAAAAAAACAAAAAACAAAAAACAAAACACAAAAAAATATAATTTAAAAAACAAAAAAAATAAATTTTACAAAAAGTAAAAAATTTAAAATACAAAAAAACTAAAAGTAAAAATTAAAAAAACAAATAGAAAATAAAAAATCCTCTTATAAATTTTTTCCTTGTATATACTTATATATATTACTAACCCTTTTTTAAAAAATATCCCTAAAAACTACAAAACCAAAAGTTTACAAAATTTGCATAATTAAAATTTAAAAATATTTCTTTTCATATTCGTATCATTTTTTAAAAAAATCCATAAAAAGTTCAAAATTGGAAAATTATTTCAAAAATGCTTTCTTATCTTTATATTGTACATATATTTCTTGCATTTGCATGTGCATTTTTTGGATAATATTGACATTGAAACTAAGTCTGGAATAAAATCGAAGAATGTAGCTTAGTTGGATATTAATCCACTTATTTTTAGAGAAACCTTATAAGAAGTAGAGTTAAGACTTTTCAGGTCCTATTGACTTAATTCTTTGAGCCCATACGACTATGTTCACATGTCATATTTATTAGTATAAGTAGAATATTTAACAACACACATATTTTCAGACCATGGCTTATCTTGGACAAGCACTTTACACGTAGCTCTTCATGGAGGATGTAGTGAGGAGGCAGAATCTCTTAGCTTGGAGTAGCATACGGGGGTAGTAGTTCTAGGAGGAACCTCTTGTCCTCCTCTAGGGAGGGAAGTGCATCGCAACCTGGTCTAATGGTATTGAAGTCTAAAGACATGATGTTGTGGGGTTGCAATAATGCTTTAAAAGTGGGATGGTCTACTAGCTTAAGAGGAAAAACTTCTTATGTACATGTTGCAACTTGTACGTATTTGAAAAAAAAAAGAAAAAGAAAAAAATGCAGGATCTCCAAAAGTTGATAGGCCTAATTGAAAAGTAAAATGCCTGCCGGAGTGTATATACAAGTGAAAAAAACAGGAGATTCAAAGTCAAGTTTGTGAAAGCTTATAGCGGATGACTTGGTTACACTGGTCATGCATCCAAAGATAGGTAGATACACTGGTACTGTCCATTCTCTTCTCCATCTCCTCTCCTTGAACTGGTTCTACTTGAACTTAGAATGGAATATCCCCGCTCCTGGAGGAAAGAGTTGCTAGACCAGGGGACTAGAGTTACCTTCTTGAGAGAGGTTGTTTCTTTGCTACTTTTTGAGATGGGGAGCTATATTTCACTTACACTATACAAGTAAAGATTCACAGTGATAAGAATTTGTGTATGTAAAATTGTTCTAACCTAATTATTGAGGCGACCTGAATAGGAGTCTTGTGGAACTTGAAGGTTGTTAAGATCTAAATCCATTTCCCAATAAGGTTCCGCCACACCAATAATGCAAAGGTCCAACAAAGTTCCAAATTACAATTTTATGAAGATAAGTTTAATACTCAAAATTATCCAAATTTCTTTATTTTCCCTTTCTTTTCTTTTATTCACTTATTCTTTCAAATAAGTATTTGCTAAGGTACTAGCGAAGGTAAAGTATAGGAGAATGATGAATATGCATTTCATCGTCTTTATTCATTTATTATAGCTTGAAATCCTTTTAAAAACCTGTATATATTGATAAATCTATATTCTTACTAACTGGCAACTATGTGTAAATATTGTACGTATATTATTATTTTAACCTAAAATAAATAAAGAAAATAAATAAAGAAAAATAAAGAAAATAAATAAAAAAGAAGATTGTATATATGTAATAGATACATGCTAACTCGAACCCCAAGAGAAGGTCAATACTTGACCTGATCAACCAGGGATAAAATAGGGGGAGATAGGGTCTTTAATCAGAAAATCCAAAAAAATTATTTTGTAAATACTTTTTATTCTTCGTTTATTCTATGTATATTTGTATAAAACTAATATTATTTTATTTGTACATAAATTGACCTCGAATTAAATAATTTTCTAATTGTAAACAAAAATATTTTTTAAATAATAAAAATAATTGCAAAATAAAGTCTTGCACGGAATGAAAGTAACCACATTCAGAAAAAGCCATAAAACAATAATTGAAATACCAGTTCCTGCTCCATATGAACTCGAATTAAATCAAATTTACTTCCATTGTATTTTAAAGGGATAATTACACCCATAACCCTGAGTAATTCCTCAATCTCAATCATAACCCTGAGTAATCGCGATTTACTCCACGAACCCTGAGTAATTGTTAACTCTTACACGGGATGACCCCGTGTTACTTGCAGTGAGTTTTGAGATAACGGCCGTTTGTTTGGACTAAAATGCCCCCATCTTTGGTGCCTTCCTCAATGACTTTTTAGTATGATTGACATAGTGATGTCGTGTTCATCGTCAAATTATGAATTTGATAGGAAATTAGAAGTAAACAGTGAAATTTGCTGTCCACAGTATCCATCAGGCTTTGTTCAGACATCTGTTTTTTGGTCAGAAAACTGTTCTCTGCACAAGCTGATCCTCCGAGCCAACGAGGAGCGCACCGACGAGATCCACATCGACGACGTTCCCGGAGGACCGAAGACGTTCGAATTGTGCGCGAAGTTCTGCTATGGAATGACGGTCACTCTCAATGCCTACAATGTGGTCGCTGCCCGATGCGCTGCGGAGTATCTCGAGATGGCCGAGGACGTCGAGAAGGGGAACCTCATCTACAAGATCGAAGTCTTCCTCAACTCCAGCGTCTTCCGCAGTTGGAAGGACTAGATTATCATCCTACAAACCGTGAAGACTTTCATGCCGTTGGCGGACGAGCTCAAAATCGTCAGTAGATGCGTGGATTCCATCGGTTTGAAGGTATCCGTCGATCCATCCGACGTGCATTGGTCTTATACTTACAACAAGAAGCAACAACGGGAAGAGAGGTTTCAGCTGAAGTCACAGCTCGCCGTCCCAAGGGACTGGTGGATTGACGATCTGTGTGAATTGGAGATCGATCTCTACAAGCGTGCGGTCGTCGCAATCAAATCCAAAGCTGCGGTGCCAAAGGAAGTGATATGGGATGCTCTTCGTGCTTACGCTATGAAGTGGCTTCCGAATTCCGTCGACGTTTTGGTCTCCGACTGCAACACGCACAAGAACCGGTCCTTGGTGGAGATCATCATGAAGTTGCTGCCGTCGGAGAAAGGCCCCGGTTGCGCTTGCGGTTTTCTACTTAAGCTGCTGAAAGTGGTTACGCTGATCGGGACCGATGGTCCGTCGAAAGAAGAGCTGATCAACCGGATAAGTGCGCAATTGGACGAGGCATCGCTGAAGGATCTCTTGATTCCTGCGAGACCGCCGGCAACCACTGTCTACGACGTGGGCTTAGTGCAGAGCATAGTGAGCAGATTCCTGAGTCAAGACCAGAAAGATTGTCACGGCTACGATGCGAGATGCGGTAATGAATTGGTTCTGGGAAGCGCGTCGATGCTGGTGTTAGGGAAGCTGATCGACGGTATCTCGCCGAGATCGCACACGATGTCAATCTGGAGCTGTCTGTCTTCATTTGTCTCTTCCGGTCGCTGCCCGATGCTGCTCGTCCGGTTCATGATCGATTGTACGCTGCTATCGACATCTACATTCAGGTATATTCACTCTGTTTGAGTATATTTCATCCTAGCCGCCCGATCTACCTCGGTAGGCCCGTCTTAACTGGGGCGGGGTAGGTGGTAACCCAACCTCGGTTAGGCAATGACGTCCCACGTAACAGAGGGTTACATCCGTAACAGACACCCATTACTCAGGGTTCGTGGAGTAAATCGCGATTACTCAGGGTTATGATTGAGATTGAGGAATTACTCAGGGTTATGGGTGTAATTATCCCTATTTTAAATTAAGTTATCTTTAAAATGGTAGTCATAATTTTTGGTGTTACGGTTTCAAAGTCGGTTTTCTAGCTTGGTTTTCGTAATTTTACTATTTATTTATTTTATATATTTATTCATATATATTTTTATATGTTGTTGTAAATAAATTTGAATATTTTTAATAATTATTTAAAATAAAAATACAAAATAAAACAAAAAAATAATTTCCTAAGTTAATTATGTATATAATGTACCATATGTATATATTATATGTATATAGTTGATTTTTTTAAATAACAACCACAAAAAATTAAATAATAACTTTTATTATTTATTTAAATAAAGTAATGCAATTAATTAATTAATTATGTAGATAATATAATTTTATCCTTTATTAACCTCCTCTCTTCTTATCCTCTCTATTCAAATTTTTAAAATTCAAATTCAAATCCAATTATTTTTTCTATTTAATTGGCTCCTCCTCCCTCATTTCAACTTGATCAATCTTTTGGTGAGAGGAGCCTATTCTCCAAGAGTCTTCTTATTACAGAGAGGTGCCTAGCATCTGAGCCGTCTGATGACAACGGGTTGGCCTTCGTGGAGGCCATTATGATGTTATCCGCTCCCACCGTGAGATCCATCCTTTTCTTGTTTTTAATCTAGGTTAATCGTAGTTTAATTTTTACATTTTTAATTCTATTGTCATTTTTTAATTCCAGATCTTAGTTAATCATTTTTAGTCAACCATCACGATTCCATCCGCCCTCGATTTCGATTCCATCTCATTTTTCTCAATTTCATTGCTTCACATTCTACCTAACGTAATTTTTCAAATGTGGTCATGTACAGTGATTGGAGACATGGTTCCCTTCCATCATATCCGTCACAATCTCCTCGCCCACTAATCTGTATTTGATTTTTTTTAGACCGAGCCGTCGTGCTCATGTCGGATGTTGTCAATTTTTATTTGTAGGTATAAGGATTTAAGAAAAATATAAAAAATTCATTCGCTTCTTAAAAAATAAAAAATTCCTACAGTTTTTGTTTTTTACAATAAATAAAAATATAAAAATTGTACAGTTTCTGTTTTTTACAATAAAAAAATTTGCAGTTTCTATTTTCAAAATTTTAAAAAAAAATAAAAAAATAAAAAAGGTTGGGGCGAAAGTATTCCAACCGTCGTCGCCCGTCTCCGCTCCCTGGTCGCCTGCTCCATCCATCGACCATTCGCATCTTCCATTGGAGTCGATCGCCGCTCCATGTCACTTGCCGATCATATCCGCCACCTAGCTCCTTTGCCGAAGGCGTGTGTCGCCCCGTCGATCGAGAAACCTCCTCCGTAAGAACCGTTGGACACCACCAAAGACGTCATTCGTTGGAGTTCATCCGCATCTCTGACCACGACAACTGTAGCCGTTTCTGTCGACCTCCATCGCCTGGGTGGAGCAACTCCGAGCACCTCCAGAGCTGCGCCCCTTGTGCAGTACCCCTCCGCCTTGAGCTTGCGCGGCCAGACCTTAAGACCCGCTGCTGCCTGAACCTTCGCCCGCAGGAGTCCGATCCACTGCCCGCCGTCCGCTTGACCTCCATCGCTCACGCATCCGACCCCCTCCTCATATCCGTCGACCTCTGCCTGCGCGGAAGAGAAGAGCTCCACTACTTGTCCGCCTATCGCCAGTCTCCCCGTGGTTTGGGCGAGAAGAAAAGGGGGGAGGCACTCCTCTCAGCCCCTTCCCCTTTTGTTTTGGAGGTGAACGAGAACAGAACAAGGAAGCCCCATTAAAAGACCTAATTATGACAAAATTACATAAATCCCCATGGAGGTTTGAAAAATTGCAAAAGAGTCCCTGACAAAAACGAAGCATATGTAACACGCGTGCTATTACTAGTTACTTTGCGTTTTCCACCTCACTTTTACTTCCTGTTAATTTTTATTGTCAAAACACTAAATAATTACTTTCTGCTCCTTGTTTTCCAAACTTTATTTTGCATGATTTGTTCATTGAAATAAATATTTTTATTACTCAATAAATTCTACAAAATTCAAATTATATTCCTACTGTGTTCCTCATCGTGTATAAAAATTGCATTAAATTTTTTATTCGATATTATTAAAAAATAAAAAACATAACACTTTCCCTATGTGAACTTTGAAAAATCTTAAAAATTTAAAAATAGTGTAAAAAATTCCAAAAAAAATTAGATTAATTATATTTTATTGTCTTTTAATTTATGTACAAGGTTTCAAGCAATAAATATCTTTAAAATTCAAAAAATATAAAATACTAAAAATCTCAAAAAATCACAGAAAATGGTAGAAAAAAAATCCAAAAATCGTGATTCCAGTTCATGTTTGTAGATGATTTTCTTTATTTGTAGAAAAAATAATTTTCACAATTTTCACCTATATTTGGTATTTTTAAATTGAGAAATAATCTTGTTTTCTCATTATTTTCATTATTTCTTATTTTTATTCATTTTAAAATTTCTTAAAAATTCAAAAAATTATCGAAAAATACTAAAAATAATGAAAAATTCATAAAAACACAAAATATTTTCTTTAGAGATTTTTGAGAATTTTTTTATATTTAAAAATTAAAAAATGGCATTCCTTTCTTGTATGAATTTGCTTTTAATAATAAATTAATTATTTTGAAAATTAAAAAAATTGCAAAAATAAAATCATTAATAATTTATAAAACAGAAAATAAAAGAATAAAAATAAAAATAACATAGAATTAAAAAGACAAAAATCCTACAAAAATCAAGCATAGTTTGCATCTGAGACTTCCTTCTTATCTTTTAATTGATTTTTAAAATTATTTGAATAACGCTCGAGAATCGCAGCCTCCCTGAGTTCGATTCTATTAGCTATACATATAAATGAAATAGCAAGTTGTCTTGTTACATTTTTTGTAATTATTTAGTTTGAGAAAAAATAATTATTTTTGAGGGATATTTGGGTTGCAACGACATTTGCACATTTATTTCATCTAAATAAAATAAAAACCCTTAAAAATCTCGATCAACATCATCCTGATTTTAATTGTTTTCTCACCTTCTTCATTTTATTTCTCCCATATTTTCTCCCTATTTTTACTTGTTTTCCAAGATTTGTATTTTTTAACTTTTTATATTTTATGTCTTTTGTGCTTTAACCCCTAAACTTAGGATTTTTATTTTTTCTTAGTTGGGTAATTAATAAATCCAAGCCCTAAATAGCTATTTATTCCTATAGACATCTACGTTTGGACTTAGTAATATTAATCGGTGCTTCCCGCTAATAGAATGTTGGATATGCGAGTCCACGGAGAGCCATTATACAATAAATGTTTTTGCAATATCATTCCAAGATCTGAAATGAAGAATTACTAATTTCCATAATAGGTCCCATAGTGCAATTAAGGTTATGTATCATAGCCATATTGATGATTATATAGTTGTTGATTTAATTGTTGAATCTTAGAGGCTGGTGCTTGGAAGAATATCTAAAGAGTTAGATTAATGACTCATCAAGCACCATCAAATGATTATTAAGAGATGATCTCCATCCTGAGAAGGAGATAGGAATCATTTCTCTCGTGGGATGATATCTAACTGATCTCTTGATGTAGGTCCTCTGCATAGGAATAGAAATTCAGAGGTGTAGATAAGTTAGGTCAAATAGTTGACTTAACGATATCGAGATAACCAAAGACCCATGTCGTATTTTGTCACTATATAGGCAAGCATCCTCTGACCGGAGACAGATACGTTACTATATGTTTGAGTATGTACATTTGATCGACCGATAGTTTGATGGCCTAATCAAGAGTATACACTGGCGCATTGGTGTGCATGCTAGGGCATATGAGTAATACGATCTCTCAAAGGGATCATAGAAATTCATTTACTGAACTAGAGTTCACCCATGAGATATTGGGAATCAAATTCTATGCACGACCGGCTCGCATTAGAAGCTTGACTGAATTTGTAGGTTTGATATATGCTTTTGGAAAGTACATGATCAACACCTTGGTATGATATATGCTTTTGGAAAGTACATGATCCATACCAACTCCCAATAGTCAAATGAAAAACTTAATAATAAAACCCTTAAGGAGACCATCTAAATAAGATCTAAACGTCGTATTTATTCTAGATCTTCCAATGTACATGATGTACAGGTATTAGGAATACCTATGGGTGATGTAATCAGAAACGATTGTATAACCATGACACTTCCATTCCAAGGGAGTGATGAAACAGATCTGGATTTTAGTGACTCCTCTTATAGAGAAGTGATCTGATCTTAGTCCAAATGTTGGACACTGATCTGAATGTGATTCAGATACAATGAGAAGATTAGATTACGGCTTTGATTTAATTAAACATCTATGGGAGGTCCCCAAGATCTGGAATTGAGATGTGATCTCAATATCCAAGTTATTATATGTGGAACGTACAATCGCCCTGTCATTATCTCCAAGTATCCGTGGAGAAAATGCATTATTCTTGAAAGTTTTCAATAATAATTTCATTGTTGATAATGTATTTGAGCATTGATCAAGAATGGATAAATAAATGTGATTTAATTATTATAAATAATTTGAATTGTTTCATATTATTTGGGCTCATGAGAATGGACATATGAGATGATAAAATGTGATTTAATTATCAAGGATGTAAATAATGTCGATAACACTATCCATATTACTCATAGATATTATAAATGTGATTTATAATATGTTAGAGAGATAATTGTAATTTGTATTTACGAATTAATAATTGAAGTGAATTCTATTCACAATGAGCAATTATTCATAAATGCAATTTTATTTTATTTTGGATATGTGAATAAGATTTACATTCTTTCAATGGCATGATTAATATTGTTACAAAATGATGTAGAATTATTTTGGTGAATGACTATGCAATAAAAGTTATTGATATATGGAATTATTATTGGAGAATAATATCTCAACAAAATTGGAATGATGAAGCTTCCTTGGCATACATGGTGGCCATCCACCCCATATATGGTGGACATCAAATTGGAACGACCAAGTTGAGGTCTCTCAACTTGGTGGCCATCCACCCCATATACGGAATGTGGCTCCATTCATAAAATTTGATTCCATCCTTAGTTGTGTGATTCAAATTGAAATATATTGATTGATATCAATATATTTAATTTAAGCAAAAGCCAAGAAATTTGTTGGTGGTAATTAAAACACAACAAGATAATGGCCATTGATTGAAAGCAAAAATCAATCTCAACCATTGACTTTATAAGTACATGGATTGTAATCCATGGCCATTGATTGAAAGCAAAAAATCAATCTCAACCATTGAATTTGTAAGTACATGGAATGTGATCCATGGACATCCAAAATAGTATAAATAGAAGGGTAGTCCTAGAATTTTATTTACACAATGTGAAATACAACAAATCTATATCTCTCTTTAATTTCTCGTGGCCGTCCTCTCTCTCTCTCTCTTCTCACCAATGCGGTCGTCCACTTGTTGACCAAGAGAGATACTCGTATCCGTCGCATCGTTGTTATGTTGTCGGATCATCTGCTCGTGAAGCTCTGTCTTTTTTTGGTGTGCCTAGCTCGTGAAGAAGATGTCAGATCTCGTGTGAAGAGATCAGGAGACTCACCGCGTGGATCATCAATATGGATTACGGGGGGCATAAGTTTCATCAACGCGCTCGCAATCCTATCCTCTGTCGAATCGGACTTCAGACAGGAAGTCTCTTCCTTTAGAGACTCGATCACAACCATGCTTCAAGAGGTATCCCTAATATCTTATTTGTGGTTTAGATGAAATTATCTGAGAAGTTTTCTGGGATCATGTGGTTTAATCAGTTCAAAAAAATTAAATTCCGTTGCTCCAAGCAACTAGGGGGACGAGTCACTCCCAATCGCATATGATGTGATCTCCATGTTCCATGATGCGCTTAAGGATCTTTCCCATATCCTTCAACCAGGTTGGAGGTTTCGGATACGACGCATAAACCTAGAACAACATGGGTACTTTAGGGTTTGTGATTTTTTATCGTAACACAAAGCCTTATTTTGTGTGTGTTTAAATGTGTTCAATCTCAAAATTATCACTTATATTATGTTCCTCATTAAATAAGGGAATCATGAGATTTGAGTTTGCATGATTTGGAATCTGTTTTCTCCAGTTATGATCTTTTTAGTGAACATGTATCCACTGTTTCGGGGATGGAGAATCTTGACATAATTAATGAGTTAATTATGGTTTTAATTAGCCTATAAATTTGTAAAATATCACTTGAGTTCTATTATAAATCAAATTTGCAAATCACAAAAACTTAATATGCATGATTTGGATTTTATTGGTTTGAGTTATGTTAATTTTAATAAGTATGGGTCACTGATAGAAATTAAATACTTGATCATGAACCTTGTGATTATCATTCAATTAAATTAATGAAAATTGATGAAAAATAATAGTCGATTTCATGGAATAATTATTGATGAATATTTGTGAAATATTTAATTATGGTGATTATTTCCTTGAATGACATTGCCTTAACCAAAATTGATAAGATAATTGATCTTGATCACAATTGGTTACATCAATTCCAACAAACATAGTTTCTTGAATAAGATTGGGGATTTGTTTAGCAAATCTCCTTATAATGTTAATCAAAAAGGTTTTGATAAATATTATATAGTATAACTTCTATTGAAATACTGACTATCATCTCAAATACAAAATGATCAAGTCACATTATCCTGACCTGAGGCGGATATGGTGTCTATTTGAGGATCGTTGAGGTAGCAGGTTGCTCCGAGAGCGGTCTGGCCCACTCCTGTCAGTACTTGTCATGAAAACGGGTAAGGAAAGGATAATGCTTGAAATGATCGTGACATATTTTTCTAATTATTAAAAATTGAATAATATGTATTTTGGGATTATACCTTCCTTCAAGTAACAATTAAGTACTTGTTTGCTGGTTAATTGATTAGATGATAATTAATTTAATATGATTAAACTAGTTAGATACAATAAAATTAAACTCTTTATTATAAATAGAGCAGTATTTCCCTTGGAAGAATTAATTATGTGAATATCATTCATAATAATTAATTAGAATTTGAACATGATATGGAGGATCACATAAGTGACATCCATGGTCTTCTATCAAGGAAAAGGGTTCTGTCACCAGGGATGGTATGTAGGAGGCGCATGTCCGAAGTGATAGCTCCTTCACACAGGCACATCTGGATCAGGCTCTTTACTTCCCGAAAGAGTAAGGTCGTATGCATAGTGAACCCAATATTAGGTCCTCATATTATTGGGATGATATTGGATCACTCACATCAAGTTCTATTCTTGTTAATGATTGGTTCAATTAATAACATGTTATCATCACCTTAGGGGTGGTGAGACCGGGTGTTTAAAGATTGAATTGGGAAATGCAAGTTGGAGTTGTAAGATGGAATGAGTTCCCGCTTATTTTTATTCGATGTACAGTTTCTCATATTATTGGGATGTAACAAAGATAAGAAAGGAGATCCCAAATCTTGCTTGAGATATAATGGTAAGTATATCTCTTACATTAAAAGTGATTAAGGGAATGAACTTTCAGTGTAGACATGGAAAGATAACTTTGATATAAAAAATCCTAAATTAAAGAAATATATATATATATATATATATATGAAAATATCTTATTTCATATAATCCTTATTAAACATACTCAATGCTATACTCAATAATAACAAGTAAATTCTCATGAATTGGACTCATGATCAAGATAGTGTACTTGTAGTTGGACACATAATTTATGTGATTGCAATGTGCAAGTTTCCTCACAATAATGTGGAATGTCAATTAAATACACAACATGACAACAATCTAGGGCTTGTGTGTCTCTATAGTCTTGATCTCTCATAGAGTGTGCTTTGAAAGTATCATGTCGATGATGATCGTAGTTTCCAAATAATCCGTATAAAATCTAAGAAGATGTTTTGGCATACATATTGCTCTCGACATTTATTCATGAATGACATGGTTCACTGCATTATGCAGAATGGTGGCTCGATAAGAGATGTTGTACGCAAAATGTTTGAGTACCTACCTGAACCAAAGTCTTTTAGAGTTTAAATGATGTAGATGCGATGAGTGTCATCATTCTACTGTCTATACTCAAGTCATTCTTGAAGCTTCATAATATTTATATTGCTTGAATTGAATGAAGCATGTATAAATATTGAAATACTCTTATATTGAAATTCTTTGAATTCAACATAAGAGAACCTTTGTCTTAAGCAATGGTTGTTTATAGATGAAGGGAGCGTAGTCAAAGCATGGGTTGGATCCAAGTTAGAAGGAAAGTCAAAGAGTTTACTATATTTCTATGGTTTCCATACATATGACATCCAAAGAGTTAGTTGAATGCCATACTGCAATAAGCTGATATATTGATACTATGACTATCTAGACTTTCTAAGACCCTTAGAGAAGGATCGGCATATTATACATCTACATATAGTCATTGATGCTGACTTGCTTATTGTATAAGATCAAAGTCTAAAATTATATCTCATTCTTCTATTAACACTTGAAATTACTTGCATATGTTTTTTAGAAGACAAGAGAATTTGATCTTAAGGTTTAATAGTCATACACATGGATATTGATGGAATTTTTGCAACAATCTTTATCGGATAGATGGAGTTCATATTTTCAGTGGAAGAGTCCTTAGTCTTAAAGAATGTACCTATGACCTATATATTAGAATACACTCATTATTTATTTTTAAATATTGGAAATAAACAAGAATTCCGAAGTAAACATATAATAAAGAGTTATGATGGATATATTTCAAAAACTACTCTAGCATCTAGAGGATTCTACAAAATTAGAAGATTGATGAATGGTTCATTAACATTTTTAAATACAGAAAATTGAACCTTATTAGAGCAATAAGAGGATGAAGATCATTTGACAATGATCTTGGCATCAAGCTTTGGACATATGTTTGTAGATGAAATCACTAGATTAGTAATATACCGAACTTTAGATTATCTAAAGATTCAAAACTTACATACTTATGAATATTGTATTCAATGTAAAATGTCCAATGTACCCTTCTTTGGGAATTGTGCTAAATGTCGAGGTATTCAAGATCTCATACTTATTGATGTATGTGGATATTCTATATCATAATAAAAATTAATGATATGTTAATCTATTGATGATTATTTGTCATATGAGATTTCTTCCCTTCACCATAGAAACCTTTGAAATGTTCAAAGATTTCACAATTTTGGTTTAAGACCCAAAGTTAGAAGGAAGATACTAAGAATTTGATCTAACTAAGGTAGCAAGTACCTATTAGATAAATTCAAGGAATACCTTATAGAGAAAGGACTATCATTCGGACATTCACAGAAAGATTATTGCTAATTGTCCGAAGTGGGAAGCAAAAATGTTCTGATAAAGACGTTCCTCAGTAATATCGTCATGACTCTCGAAGTCATGTGCGGTAGCAATACCAAACTGAATTCGACGAGTAGTGGGGTCCTGAGCTATCTCACTCCTCATAATATGCCAAAATTCAATAGAGTTGTAGGGAGATGCAATTGGATCATGTGCGACATGATTTGATCAATGATGAATATTAGCATAATTACTTCTTAGTTTCTGGGTGTGTGTGTGTGTATATATATATATATATATATAGTAGAGACTACAATATATATCATCAATAAGATTCCATGCAAATCTAAATCCAAAAAATCTCATAAGCTATGGTTTGGAACCTAGCCTTGTGTTGGACACTTGAGGATTTAGGGTTTCTTGGTCCATAACCATGTCATGGATGCAAGTTAGCTGGAATCAAGCACCTGAGAGTGCTACTTCATTAGGAATATAAAGGATGGTATTGGATACCTGCTTTATGACCTTCAGATTCTTAAAAGATTTTATCTCTAAGAATATGATTCTAAAAGGATGAATCTCTTGAGAATCAAGATGAAAATGAAGTGAAGGAACTCATTTAATCTAGAGAAGATAATGGGGCTCCTAAAATCAGAAATTAAAAAAGACAATTAAAGATGAAACACTCATACCTCTTCAAATTGATTTAAGGATGTATTCCATGTGTCAGATAAGTCTGACAATGATCTAAGTTCATACGATGAAGCTTCTAAAGATCATGGTATGGAAATATTGATGTTAGGAATGACATCTAAAGTAGACTTTATATACAAGTGTCGTATATGGATCCTTGAGGATCCATATATAAGGGTAAGACCCGTTAGGTGTAAATGGATCTTCAAGAGAAAGAGGAAACCTGGTGAGAAGGTAGATACCTTCAAACATGGCTCGTATCCACAAGATACACATGAAAAGAGGACGTCGCTTGTGATAAGACTTGCTCTTTAGTGACCATGCTTAAACCTATCCGAATATTGATAACTATAGCTACACAACTTGACTATGACACCTAATGATGGAAGTCAAGATTGTATCCCTCTATGAATACCTCTCTGAGGATATTCATATGAAGTAGCCCCATGGCTTCATGGATGAGGAATGCAAGGTGTGCAATCTAAAGAACTCCATCTATGGACTCAAATAAGTTCTAATAGTTGGAACATTAGATTTGATGAAATTATAAATGTTATGAGTTCAGATAGAATCTTGATGAACCATGTAAAGCTTAGTGGGAGTGTCATTGTGTTCATCGTGCTAAACTTAGATAAAACCGTAATTATTTGGAATGATATAAGGATAATAATAAGTGTTTTATGGTCTGTCTATTCCATACCTTGAGATATTATCGCAAGGATACCTCTTAGATCATATTTCTAACAGTGTTCAGAAGCAAAGAGAAGAGGGTATTGAGACTATCACATTAGTGGTACTCCTTGGACATGTTCCATTTTTGGGAAAAAATTCAAGACATCTTTCCCTTAAGATATGCTACTGACCTATTTAAAGGTATAGCACCTCAGAGAGTTTAGGATGTGAATACCAAAGCTATATACACTAGTACATCATCTTTGGGAAAACTCGATGTATGCTAGATGTGTACAAGAGCTAGATGTCTACCATGCAGTGGGAGTAGTAAAATGATACTAATCCTGGTATGGACATAAAACACTTGATTGTAGTAATAAAACACCTTAAAAATATGAAAATATTTCTGAGATAGTGATCTGAAAATTTTATCATCAAGAACATAAGATTTTATAGATAGTGATCTAAAAGATCTTAAGTACAGATGCCTTATATGACTTAAGACTGGGTCTTAGTCTTAGAAGATAGAGATTTCTAAGAATAAGGGTTTTATGATAAGGAGAATAGAAATTACATACTGGTTATAACTAATTATTTAGTTACGTTGTCAAAGAGACTATAACTACTTTAACAAGATTGAGTATTGGTTGCATAAGATGCAACATTCGCATTGGATGCGAGCAATGTTACTAGGAGATATGCAAGTACCATAAAAGGACTTGGCATAGTATCTTGAATAGAGTGACTGATGAGCTTACCTAGGTATTTTTCTAAATAGCTTGTGATTGTCACATGAGTGTGGGCTTAAATATTAGCCCATTAATGGCTCTTTGGGCAAGTGGGAGATTGTTGGACATGTAAGCCCACTGTGAGCCATTATGCAATAAATGTTATAACAACATCATTCCTTGATCTGAAATAAAGAAAAATTAATTTGCATAATATGTCGCTTAGTACAATTAAGGTTACATACCATGGCCATCTTGATAATCATACAGTTGGTGATTTAATTGCTGAATCATAGAGGCTTGTGCTTGGATGAATATCTAAAGAGTTAGATTGAGAACTCATCAAGCATCGTTAAATGATTATTAAGAGATTATCTCCAGCATGAGTAGGAGATGACAATCCTTTCTCTCATCGTCTAACATCTAACAAACCTCTTGATGTAGGTCCCTTGTATAGGAAATTTAGAGGTGTTAGATAAGTTAGGTCAAAGAGTTGATTAACGAGATCAAGACAACCAAAGACCTATGTTTTATGCTGTCATGATATAGGCATGCATCCTCTGCCCAGAGACAAATGTATTACTATATGTTTGACTATGTACATTTGGCAGATTGATAAGTTGATGGTCTAATCAAGGTCTATACACCGGCACACTAGTGTGCATGCAAGGGCAATTGAGTAATACGATCTCTCAAAGGGAACATGCATGTTTATTTACTAAACCAGAAGACATGAGCTCACTCATGAGATATTAGGAATCAAATTCCATGCACGATCATCTCGCTTTCGAAGCTTAACTTAATTTGTAGGTTTAATACATTCTTTTGGAACGTATATGATCAACACCTGGGTATGATATACGCCTTTTGAAAGTATATGATCGATACCAACTCCCAATATTTAAATGATAAACTTAATAATAAAACCCTAAAGGAGATAGTCTAAATGAGATCCAAAACTTTGGGTTTATTCTAAGTCTTCCAATGTGTAGGATGTACATGTATTAGGAATTCATGCGAGTGATGTGATAATAAACGAATGTATAACCGTGATACTTCCATTCTGAGGGAGTGATAAAACATGTCTTGATTTTAGTGACTACTCTCATAGAGAAGTGATCTGATCTTAGTCCAAATGTTGGACATTGATCTGAATGTGATTCAGATACAATGAGAAGATTGTATCTACGGCTTTGATTTTATAAAACATCTACAAGAGGTCTCCGAGATATGGAATTGAGATGTGATCTCAATATCCAAGTCACTATTCATGGAACGTACAATCACCCTATACATATCTCCAAGTATCCACGGAGAAAACACATTAGAGTTCAAGACTAATTTCATTGTTAATAATGTATTTGAGAATTGAGAAAAAATGGATAATTAAATATAATTTAATTATTATAAATAATGTGAATGTGATTCATATTATTAGGGCTCATGATAATGGATATCTGAATGATTAAATGTGATTTAATTATCAAGGATGTGAATAATGTGGATTCTACTATCCATATTATTCATGGATATTATCAATATGATTTATAATATGTTAGATAGAGATAATTGTAATTTGTATTTACGAATCAATAGTTTACGTGAATTGAATTCACATTGAACAATTAATTGTAAATGCAATTTATATTTTATTTTAGATATGTGAATAAGATTCACATTCTTTAGTTGGCATGATTGAAATTGCCACAAAATAATTTGGAATTACTTTGGTGAATAATTGGGCAATAAAAGTTGTTTCATATGCGGAATTATTATTGGAGAATAATATAACAAAAAATTACAATGATGAAGCCTGCTTGCAATACATGGTTAGATGACCAAGTTGAGCTCTCCCAACTTGGTGGCCGTCCACTTCACTACAATTAATTCCACTCTTGATTGTGTGATTTAAATTGATATATATTGATTGATTTCAATATATTTAATTTAAGTAAAATCTAACAAATTTGTTGTTGGTAATTAAAACACATCAAGATCGTTGTCATTGTTTGAAAGCACAAATCAGTCTCAACCATTGAATATGTGAGCGCATGGACTGTGATCCATGGACATCCAAAATAGTATAAATAGAAGAGTTCCCTAGCCTTCATTTACACGATGTGAAATACACCACATCTTTTCTCTTTCTCTCTCTCTCTCTCTAAATTTCTCATGGACATCCGCTCTATTTCTCAACAATGTGGCCGTACACTTGTTGACCTAAAGAGATCCTCGTATACGTCGCATCGCTGTTCTGCTACCAGATCAACTAGTCGTGAATCTTCATCTCCTTGGGTGCACCTCGCTTGTGAAGAAGACATCGTATCTCATTTGATGAGATCAAAAGATTTACCGCTTCGATCATCAATATGGATTGCGAGGAGCACACGTTTCATCAACACACTCGCAAGTTTCTCCTCCATCATATCGAACTTGTGACAGGAGATCTCTTCCTTTAGAGACTCGATCGCAACCACACTTCAAGAGGAAACCCTAATATCTTGTTTGTCGTTTAGATAAAATGATCCGAGAAGTGTTCTTGGATAATGTGATTTCATCGATTTTTTAAAAAATTTAAATTCTTCTTCCTTGAGCAACTAGTTGCACTAGTTGCTCCCGATCGCATATGATGCAATATCCACACTTCCATGATGCGCTTAAGGATTTTTACCATATCCTTCATAAAAATTCCTGTTTAGGATGGTTCTCGCTAGCATAGCATATAGAATTATTTTTAATTAATATCAGATTACTTTGCATGTAGAGAGGCAAGGGTAATATTTCTAACTCTGGATGCATTCACTGATTATACACACATCAGCTTCTCCGACTTCCTCTTATATTTTCTTGGATCTATTAAGAATAGAAAAATATGTTAGGCGATTATTATTGAAAAATACTCAAAAAAGTGAAAGCCCAAAAAAATTAAAACAAGGCAACTGCTACGTAAACTTCGACACTAATTAAAATTTGTAATGGACTTCGTTGTATTAGGTTAATAAAGCCCACATTGTCTTCAGGTACACACCGGACCAAGTGAGGCATGAAACCTAAGTATTAGAGCCCAAATCCAAGTCTATGGCTGCCTTGATTATCGCGTGGGTATCTAAAGTAATAATACTTCTATTGGTGCATGTGCGGGTAGGGCTAGGTCTGCTTGTAGACTTAGTCTGAACTACTTGAACATGGGGAAACTATGACATCGGGTCCTTGTCTCATCGTTCCACATCTAGTACCCCGCAAGGGGGAGTTTTTGATTTGCTACATCGTCATCCTCTCTCTATTTCTTTGATTGAGTAGTTGTCCTATATTTGATATCAAGCACCTTTAAAAGTGCAGACTATTGGTTACAAATGCAGTAGAAAGTACAAGACACATATATGATAGTACTCACTTGCCTATTGGGATAATTGATGTATCCTAATTTCTACCCTTCTAATTAGCAGTATTCGTTGTAGCATGGTAAAATAGAGTCAATAAAAAATCGCTTCGAAATAATGTACGAATTAAAGGGTCAAAGCGGTCGATTTATTTTGCTTGGACAAGCCCAAGGTCAAACTCAAGGACACGAGCCTCTTGAGTATCATTTAGACTCTTATTATTTAGATTAAGTGTTGGATTAAAGAATCGTATGTCAAAGAATGCATGAAGACATGATTAATAAATAAACATGAAGATATGCCAATTTTTTTTATTTATTTTTAATGCACACTACAAATGCAAAGGAATGCAATGTGAATATGCCCTAATTATCAGAATATTCGAGCCATTTAATCAAGAGTCAAATCAGGTTCAATTCATGAAGCTAGTCTTATTGATTTAAAAACACAAGGCATTTAAAGCATTATATTAGAAATACTTAGCTACTAAAATAATACATCACAATTCGAAGTGTCAAAACAGAGATCTAATTATGCCATTATGAAGACAACAAAACAAGCTTTGAAATGAAATCAAAATCAACTCAAACGGAGCTCGGATGCTCAAGATATTCACAAATGAAACCAGGGGCATAAATGCAAGAAAATATAAAAGATAACTAGTAAATAGGTCCATGGGAAGGACTTAAATGTAACTAAAATTAAGTGCAGGGCCTTCCCTGAAATTTATTCACACACGCGGGGGTATGTTTGTAATTATTAAAACCCGCGAGGGTCGAAATGCAAAATACCCCAAGCGCGCATGGTAGGTACGTGCTCTAAGGACCTATATGCAATTTGGAGAAGTTCCGGGGCATCCCAGCAAATTACCTAGGCATCACGTGACTGCGACATGTGAGGCCATGCTCAGTTAGTTTGCAGGATCGGGAGGCTCGGATATGCTCTGGTGCTTCAGCTGCTGGCTACTTATAGAAGGCATGCTCGAGAGGCTCGAAGTGTCCAAGCCTGGAGGGCCGGGCCTGCCACCAGTTGCTAACGCGTAGAAGACCATTGACCGCTTGATCACGAGAATCAGAGCATCGTTGTGAAGGCGACGTAGCTCCTGGTTGACCCCTTCAAGTGGATCTTCCAGTGTCCATACACCGTTCTTACGTATGAAGTCTATTTCAGATTTCATTGCTAGCATCCAACTATCTTTATCACAATCACCCGAAGCTTCATCAAATGAAGTTGGATCATCATCAGACTCTTCTCATACATAAGATTTGTACCTTTCAGGTTGTCTTACAATCCTAGAACTCTTTCTAAGAGGTACGGTCATGTCATTTTCAATTATCTCTTTAATTTATGTTGTAGAAACTTCAACTGTCTCACTAGAACTGATTAGGTCCTTAACTTTATTATTACATTTATTTCTAAAGAATGCATATTCCATAAATTTGTCATCTTTAGAAACAAATACCTTTTGAGTCTCAAGATCATAAAGTTGGTATCCAATGCCATTTTTTACATATCTAATGAAGTATCACTCTCTAGTGAGTGATTCCAGCTTGCTTGCATCCACGTTTTAAGCATGGATCAAGCAACCCCAAATCCTTAATTATCGTACATTTGTCTTGGTATCATAAGTACATATTTAGATGGAATCTAGTTTTGGACATTCGATGTAGTCTCTAATGCATCCCTAGAAACAAAGAGGTAAATTCACTTTACACGTCATTGATCTAACCATGTCCAATATGATTTTGTTGCATCTGTCAACAACTCTATTGAGTTGAGGAGTTCCTGGAGGAGTGTGATTGGAAATAATTCATCTTACTTTATAACATTCTTTAAATTTATCTGAGAGGTATTCACCACCTCATTCAAATTGAATTCATTTTATCTTCTTGTCAGTTTGGTTCTCAACCAAAGCCATGAACTCCTTGCACTTTTCAACGGTTTCGTATTTATGGTGTAATACGAAGATAAAATCATACCGCGAATGATTATCAATAAAGTCACGTAATGTTGATGTACATTTCAAGTTGTAGTAGGAAAGGGATCCCATATGTCAGTATGCATTAGATCTATTATACATTCACATCATTCATCCAGGGCATTTTTCCACAAACACAATAATTGTAAGTTGGTAAATAACAGACTTCTAAAAAGTCCAAAGGTCCCTCCTTTACTAGTCTATTGATCATATAAATAAACACTTGTCCAAGTCTTTGATGTAAGATCATAGTTAAATGATCTATATCCTCTCTTGATCATTTAGGGGCTTTGTTATTCACATTGGTATTAAGATTCACGACACATTCATGTATGCTTAATTCATAGGTCCATCTGCTGTTAGAGAACTATCTGTTATAAAGTTATCATGGTGTTTTATAATAAGTTTATTGTAGAAAAGGAAATTATATCATTGTCTAACTAGTTTAGATATGGATAGTAAGTTCCTTCTAATATATGGTACATAGAGACAATCTCTATCAACAACTAGAGACAATATCTAATATCTAGAACTCTCCCACTATATAATAATCTCTATCAACAACTAGAGACATATGCTATGCACTCTATCAGTTCCAATGACGACTACTAGTTTACAAGTTCCAATGGCAACCGCTACAACAGTTACATCATATCTCATCTGGATGACTATCTCCCCATCATTAAGATCTCTGGTGTCTTGAAACATATGCAATTGATTGCAAACATGAACAAAAGAACCCAAATCAACAACCCAACTTCTTTCTCGTCCACGAGTAATTTGGCTTCAATGACGAATGTAGATTTCTTACTCGCTAGAGTTAAACATTTGTACTTCTCTAAGGATTTTAGGTATTCTAGATGGTTGCTCTTCCATAATGCTAGCTTATAGTATTGATGGCAATCATCCATCTCCATAGATGTCATATGTGTTGAAGTATTAGAAGTTTGATCAACAGTTTGCCCTTTCTTTTTCTCTTGGATCAGACCCTTCCGAGATCCATGTGGAATACGTTGCATCAACCTGGGAGCGTTAGCCTTCCTATCACGCTTCTCTTTAACCAGTGCAACCATTGCACTACTAGAGGGATATTTTTTATTCATAATTTCCTTAGAGGATCTAAATGTATAAAGAGTGTAGTTCACATCTCCATACACTTCCTTTGGATTCAGGACGATGTCATGAGCAGATTCAATGTATATAAGTTGCTTCTGAAGAATATTAGACAAAGATCCAAGAATGTAGCAAGAACAATCGAGTGATCCTCATCCCACTTCTTGTTGAAATCATGGGCATTATATATTTAAGGATTCTCATACTTTATAGATGAGATCACATATGCTATGCACTCTATGTAAAGTATGAATTTCAAATTACAAATCCAATTTGAATAATTTGGACCATTAACTGATTGACCTTAAGTAGATTGTTAAATGGGTTGAGAGATTTAATCTAAAATTAAATAACATACTTTAATTAATATTGATTAACGATATTAAATATTTTAATGTTTTTAAATCAAGATGTTCTTGTATTTTTTGTATGTTGAACAAATTTTCCTTTGAAGATTTCGAAGCATGATGCAGGCTAACCCAACGGACTCACTACGAGATTTGAGTCTCATTACATGTTCATTGCATCCCAATAATATGAAAAAAATACAACCATGATGAAATAAGCAGGGACACTTTTTGCCTTACAAATCCAACTTGTATTCTTAGTTCGATCTTCAACATCCACACCCCCACAGATATGGAGTTAGCATGTTGTCAATTAAATCATCCATCAATGAGGGAAATATAATTTATGCTATGTGCAATTGAAAGATCCATAATGCCCTAGTTAATAGGGTTGAATTGTTGTAGTTGGGCAATCAACAGATCAATCAAAAACTGCTAATTAATTAATTTATCGATTAATGTGAGCGATCCAATTTATATTTTAATTGGGCAAGCCCAAGGTCGAGCTCTAGAGGCCACTATCTCCTTAGGTTGATTAATAAGCAATGTAGGTTTTCAAAGAGGCATTTTTGTAATTTTTATGTAATTAATAAATGCAATGTAATTTTGGTAAATTTTAGAGGCTAAACTGTAAATTTTGAGCAATAAACTCCAAATCCAATGAAACATAACCAGAATTGGTATGAATGCAGAATTAAACTATTATATTTTTTGAATTTTTAGATGTAATATGAATTAATTATGAACTAAATATTCAGACTGAGTTATTTTGAGAAAAATAATTTTAACAAATAACAAAACAATTGTTTCAGGAACTAAAATTATTCTAGATGCATCTAATGAGGATCTATCAAGAAAAATTAATAAATCCTAAAAAATGATTGATATACGATCTATTAAAAATTAGTTACTCAAATCACTATTTAATTTACCGCGACATCAATATGCATGCAAATGTAATGGTTTTTGGGAACAATGTAAAACAACATAAAACCTACCTACTGTGAATTTTTGAGAAGTTTTGGCAGTTGATGATTTATCACAAATTAAGTTCTCATTGTGGGAAAAAAATGTAATTTTCCACTAGATGTAATATATTGAATCAACCTACCACAAAAATTCAATTAAATATCCACAATATAGATAGTAAGAGTTCCACAAGATGAAATTTTTAGAATAAAAAATTAATAACTAAATGATGTTTAAACATAGATACAAATACAAAGGTATGAATGCAATACACAGAACAAAAATTGAAAATAAAGTAAATACACTAAATGTAAGGATATGCAATTACCCAAACAAAAAAGGATCTTTGCGCAATTTTCTTAAAAGGTCATGTGTGCCTCATGTGCCTCCTAGAAGGCTGAACTTCTTCGCGAATGCTTGGAACTCAAGGGTTGGAACTGCAAATTTCCCACATCTCACATGCCTCGTACATGAGGGGGAAGCTAGAGGGGGCGTCTTGTGATTTACGGAGATTTAAAGGGTTTGTCATAATTTGACCAAAACCACTTGTCTCGCACGTGACTTTAGAACGGTAGGGTTTCCTTTTGAACTTGAGGAAGCACAGGGACTCTAGCACAAAATTCACCGACCCCTGCATACGTGGCATGTGAGAGGTAGTTCTTGGATAAGGGCGGGCGACTGGAGGCACAGCGTGATGGCTGATCTTCTCCGGTGCTAGGGCGTGGAGGTAAAGCAACCCTCATGCGACGGAGCTGTGAGGGAGAAAGGCAGAAGGGTGGTTCTTGTGTCCAGATCGATAATAACCAAGGCGGTGTCATGGTATGTTGGTAGTGGCATGGCGTGTGTCATGGCACGAGCGCGCACGGCCCAGGATGGAAGGTGGTGAGGTAGGTATGGGCTGTTGTAGCGCATGGAGGTTCCTCTGCTGCCACAAAGGGTCTCGGTGAAGGAGTTGCTCCTGGAAGTCTGCTTCTTGAGTATATGCTCCATGATGCACTGAACGTCGAAGCACTAGAGCTCAAAGAAGTCCTGCAGGATTAGTAAGAAGGAAGGGGGGAAGTGATATGGAGGTCCCTCAGTGAGATGGAGAAAATGGAGGACCATATACCTTTGAGCTTTTGTGAAGCTCGAGTTGGATCGGATGGAAGGATGTGACTGAGTAGAGGGGGATTTCGGTTGGATCGGGTTCAATTTGGGGGGGGGGGTTTGTTGGAATAGAGCACACGAAAAAGGGGACTGAGCAGATGGAGAGGAAATCAAAGATAAAGGAAGAGGGAAAGGGGTCACCTGGGAATGGATGGGTAGGATCTACAGATTATCGTTCAAGGGTGCGGCAGAGGAACTGAGCTCAGCAAGATTCGAATTGAAACCTGCGTGGGTGAAGATAAGGCTTCGGTGGATCTTGCCTGGGAAGGGATAGCACTCGCAGTCACTGGATGCTCCTGAACTCTCTTTCTTTCCCCGTAATGGCGGATATGAAATGATGGGGGATGGAGTGTGGCTTTCGTTGGCGGAAGAGGATCCTCTGCTGTAGAGGAGATTGCAGCAGAGGTGTTGTAATCCCTAATAATTTTATTTTGTGATTTAAATTTTAAAATTCAACTTTATAGATTGAATCTTAGATAAATGTTCTACATGACATCCACATTTTGCTTAAATATGATATTATTTTCTATTTTACCTTAATGGTCAAACAATCCGTCAAAATCTAAGAAACTTAAACTCCATTTAAAAAAGATCGGAATCTTCAACCATTAAGATAAAATAGCAAATAATCTTGGATTTAAGCGAAAATTAAAGGTCAAGTAGAACATTTATCTAAAATTCAATCTATAAGGTTGGATTTTAAAATTTAAATCAAAAAAAAAATTATTGGGGATTACAACAGCTCTGCTGCAATCCCCTCTACAGTAGAGGATCTTCTTCCTTTGTTGACTGGTTGGGTAGGAGGGTCGAGAAGATCGGAGGTCGTGCGAAGATGGGCGCAAGATTCAAAATGCGAGGAGGTGGATGAGCTAGAGGATTGTGGAGAGAAAAGAGGTGAGCAGCTGGTTGGTGAGATGCGTGCAGGGGTGGTTGGGGGTTGACATGGGCTACGGGATTGGTGAAGAGAGAGAGAGAGAGAGGAAGAGGGAGATTGCAGGTGAGAGAGGGGAGTGAGGTGCATGGGTAATTAATTTAAAGAATAATGATATAATTAAAATAAATAAAATACAAGAAAAATAATAGAAAATAAAAGAAAATAGAAGGGGTGATATGTGGTTTCTCTATGAGCTGCCATGTGTCACTCCCAGAAAATTCAAAAATTAAATGTAAATAAAAAATAAATAACATAAGGAGTCAAATCAAAAAGTAGTCAACATGAAAGTTGCTCACCTCGACGAGATCTACAACTTTTTTGAAATCAAAAATCAAAATAAATTATCTGTACAAAAACTATTTTTGATGGTATCTTATAAATATAAAAAATCAATTTTTTTATCGTTTGCAAATTTTTTTGCCATTTTAAAAAGATAAAATCAAGACAAAATTCAGGAAAAAATAGAAGATAAATATTTGCAACTTAATATAATTTTTGGATTTTTAATAATTAAGATAATAAAAAAGATTAAATAAATGGGACATATGTATAATATACAAAGGAGCTCAAAATCTAAGTTTCACATACGAACTCCGATTCTTTTCAATTTAATTTTGTTTTGAAGGTAATTGAACGTGAATTAAATAAAAAGTGAGTAGGGGTCCATACGAGACTGTATGAGGGAGATATTTATAATTTAAGGCTCTTAGTATCAAACTAGAGTTTCGATTTTATTGGACAATTTTATAAGTTAGTATTTTTTAATATTTCTCCTTTATTAGTGTTAGTAATATATACACTATAGATTTGACTTTTATTCAATTCTGAATTAGTGAAAAAAAGATAAACATAAGGAAATATGGTGAATATATTGATGATATTTAGAAAAGATTTTGGCTTCTTATTTAATGCAAACATGCATGCTAAATTATAGATACTAATTTTAAATGCATGAATGAGAATAACACAACAACAATCGGGTCTCTACGCATACGATCCATCACTTTAAAGAAATGAAGAATCTGCTCAATGTGAATTTGTATTTCGAAGTCATGACTACGCACGAGCATCTCTAAAAATACAACCCATGGTAATAGAGTTCTTCGCAATGACAAGAGACCATGGATGCCATCATATGGCTTAGCCTATATTTTGGTTAAATTAATGATTAATCATTTCGAAGTATATTCTCATGATTAATCTAAATAAGGGACTAAGATATGATACTTCCTAATTATCTTAGTTTTGATCCAATTAAAACAAAGACAATAAATCAATCGAAACATTAAAATCCTTATGCACTTGATGTTATCATATAGTATACACCCTCACTTAGTACAATTCATTATTTCAATTTTAGTTGTTGAAGTACAGAATGATTTATCATGCTACTATTTCTTGAAATGGATCCATCCAGGTCATGCATACTTATGCTAAAAGGGAACGCTTCGGTTGCAATTGCTGCATATGCCAACTAAGTAGCCCATTAACGTATCCAGGCCTAAGCACCTTCATCGTTCCAATTCAAGACAACACAAATGATACATATTGTACTAAGGGGTTTTGTCAATCTTTCGATCATGTATGATACTATATAATAACCCCCAAAGATTTAGGAATTAAACTTTTTTAATTTCCATAATGTCAAGTGCAACTATCTAGACCTAAAATCGGTCAAATAGACCAAAATTTTTTGATTACAATTCAAGCATCCAAGTGCATAAATAATTAGACGAAATATGAAATAGAAAAACTTTTTAAATTATTTCTTATCTTCAAAATAAATAAACAATGATTCCAGATTCGAATTTCAAGTTACAACCATCACACTTCAATTAAAAGTATCATACAACTTGGACTTAAAATTTTTTGAGACTCAAATATTTTCAAAATAGTAGGTCCAACTTTTGATGTCAATATATAAAATATATTTCCATCTATTTTGAGTCTCAAAATATGATAAACAAGTCAATTAAATCGAGTCCTCTTCCAACTCTGCCTATGGAGAAATCCAATTTCTCAAGGTCGCACGGTCGGAATCACATGAAATTTTTTCACTTTATTGAGGACTTTTTTTATGACTTATGAATCAATATTTTATCATATTATATGACTCAAAAATAGTATGTAAAAATTCAAAATTTAGTTGCTACTATCCTTGATCGAAATCGAAGTCTGTAATCATTTTTAACATCTGCATCTTCTCCTGAACATCAACTAATATTAGTACATCTTTTTGAGAATGAGTCTAGAACTTATAGACCTCATATATATATCCTAAAATTATGTTTAAAATGGGTGATAACAACTAAGACTTAGAAAGTCACAAAATCATTTGAATCATAAAAAACGATTAGAAGACAATGTACTCGAATATCAGAAAAATCAAGATGATTGTTCATCAGAATTGGAAGCAATCTAAATACTTTAAACATGACTCTATACTATTTTAAGGAAGTAAATAAACTATTTATCAACTTCTTCGCATCATGAAGATGTTGAAGATAGCAAATAGTTTGCATACTCGAAGTATTCATCGTATGAATGCCAGCTTTAGCATAACAAAACATTTATGCAAAGAAAAACCATATACTGAAGGAAACCATTTTCGAACATGATTTTAAATATTCTAATGATTATTAGGAATATATCGGGATTTCCTCTTGAAGCGTGAGTCTCTAAAGAGAGACCTCCCAAATGAAGTCCGATATGAGAACTCTCCTCTCGCAAGCGCAATGATGAGTCACGTTGCTTCCCACGAACTTTGGTATCTTCTTATTGAAGTTGTCCTCCCAAGTATGAGATCAAGAAGATACTGAGATTCTGATTTCGTCTCATGAAATCGATTCCTCTTGCACGTCCGCAAAGCACAATGAAGAAGATGATCTTCTCTCTCGTAGGGCCCACCTATGATCTTAAACCGTCAAGAATTCTCTCTCAAAGATCAAAGAAACTTGAGCTCTAAAAAGGTAAAGGATCTGTTTCATATGTTATACGAAGAGAGATGCATGCCCTCTCTTTTACGCTCATTGTTGGCATTCCCTTAGAGTCTTACCCTTAGGGGGTACACGCATGTTGATGGACTTTGGATGAGAAATCAAGAGCTATGATTTAGTCCTTGTTTGTCATGAAATAGGACTAGATCTATCTAATTTTAATCAACAATTATATTATTAAATAATTAAAAATTAATTTAGAGTCCAATTCATGGATTCTTCAAAGTGGTGCCATGTGTTACATCACACGCTCTCCACATTCAAAATATGGATGGAGGTTGTTTCTTAGTTAATAATAAATCATTCAACAAATGACTCTATCAATTGAGAATATGGCTCTCACTGGTGGCACCATGTGTCACACGCACACGTTCCCTTTTTGTTGCAAAAATAGGCTTGAATTTGTTGATTAATTATAATAATAATCAAATTATCATAATTGATAATTTTATGAGAAAAACATCAGAGTTTATGAATCGTATTCATGAATCCAAACAAAAATCTAAATCCAATTCACATTCAAAAATCAATGTGGATCATTTTCACAATATACCTTGTAATAAATTTATTTGAATCATATTCATACAAATTAATATATATATATTATTAATCACTATTCATATTAATTAAATACATATTCATGGTACGATTCATATCTACAAAATGACGAATATACACATATCTATGATAATAATAATCATTATCATATTATTGATATCATCAACTATGACTCATAATCCTATTAGGACTCGTCAGATGAAATCTGATACTAGGTGATAATGTCGGGGAGATCGTACTATCCACGTATATTGACTTGAAATATGGATAACTATCTAATTCATGATTTTTAAATCTTTTAGCAAAAAAATGTCGAGCTTGTGCTGAAATAATTCACATTCTAAGTGAGCTCAACGAACATCACGCTCTCTATGAGTTGGAGAAAGTATCAACGAGTTGAATCCAGCTTCCTCAATCATTTCTAATCAAAGTTCAAACCATTTTTAGTTTAGAAATGAGCTCAAGGAATGTATATATTTCTGTTTTCTTCACCACTTCACTTCCCAACATTTGGACACTAAAATTGGAATTGGATTTTGGATTTAAATGAGATGTCAATTAATCTAATTAACTCTCAAATCATTAGGTTAAGTAATAGAGCCACTGAAATCCATCTGATTTAATCATTCCCTTAGAATAGAAGCGTCATGGTAGATGTTCTATTATAAAAGATTTAACACTGAGTATTCTCACTACTCATTCATCCTTCATACCAGAAGACTCTGACATATCCGAAGTAAAAACCCTAGCTTGATTGTCTTCCTCAGAACATATCAATATGTTTCTCATTCGATAATTGGGTGACAATATTAATCACATACTTTCCAAAAATCATATACTTATATCTTGAATTCATGTCTTATTTCATAAACAAGACGATCATGCATGAAATTTGTTTTTACCCCAAAATATCTCATGAGGGAGCTCTGTCTTCCACTTCATAAACTATGAGCATATATAATCCCTTTCAGAGATCATACATCTCATATGTCTTCATATGCACACCAACTCGTCGGTATATGGACCTTGGTTAGCTCACCAAACTATTGGTCTGTCAAATGCGCACACTCATGCATATAAGATGTATATCTGTCTCTGGTCAAAGGATGTGTGCATGATCGTGACAGTTACGATGTAGGTCTTATTTTATCTCGACTTCATTAAGTTAATTCTTTGACTTGATTATTCTAACACTTCTGAATCTCTATTTCTATGCAGAGGATATGCATCAAGAAGTCGGTTGGCAATCAGCCTTTAAAGAAAAATAGATAGTCATCTCTTTCTCAGACTGGAGACCTTTATTGAATATCACATGTTAATGTCAGTTATGTCCTCCCGACTGCATGTTATTCAACATGGTCATGGCATATAACCCAAACTGTACAAATAGACATTAATATTTAGTGCATTCATAATAATTTAATTTGGATGGACATGATAAAATAATAACTTTTATTGCATTAATGTGTCGTCAAGAGCTTACAAGTCTAACAATCATCAACCGAAAAGCAAAGACCGTATCCTAAGAAATAAATATGCACAGGGGAGGTGTGGTGATCGACATAGACGAGGGGTCGGGTGGTGTCGTGCATGCATCTAGGGCAATAGTAGCAGGGGGTGGCATCATCCCCACCCCAAACTATGCACGTCTGAGGAGCCTCCAGCGCCTCCTTGGTAAGGTTGCAAGCAACGAAAGGGAGGTGCGGGAGAGGAGAGGAGGGTTTGCGGAGGTTTCCGTCCAAATTCAAAATTCTCTTGCCGAAATTAGGAAAGTTAGAATTTGAACGTGGGGGAGAAAAGATCATCAAAAGGACAAAACATCAGCTGACGACCGCAATGCAAAGGTCAAATTTGACGCGAGGTCGGTGATCCATTGGTGCACATGCAACAAATTCTACTAAAAATGTCTATATGTCTCAATCGTTTTTGTTAAAAAAAATATAACATATATATCTCAATCTGTACGAAACTGACTTTCCAACTTGAATGATGAACGATATATAGCTTCCTCTGCTAAAGATGGGCACTGTGATAGGCCGACGAATCCGACCGCCCAATGAACCGAAATAAAAATGGGTGGGCTTTGATTAGGTCCGGGATGACCCACAAGGGTCCGGCCCGATCAATCCATTTATTTTACACAGGGTCACCAGGACAAACTAAGATGTAGGCCATGGCAAAATATCTAAAACAGTGTTCGAAGGAAAGCATCTGGCAGAACCATGTGGTCAGGGATATTGTGGCCTTTCTTCTCAGATTCCTGGTATTTCCATTTCCAATCCATATCTCCAATCATCTTTCTATTTCTTACTGAGTATGATGTTCTTGGTTTTCAACTTCCTTGTCGGCATTGATGATCCTGGCCTGACCCTCCCATAAGCGCCCTCCGTCCAGCAGACGAAAGCAAGTATTGCTCCTCCCATCTACTAGTACGTCTGAAGAGGAAAGGGATGGTTCTTGGCATCCATGGCTGTAAAGGAAGTCCAAGTGCTTGTAGTAAGGGCATGTCTTGGAGTTGTCCCTTCTCTTCTTTTTGCATTCCTTGGTCTTCCTGAAGTACTTGTTGATGTTCTCCCACTTCTCCTTGCACCTCTTCGCACTCCTATCATAACCCATCGCCACCATCCCCGCGGAAATCTCTTCCCATAGAGCTATTTTGGGGCAGCCGCCTTCGCGGAACCTATCCTCCATTGTTGTTCTATGCTGGATCAAGGCAGTGATCTCCTGCTCCGGCCATCTCCGGCTTCTACCGTGCACTTTATTGTTCCCTATCGAACTCTCGATTACATCCACTGAGCTCTGGGTCTCAGGCATTGGTAGCTTGGAGATCATCCCTCTGCTGCTTATCTTCTCCAAAGCATCGATTAAGGCTATGTCACGCGCTTCTTTACACACTCTTTCCTTTGACAAAATCATGCGCTCTCTGTCCAACCTCGCCGACTCGTTCATACGCCACTCTTCTTCTCTGTTCATCCTTTCTTGCTCCTTATGTTCAAGGGTGTTCAACATCTTTTCCAGCCAAGCCTCTTGCATCTCCATAAACCTCCTCAACTGCATCTCCACAATCTCTTTAATCTTGGACCTCCAGCTCTTCCTCCTCCTTGTCAGGATCCCTCCATTATCCTTCTTCATCTGCTGATGCTCGATATCACCCACGCAGAGGTCATTGCTTCCATCTTCATCATCTTCCGATGAAGAGGTATAAAGCTCGCAAGATTTTGTCAAGCCCACAGAGTTCTCTAGATGGAGATCCTCGTTTACTGATTGGATCTTGGTGGTCCTGTGGAATATAGGGTATGGACTAATCATGTCATTCTCTGCCGTGCTAAGATTGCTGCTGCTTGCACCGTACAGGGCTTCAAGTTGCCTAAAGAACCTGTAGTGCTTCCCGTCTAGCCTTCCGGCCGTCCCTTTCTTGGTCTTCTTATAGTACTTGTACAGGTTCTCCAGTTTTTCCCTACACTTCCTTCCACTTCTTTGGTATCCATACTCCTCTGCCATTATCCTGCCACAATCACAGACGCCCCCTAGTCAACACATATCATATCGATCTTACCAAATCGAATAAAAAAACAAATTTGTATTGGTTCGTCACAATCAAAGTTAGAAAAGAAAATTACCTTTTTAGGTCAAAAGAAAGCATCAACCGCTACTCAAATAAGTATTACCAGAGCAAAGAATGCATGGATTTGCAAACGCTCTCGGTGGACAACTAAGAGATGGGCTTTCCATTTCCTATTTATATGGCAGTATGGATGTAGGATAACAATGCACTTAAAGAGGTGGGTGTGTGGGATCACCTGGAGACATCATCCCATAGTGAAGCCTTGTGAGCCGACTCCTTGAACTTGGGATCCAAGCGGGACCTGATCTCGAGAAGGGTAAGGGTCTCCTGCCTCGGCCACCTTCCTTGCTCGTACCCGCTGCTGTCCTTGAGGTAACCAAAGAAGGGGTCCGTTTGTGGCTGCTGATTTCCATGCTCCTGCAGCGCCTGTAATTCCTCGGTCGTCTGGCCGCCACCATTGGCGTCTTCCCGTCCAAGCAGAACCACTCGGCATTGGTGGAACTTGGGCAGGCCATACTGGTGCTCCCCCATCTTTGCTGCCAAACCTGTGCGCAATGAAGTGAGTTTGTTAATCACGTCGTGCTCATGGAATTAGATTTAACTGCGGCGGAGTGAGGGCAAACGAAGAGAAGTTGACCACTCACGGAGCGACGCGTGGCAGCGTTCTCCAGGCAAAATCCAAGGGGGTATCCTGCTCCGATGACGCGTATACAGTCGGGTCCTTCTGCTACTGTCCTTTTGACCCGATCCCGAAACCACTTTCACACGCATTTGCTGTATACCTTCAATTCCTGTTCGTTTCAATCCAGTCCACTTGCAGTGACAGACGGATCCGATCATTTACGATAACGATGTGATAATTAAACCCTTGCTCCCGCTACCAAATGGAATTACAACGATGCATATTTTAAAATCCATGGCTATAACATCCATTATTTAATGTATACAAATATTATTCATATCAATGAATCTGTAGTCACGTCCAATGACAAAGAGGGCTGATGCAAGACATGGGTCGATTCCAATCTTATTCAATAGTTCCCGAGGAGACGATCAAAACTAATCTAGAATGCTTGCTACAAAATACAAGTAAAACCAACGTGATAAATACAAAATACGTAACAATAAACTTCAGGAGCAATTGAATATTTATAACGAACCACTACAACGTGCAATATAATTTATAAAATCAAATAGGAAACAAAAACTGCATAATTACTTGGAAGTAACCACCTCTCTCAGGTACGCTAATATGAGGGATGTCAATCCAGATCTATCAATCGGTTATCCGATCCAAACTCATCCCATTTAATTTCAACAGATTTGGATTTTGAATTTACTGCACATGTGGTTATGGGTTTGTGATTACCTTGTGGCCTGATCTCACCCAAACCGGAATAAAAAATATATATAAATATAATTGTGTGTGTTGCATTTTAGCTAGTCGAATTCATTTCATATATAGTAGAAATTAATCTACATATATAAAAGTCCAACTCAATTTTCCCATCTCTGTACATTTATTCATATTCAACTATCCTTTTGTATCATTAATAAAAAAATATCTTTAATCAACTTAAATGAGTTATATACTTAAACATATACGAACTTTTAATATTCCTATACACTGCACATCTTTATGTGTCGTCACATTACATGATCTCCCCCTTTTTACTCTGTCTGAAAATCTTGTGTACATTATCTGTACTTGTTTTCCTTGGAAAGACTAGGGTGCATTTCTTGCAAGTATGTACCCTATACTTAATACCTAGACTTGTAGTATTTATTATGCATGGCACTTTCTTCATGTTCGTATGGTTCTTATTTGGTGGCCTAATAGCATTGCAAAGAGGCGATATTGTAGCCTACTTTCACTTGGTCAAATTGGATTCTCAAAAGGTTGGAAACGCTTGCCAGCTACTGTCAAATTCTTTTTGGAGGAAATTTTCTAGGATTTCGAGCTTTTTCTCTTTGACTTTTTGGATAACGTAATTATGGGTCTAACGAGCTCTTCAGCTCTTACCAAGTTGGTGTACACTGAACCACAAAATTGTATGCTTTAATACATTCACATAGGTCAAATCGTTATAGTATAAGGATCCATATCCCCATAACAGCTATTTGCTGACATCTATCGGGTTCCATGAGGTGATTCTAGACTCCTTCACATCCTCAAGTTTTATACAATCAAGTCCCGATTCAAGTTCTCAAATCCTAGTGCCTCAAACAAAATGACAACTCACCACGAGAAGTATGCAATATGTGTAGTGCAAGTCATATTAGTTTTAAGTCTCGAGATTCTGCATGCAATATATCATGTATATCTTCAAATCAGGAGTTTGAGTTATAATGATTAAGAATTATGAGACATGAAGTCAAAAATCACTCCAAATCAAGTAGCCAGGTGTACAAGTTTTGAGTGAAGTGTAGGCATCGGGGATAAAACCATGATTCCATTTTTTGTCATTTTCAAAGCATTTGTTTTTTTGACAAAAAATAATTTTTCAAAAAAATTATTGTACCCAACCCACCTCCAAATTTGTCTAAAGTATATAAAACCATTATTATATACAAGTATTATACATATATATACAAAAGTTTTACACATTTTACCATACTTTCCCATGATCCATGCCCATAGTTTACTTTTTACAAAAGAAGTGAAAGTACGAGCTAAATGTAAAGTCTATTCTACATATATACACCCCTATACTTAGCTTGTGTTACGTCATCATGGTATTAGATAACAAAAAGACATAGCTTATACTAAGCATCGAAGAGTGAAAATAGTAAAAGTTGACAAGACCCTTATACTTAGGTTTTTGGAGGCCTAAGTATATAAAAAACTAAAATGAGGCAATCAAGGCCAATACAAGAGTAAAGAAGATGAATAGAGTATACACACCAGCCACCAACAACTCTATACTTAGGCTTTGGTCATCTTAAGTATGGAAATATGGTAAAACATGGGGTCCAATGGGATGAAGAGGGAGAATATATGAAAGAAAAAGGAAATGAATCTTCTTGGATGTTGAATCTTCCGATGCTGTTGATGGCTCAAGATCTTTGTTGCAAGGTCTCATGTAGAGCTTGACATTGTAATGTCTATTTATATATCCCCCATGAATACAATCTCCTGTATATGCACAAACTATCCATCTGGTTTAACAAAGTGCTTAAGTAGTTGCCTATTCGTTAAAAATGCATATGCTCAAGCTGTGAGATCTAAAATCCCAACACTTCCATTATCATGCTTAACATGAACTACATATAGGCCCATACACATGGATTTGAGTTTCTCTTCAAAATTCTACAACTTTACATTGAATAACTTACCTTTTGTCTAGGAATGAAGGTCTTTCATCTAATAAATCTATCATGTCAGGCTTAACATTATCCTTGTACACTAAATTGTTGTCATATGCTTTATTTCTGATCTCTATAAGTTCTCTTGGATCCATCTCTCTCTGTTTTTGACCTAGGTGTATGGTCCAATTAACCTTATTTATTTCTCATTCTGATTTATGAATTAACGCTGCAGGAATGTTGTTGAATTCATGATTCATTAACATTCTCTTCTGTATTTTATCTTAAAGTCCTTAACAAATACATGTAACTATCCATTAATTTTCATTTATTAATTAAATATCATTCAAGAATAAAAATACATTTTTATTCATCAAAAATATATAAATAGATAAAAAAAGAAAGAAAATAAAAAAGCAGACGGTAAATACGTATATATGTACAACATGACTATAAGATATACATATAGCAGAAAGATATATTTTTTATTACCTAACCATCGAGACCAAGTCAACAAGTATTGGTCGATAAATAAATAAGTATGGGGTGATAAGGAAGAAAACATAAAAAAGAATCAATTATGCATATTAAACATTATTCATTATTTATTCAATAATTACCAAAACTTCATTAATCTTTAATTAATTCATTTTTACATATGTTCACCGAACTCTTTTCTTATTTATTTCTAAAAATGTATAGAAAAAATATAAAAATAAGTTAAAAATATTATCTTGTTTATATGACGAGAAATCCAACTTTCAAATCAATTTTTGAACATCATAACTTCTTCATACGAACTCCAATTTCACTCTACTCACATTTCAATACATAAACTTAATATTCTTTAATTAATAAAAGTGATTTCACTAAAAAATCAGAGTTTGTTTGCAAAAAAGATAATCTTGAGACCTAATGACAAATGGGTTTGTAGGTTATTTATTTTGATCATAATATACTATTTATATTTTTAGTAATTTTATAGTTTTTAATTATTTTATTCATCTTGTGGATTATATATAAATTATTTTAAATTTTTTAAACATTATTTAATATTTTAAAGAAATAAAAAACCCTAATTTATATATGAATTTGAACTACTATACGTATACACGTATTTAATAAATTAATTTATTAAAATCTCTAAAAATTCATATACATATTATTTATTATCCTAATAATTAATAAAATATAAAATGATATGCTATTTTTTAATTTATTTAATTAAAATCAAAACCTTATTTATCAAGTATACTATATACATGTTTAATAATATTATATTCATAGTTCCTAAAATATTTATTATTTATAAAAATAAAGTATATAATAAATTAGTTAATTCAATTATACATATTTTTTATTTTTATCACTATTTAAAATAATACATTTGATATTTATTACATAATTTATATGATCTTTATTTCTTCCAGCTTACCAGGTGTTGACACATGTCAGCACCTGGGGCCATCTTCGTCAAGAACCTTCAGTTGGAATTTGTTACCACCGAACGTTCTTCTCATAATTATCCCACACACATTCTTCACCTCATCTCCAATCTGAGCCTTACATCTTCCAGCTTCAACAATCTAGATCTACGCCTACCCTAGGATCGCCACCAATTGCCTTTTGATCTCTTTATTTATTGATCACAACCTCCAGCTTCACATCTAATTCTTATTCTCTAGAATCAAACTGGTCGGACCTCTATCTAGCTCGTGTCGCTCCGCTTGACTCCGGTGATGATAGCATCCCTGGGTAGCTCCACGTGGAAGTTGAACCTCTGAAGAAGAGATTCGAAAGTAGTAACCACCTTGCATCGACACCTCGCACGCCGTCAAGCTTAGGACATACCGGCCCTTCGAGTAAAGATCATGAAGGTCTTACACCTTCCTACTCCTAGGTTCTCCTTCATCCTCCCGCAAATTTTCTTGTATATTGCATCGAATTAGGATCTTAATTACATTCTTAGCATCACTTTGATCATCGTCTTCGGTTCATAATATAAATTTAACTTCCCATATGAAATATTCAATTCTAAGAACCATTATTTGACCTATTTTCACCTGACACTCTTAGTCGATTCATAGAGAATCGAGTTATGTAACTACATTTGCAGTTAAATATAAACTTCTGGAGAAATCTAATATCCTCTAGAGTTTTTGTATCGAATTTTGAGGATTTCTTCGCATTTGTTTTGGATTTTGAAATTCGATTTTCAACCCATCTTGATTTCTTTTTGAGTTCTTTCTCGAGCCTGATGATCAAGTTGTTTTATCTACTATATAGAATAATCTATATCTCGTATTCTTATACATACTATATCATAGATAAATCTTTTGAAAAATATCCCTTTTGAAAATAAATAAAAGTTGGAAAAATTATTCAAATAAAAAGTAAAAATAAAAAATACAAAAGAGTTTGTGACTGCGGAAGAAAATAAAAGAAGGATAAAAAATATCACAAAAATATTTCTTTCAATTGAGAGTCTCGAGTGAGACTTTCTGCCTCCTTTTGTTTGACCCATGCACACTTACATAAATAAATGAATAGTGAAACTCCGATCATCTTAATCAGAGTTGATTTTTTTGATTAAATGTCTCTCTCCTTACAGTTTCTACCAACATTTTACTTGCTTGGTTAGAGACAGCTATCAAAATGGTGTTGTTGCCAGGGAGGTGTAGCCGTGTCTGAGATTTTCAAGTCATTTTTGTGCTATTCTTTTTCTTTCTCTATTTTTTCTTTCTTCGTGTTTTTCTCAATTTTCTTCAGTTTTCCGTATTTTTTTATTATTATCTTTTTCTTCTAATTTTATTGTTTTTTTCTCTTTTATTTTCTTTGATATTTTTATGTGATTTTTTCTTTCTTTTCTCAATTTTTCTTTTATCTGTTGTTATCGGCTTTTGTGAGAGTTTTTTCTAACTTTTTGAGTCAGTTGAGTCTTTTATTTTTAGAGTGTTTGTTTAATTTTTTATCTACGTTAGCTAACCCATTTTGCATGGCCTGTAGGATTAGCCAGCTTCTTAGGAAGCTGACTTGGTTGTGAGTGCAAAGACCGGATCTGTTACTTATGAGTCAGTTGTAGAGGGTAGAGCGAGTTATCTACACATATATCTTTTTGGTATTTCTTTTTCGTATATTATTTTTTTCTTCAAAAATAGGTCACCTGTCCATTTTTTTGATTTTGTGAGAGAGGAAGTGGAGCTTTCTCATGTTTCTTTTTGTAGAAAGGGGTCCACTAAGGACATCCTAAGTGTACTCAGTCTTCAACTATTTTTCGAGGTCTATTTCGCTAGGTGCCGACGCACCTGCGGACCTTATTGTTGTTTTCAGTTTTCATCGATTTTTTGTATTTCACATGTTTTCATGGAGCCTACGGTTGCATGCTTGTTTGATATATGACTAAAAGTAAAACCCAGATCCCTAATTCACACTTAGACATAATTTAAAGGCTTTTAAAAATTAATATCCTCTTGTGCTAAAACTGATGATTAGGACTTGGTCTTTACCACTTTTGTATGGATTACACTAGGTTTTACATTTCTGTGCGGGTCACTTGCATGCAGAGTGTTGGAGAAAGGTATGCCTTCTATCCTAGCATTAATCATTGTTTTTCAATGCATTATGTATTCCCCCTCCGTTAAACACAATTTTGAAAATAAAAAAGAAAAGGTATCTCGTTAGATATGTCTAAAAATATCCAAAAAAGTGAAAACAATCAAAAAATTCTTGTAAAAACTTGATAAAAATAAAAATGGCTGGACTTAATTTGTATTGGGAGAGAAAACCCCTCATTGTATTTAGGTACACTCCATACAGAGTGGGTGATGATGCAACCATAAGGATTAGAGTCAAAAATACATGGACTTATGCCTTAAGTATCCGTGTATCATTTTTTGGTGCATGGTTGAAATTACAAGCACTTTCCTCCGATCATAGAAAGTCGTTTTAGTGCACTCAAACCTCATAGTTCCCTTTGGGCCGAGCAGATGGTACCACTCTTTGGGGGATTGTGAGCGTGTACGCTGGGCGACAAGGCAACACCCTCTGTGAGCTTGCTAAACCAGTGATTTATCACCAAAAATAAATTGAAAAGATAAAATACCAAACTCTTAAGGTCTCCACCATGTGAAGTAATTGATTTTGGGGTTTGCATTGCATTTGTACACGGTGTGTGCATTATTCCGCATCTTATACACCTTCACACTCGTGTTCTTGACTTGATTATCGTATTCTCTCATGTACTTCTTTTTACATCAAAGATGACGACTATATGGTTTTTGCACTAAGAGGTTATGAGCTTTCGACCATCCACCATCTATCGTATATCTTGACAGCCTCAGGGTGACCCTCTTTCTGAGTCGGTCCCACTTAGTCATGAGGTGAGTCAGACCCATACTTCCTCGCCTCCCAGCCCTTCAGTTAAGGCTAACCCATACCTTATTTTTTTATTATTTCTCATGCATGTTTTCCACTATATTGTTATGAGACTTTTTCCTTCCCAAAGGATTTGAGGATCATGGCTAGAGGAAAGGACCAGTTTAGGATAAATATGTTGAGGAGAAACCACCTGATGATGAGAGGCATACAGATGAGAGACATGATCCAGCTTCAAATATTACTGAGGGGATTCTAGAAACATTACAACATATGAGCTTACAGATCAGAGAATAGTGTAGAATCTAGGATAAGCATAGAGCTGAGATCACTATGTCGAGAGCAAGAGTCGGGAACCCACCACCACTTGTTGTGGTTCTCGCGACATTACGAGATGAGTATGACCTGAGAGCGAAGATGCTACACCATTGGATTTGGTTGCCATTGAATTAAGGGTCATACAAGATGAGATCGTCCTTCATTTCACTTCTTCCCAAATTCTATGGGAACACTTTTGAGGAGTCGTTTACCTTTCTACAATAGTTAGAGATGATATATGATACGACTAGTTATCCAGGAGTTACGTATGAGGTTGTACGCATCAAGGCCTTCCCATTCGCCTTAGCAGATAAGTCACTTTACTGGTTAAGTCACTTGGGGTGGGAGATTTCTACATGGGACGATCTGAAGTCCGCTTTCATGTGTAAATACTTTCCTATAGGACAAACTAATATGATGAGGAGTTAAATATTCAATTTTTCACAGCTTCTACATGAGTCATTCCACGAGGCATGGGATAGATTCAAGGATTTCGCTGAGAGATGCCTCATCATCAGATTCCATTGAAGGTGCTTGTGTAGAACTATTTTGGAGGACTCCAACTGATTGTTCAAGTATTAGTGAGCATCACATGTGGAGACAATTATCTGAATAAGGATGACAAGTCAATTTGGTCCATCTTTAAGGGGATGGTAGATAATTCACTTGTAGTTGATTCCACTCGGGCATTCAGAAAGGCCTACAACCACCACACTATAGAGAGCAACATAAGGTGGTACAAGTTTCAAAGTTTGATTCACGATCTGACATGTGATTTATTAGTGAGAAACTAACATTAGTAGACGTGATTCATAAGAAAGTCCAAGAATTGCAAATGCTAAAAGAGTTGGAGAAACTCTCGTCACTTCCTCAGCAGTTGAGTGATTTGACGAAGAAGTAACCAAGCTACATCTTCAGTACTAACAATCCCATCTTTCTTCCACTTCCCAACTTGTACGAAGATCTTTACCTGCTCCTCCCACCCATCAAAATCAGTACATTCAAAGCGAGCTGATACAACCTACTAAGCCTCAACAATTGGATTAGCATGAGGATCTGTCTAATGCCAACATGAGTCAGAACATTAGCCTTGAATATGATGGTACCGATTCTCATTCTACTCTTGATATCAACGGGATATGGTATGCTCCTATTCAGCCACCATTACATTCTACTCCTCAGAGCATACATCACCAGGAACAACAACATCATAGTCATTTGCAACATGGATGCCTACATTTCCAGCACCTTCAACACTTCACGCAGTAGCAGTCTCACTAGCACGCTTATCAGAGACCATATTCACTTCAGTATCCTACTACATATCCACATGCCTATCAACACCAACAACAATCTTCTTTTACATCACAGAGGTCTCCTCATCTTTTTACACCACAACAACATACTCCAAGGCAAGAGAGAGTAGATAGCCATGGACATCACACCGAGTTAGAGATATCTTCACAGTCCCTAGAACCGAATCAGATCATGGACATGTTGAGCATGCTTTAGACAACGCATAGGATAGAGATGGAATGTTTTAACCATCATTTAGATGAGTTAGCCATGCCCAAGACCACTTTCCTATCCTAGCCTTAGATGGACCCAAATAACAAGATACGCCATTCAAATCATGTAGACACCACTACAAGTATGATCTCTTTTCCTGAATTTTTATCTAACTTCATTTGTCTTTAGAGCGATAGATCACCACGATCACCTGATTGAGAGGAGGAGAGGGAACATGATGAGGAGAGAGAGGGACGATCCATGATGATATTGATCATACACATTCTGATGTTGAGTATGAGGACCATCACGATGAGCACCGGCACAATGTCCATCATGGTGACATTCAGAGGAGTGATGCAGAGACAGCTGACATGGACACATGCGAGTCAGATGATAATACCACGCTATACCATGCAGAAACTCATGATGCATATTTTTCTTCTGCCATTTTAGAAAATTTTGTACATACTTTTGAGACTCTCAGTGTACATGATGATTCCACTTGTGATGATAGAAAAAAATGTTGATTTGTTGTTCCTAAGTTGGTACCATTCCTGATGCTTTGTTTTATAAAAAGAAAAACTCCAAAAAGAAAGATGATGTTACTCCTGAGACTGAGCGATTATTTAAAGATCATATCTTTTTGAAGATCCCACTCCATGATGCCTTGGATCACTTCTCTATGCTCAAGTAACAATTGAAGTTTAGATGTACCACATGTAGTAAGACGGGATTATGTACAGAGAAGCATGTTTTGACTAAGGCCTCATCATGTGCCATATAGAATAGATTGCCAAAGAAGAAGAAAGATTCAGAAGCACATTATATCAGATGCGAGATTTCTCATGTAGCATTCGATTGCACTCTCTTAGATAATGGGTACTCAACCGATTTGTTACCATCTAGCTTACTTGACAAGCACAAGTTAGGTCCTCTTTACAAATTCCGCACGATCCTTCAATTTGGTGATAGATGTATAAAGAGAACTAGTGGTACTTTTAGGAACATTATCATTACCATGCAGGGTTTATAATTCCCAGTAGACTTGACTATCCTATACATGGATTTCCCTACATAGTTAAACCTTACCCTAATCATTTTTAAGAGGCTTTCTTGGAGACCATAAAGGCCCTCTTAGATTATGATATATGGAAGGTATCTTTTTACGCTGAGGGTGAGAAGATACAAATAGAGATGGAGAGAGAATCATCCACATCCAGTGCTACATCTTGAGTAAATTTAGATGCCCTTAGTTCCTTCGCCACCTGCGATTACATGGATGAGTTCTGTTTTGAAGACCTTGAGAGGTATCAAGTAGAGACCTGTGATATCCTAGCAGAGGATGTGCTTGAGAGTATAGTTGGAAGTTCTTCAGATGGTACTCTATATTTTAGCATGGATGATGAGCAGATGGATCAGAGACCGGATGACTTCATTGCAAATATTTCAGATTTTTAGAGTTCACATGATTCCTCTACTTCAGATGAGCTAGAGATCAATTTCCATTTAGCTGAGTTATTTTCTTCTAGTAAGTTTGATGATGAGCATAGTAGCGAGTCGAATGATGTTTTAGAAATTTTCTGTAGTTCGACACTAGAGCATATTTAGATAGTGGATAACTATAATGCAAAAACATCTACCACCAGCATAGATTCCAGTAGACAAATATTTGAGGATATGGCAGAGCTACATTCCACCTTACCAGAACTAAAAACCTTGCCACCAAATATGAAATATGCTTTCCTTGCAGGTCCACATCTATAGTTTCTGATCATTATCAACTCATCTTTGACTGAAGAGCAAGAATCCTGTATGATGGAGATTCTTGAAAGAAACTATAAGGCTATTGAGTGGAATATCAGACCACCGTGGCATAAATTCTGCTTTGTGCTATCACCATATCTATCTCTATCATGACAACATACCTTTTGGAGATTTTCACACAGGTTGAATTCAGCTTTATGAGATGTTGTAAAGAAACAGATCACAAGATGGTGCTACGCAGGATTTATTTATCCTATCTCCAACTTTAAATGGGTTATCCAATTACATGTTGTCCCTAAGAAGTCAGGAATTCAGATGGTCAAGAATGATAGTGGAGAGGAGATTCCAAAGAAAGTAACCACATCGTGGATGGCATGCGTTGATTACAGGAAATTAAATGCATGATGAAGAAGGATCGCTTCCCTTTGCCTTTTATAGACTAGGTCATAGAGAGGTTTGCAGGTAAGGAGTACTTCTCTTTCCTTGACGGTTACTCCAGATACAACCAAGTTACTATTTCTCCTAAAGATCAGGAGAAGACTACTTTCACATGTCCCTTTGGTACGTATGCTTTTAGCCAAATGCCATTTGGTTTGTGCAATACCCATACTACATTTCAGAGGTGCAGTCTTTCCATTTTTGCAAACATGGTGTATCTTTTCTCGAGATCTTTATGGATGATTTTTCAGTCTATGGTGAGTCTTTTGATGATTGTTTAGCACATCTAGACCATGTTCTTCAGAAATGTTGTGAGGTGAATCTCATTTTTTCGTGGGAAAAGAGCCATTTTATGGCTACAAACAGGATTGTTGGAGCATGTCATCTCTAGGTGAGGCATGGAGGTTGACTCTGCCAAGGTGGATGTCATCAAGCGTCTCGAGTCACCTACCAACATCAAGTAGTTACGGTCTTTTCTAGGGCACGTCGATTTCTACTGATGATTCATTTAAAATTTCTATAAGATTGCCTAACCATTAGCTGAATTATTACGTATAAACATTGAGTTCTTGGTAGATGACAAATTTCTTAGTGCCCTCCTTACATTGACAGATGATTATCAGTGCTCCTATTCTATATCCACCTGATTGGTCTCTTCCCTTCGATATTATGACGGATGCTTTAGATTTTGAAGTCGAGGTTGTATTAGGAGAGATGAAGAATGGACTTACTATTTCCATCCACTATGTCATCTGAACTTTAGATGATGCTCAACATAATCACACAGTGACAGAGAACGAGATACTGCAACGGTATTTGCATTTGACAATTTTAGATCATATCTTCTTGGTTCTAAATCACAATTTATACAAACCATTCAGTTATCTACTTGATGGAGAAGAAGTACCCCAAGGAAAACCTTCTTAGATGGGTTCTCTTACTTCAAGAATTTGATTTGGACATTAAGGAAAAACTTGGTGTAAAGAATGTGGTAGCTTATCACCTCTCATGATTACAGACAGAGTAGCCTTTAGATGAGTACACACCATAGATTGCAGAGAGATTTACAAATGAGAGTATCCTTGAAGTTATAGAGCTTCCATGGTATGCATATATAGTAAACTTTCTGGTCACACAGAAGAGTCCACAAGGTTGGTTGAAGGACTGAGTCAACATGCTAGTTTCTGAGGCACGCTACAACTGTTGTTTGAGATTCTTCAGATTTTGATTTAAATGAAATATGAAAGTGTTGTTAACCCAAATAATCCCGCAACAAACAACAAGATTATTTTTTCAAGATGAAATAATTACGAAGAATAAGGTGGAACAAGAGAATTTTTTGCTACTTATTTACCTGTATAGCGGACACAATCGAACTCAAGGAGGCTACAATTCCTAATGGTTATTTAAATAATCGACAAAAAATCAATTAAAAGAAAAAGGAATATCAAATGCAAACTATCCTTGGTGATTGTGGATTTTTTATTTTTAATTTATAATTTTTTTTATTTCTATTTTTTATTTTCTGATTTTCAATTTTTTAGTGATTTTTAGTTTTGCAATTTTTTTATTTTCAGATAAGGAACAATATGCATAAAGGAAGCAATACGCACACCACACTCTTTTTTTATTTTTAAATTATATCAAAAATTTCCAGAAAATAATAGAGAAAATATTTTTGTGTTTTAAAGGCTTTGAAATGTTTTTGGGGAATTTTTGTAGAATTTTCAGATGTTTTTGTATTTTTCTAAGAATCAAACAGTGGTAAAAATGATAAACAATGCATAGTCTGGAGTAATTTGCAACTTAAAAATATTCTAATTTCCCAAAACTCCTGGAGACTATTTTTATGCTAATAGACAAATATCTACAAACAAGAAGCGAAAACACGATTTTTGGATTTTTCTACAATTTGTATGATTTTTATAGGATTTTGAGCAATATGCAATTTTTTGGGGTTTAAAAATAATTAATGCACGAATATTGGGTAGGAATTAAAAGACAATAAAATTAAATTAATCTATTTTTTAGAATTTCTAGAACAATATTCATATTTTTACGAAATTTTAAATTTCAGGAAGAGAAAATGATACTATTTTTGATTTTTTTATGATAAAATGTAATGAAACAATTATTCTAGAAAGATACACATATCATGACCATAGCATGATTTTTGCAAAATTTATTGACCAACAAACACACTTATTTCGAAGAAAAGATCACACAAATTTAAAGTCCGGAAAACAATACTGGAATGTAAATACTTATAGTTTCCGCATTAAAAGATAACAATAAATAAAAGTAGGGTAGAAAATATAAATTACCCATTAAAGGCGTGAGTTTGGAGCAGGGGCATTTTTAGAAATTTCTAAAATCTGAGGGAGTAGTTGTAGTTTTTCCATTATTTTTTTAATAACCAATAGGGTTTCTCTCTCTCTCTCTCTCCTTCATTTTAAGCAGAAGTGGGCACCGCCCCTCTCTTCCCACGCCCAAGCCGTGACGACGACGATTCTCGTGGTGCGAGCGGCGATGGGTTGAAGAAGGATAGCAGGGCGGGCAGCGCGTGGCAGCTGCCGGCGTAGGTTGACGTGCATGGAAGGTTCTCTCACGCTAAGGTGGAGGGAAGACAATGCGGCTCGCGTGGCTTCTGGAGAGGAGGTCCTTGCGTGGTGGTGTTGCTTCACGCAGGGCCTGACGGAGGGCGGCGAGCTTCTTCGCACGGGAGTCGTCGATTGGGGCCATGGTGAAGGTCAGCACGGGCGGGTCTGGTGGACAGTGACAGGGCGACGCTGGGCTTCATGCGGAGGGGGTCGATGCCGAAGAGGGCGATGGCGTCACGGTGGTGGTTGGGCTGCTAACGGAGGTCGCGGAGGACGACGGGGCGACACACGCCTCGGTGGTCAGCGGATGCAGCCTTGTGCGTGGGCATGAGTAGTGTTGCATCGACAGTAGATGCAACCTACAATGATGGAGTAGTAGAGATCTAAGGTGGCAGCTCTTAGGAGGATGGACGACAAGGTGGGCTGGCAACTGCGGAACAGGGATTCCTATGGTGGTCGGCATCGTGGAGACCCGATACTTTTTTAATTATTTTTTATCTTTTATTGTAAACATAAACTAAATAAAAAATTTCTTTAGAAACAAAAACTGTAAATGAATTTTTTTATTTTATATTTTTTTGTTTATTTTTTATTTATCCTACAAAACAACTATTAGAGAAAAAAACATATACGTTTTTTTTTATTTTTTTTGAAATAGTAGAGTACTCAAGCACTGTGCATCCTCTCTGATTATTTAAAAAATAAATAAAAAATTGAAAAAAGATGTTAATGAGGATCTGGGGAAATATGAGGAATGGATCCGTGTCTCTGACCACCGTACGCGGTCGGAGTTGAGAGATTATGGGGGATAGAATGTGAACGTGGAGAGATCGAGAAAATGAGATGAAAAATAGAAGTCAAAGGTGGATAAAAATCATGATGGATTCTAAGATCTAGATAAAAAATGACGATGAAATAAATATGTGAAAAAATAAATTACGATTAACCTAGGTTAAAAATAAGAGAAGAAAAATGTGGATCTCTCCTTAGGAGAGGAAAAGACAGTGATCGCCTTGACGAAGGCCGGCTCGCTGTCACCAGACGGCTCGAAGTCTAGGCACCCTTCTACGATAAGATATCTCTCGGAGAATAAGCTCCTCTCCCCAAATATTGATTAAGAAGAAAATGAGGTAGAAGGAGCTCAATAAAAAAGAGAAGAGAAATAAAAAAGGAAAATAATTAGAAATAAGGAATGTATTTAGTGATTAACTAAATATATAAATTATTTAATAAATTAATGAATAAACTAAAAACTAAATTCGTAATAAAATAAAATAAATAAATAAATAAATAAATTTACAAAAATTAACTAACCACCTTAATGGTGGTTATTTAAGGTATAAAATCAAATCTTATATATATGGTAGGCTTTCAAATCAAATAATAAATAAAATAAAAAAAATTAAATTTTTGTAATTATATTAGTTTAATTAATTAATATTATAAATTATTTTTTGGTGATTTTTATGTACAGAAATTAGCTATATACATGTATTATATACATATAGTATATTATACACATGTACAAATAAGGAAATAATAATTTATTTTTAAAAATTTTTTATTTACTTTAAATTACAGTGATCAATAATTATAATTAAAAAATATAATATGTACAAAAATAAAATAATCAATACGATTAAAAATGGTAAAATTGCACAAACCATCCTAGAAAACTAAATTTTCAACTGTAACTCCAAAATTTATAAAACCATAGCTATTTTAAAGATAATTTAAATTAGAATACAATGGAATGAGTTTGATTCAATTTGATTTCATATGGAGTTGGAATTGATCTTTCAATTATCGCTTAATGGCTTTTTTCCGGATGTGCTTACTTTTATTATATACATGATTTTATTTGGTAAAATTTTTTATTATTTAGGAAACATTTTTATTGATAACTTTTATTTTAAAAATTATTTATTTTGAGGTAAATATATGTATAAACAAAATAGTGTTTATTTTATAGAGATATACATAAAATAAGTGAGAAGTATTTACAATACGTTTTTTTGGATTTTCTGATTAAGGACCCTATCTCCCCCTACTTTATTCTTTGTCGATCAGGTCTAGTCTTGACCTTCTCTCAAGGTTTGTGTCAGCCTGTATTTATTACATATATACAGTCTTCCTCTTTCTTTTTTTTCTTTTTTTCTTTTCTTTATTTTTCCTTTCTTTCTTTATTTATTTTAGGTTAAAATACTAATAAATCTGAAATATTTACACAAAGATGCAAGTTAGTAAGAATATGGAGTAAGTATTGTATACATGTGTTTTATAAGAGATATTAAGCTAAAATAACTGAATAAAGATGATGAAATGCAGATTCATCACCACCTATGGTTTACCTTTGCTAGTCCTTTAGCAAACACTTATTTCAAAGAATAAGTGAACAAAAGAAAGGAAAAATAAAGAAATTAGGACAATTTTGAATATTAAACTTATCTTCATAAAATTGTAGTTTGGAGCTCTATCAGATCTTTGGATTATTAGTGTGGCGGAATGTTAATGGGAAATGGATTTAAAACCTAACAACCTCTAAGTTCCACAAGATTCCTATTCAGGTCGCCTCAACAGTCAGGTCTGAACAAGTTTACATACACAAATTCTCATGACTATGAATCTTTACTTGTACACTGTAAGTGAATTATAGGTCCCCATCTTAAAAGTAGCAAAGAAGCAACCTCCCTCAATAAGATAACTCTAGTTTCCAGATCTTTCAACTCTTTCCTCGAGGAGCGGGGATATTACCTTATAAGTTCAAATCAATATATGTTTAATCTAAATTAAATTAATTGTTGTTGGTTTTTACCAACACAAATCTGAGCCATTAAAAGAAACACAATCAATGAGAGCCATTGGATTTGTGTTGTCCATGGATTGAGATCCTTGGATCCCAAAATATTATAAAAGGAGAGGTACCCCTTTGCTCTTCTTTACACACAATGAGAACATTAGTCTCTCTCTCTCTCTCATTCTCTCTACATGCCTACTCTCTCTCTCTCTCTCTCATGTGGCCATCCACCATGGATGCCCTAGAGAGATTCTCCATCTCCGCCACGTCGTCGTTATGCTGCCCGATTGTTTGCTCGTGGATCTCCGTCTCCTTCAGTGTGCCTCGCTCGTGAAGAAGACGTCGGATCTCGTGTGTCGAGATCAGGAGATCCACTGCTTGGATCATCAACATGGATTGCGAGAAGCACGTGTTTCATCAACGTGCTCGCAAGCGTCTCCTCTGTCGGATCGGACTTGAGACAGGAGGTCTCTTCGTTTAGAGACTCGATCGCAACCACAATTCAAAAGGTAATCCTATTACTTGTTTGTGGTTTAGACAAAACAATCCGAGAAGCGTTCTTGGATCATGTGGTTTCCTCACATGAAAATTTTTTAATTTCCACTACATCGAGCAATTAGTGCGAGTAGTCGCTCCCGATCGCATACGATGCGATCCTCACGCTTATGTGATGCGCTTAAGGATCTCACCATATCCTTCAACATCTATAACAAAACAAAGATGCCAAAGGGGTAGTTGATCGTATGTCAACCAACCGAGCACCTCATTGGTCTAGGTGGACCACAAAAGGACAAAACAGACTGGAAAATATGAAATGTTTAAAAATAAAATATTAAATGAATTTATTAATTTTAGGTAAAAAATTATTATTATTTTATTTAGTATTTTATCCCCATTTTATTAATTTTTATAGGTTTATTTATTATAGGTTACTTTTTAGGCTTTATTTATAAGTATATATACCTGTATTATGTATATTATATTTTTATTTTGTATTTTGATTTCATTAAAAGATTTTAATAATTTTCATAATTATAGTTTTTATATATATACACATATATATCTTTATTTTATTTTTATATAGTTTGTACACTTAAATAAATATGTATATTTACTACATACTTATTAGTATTGTATATTCATCTATTTATTTTGTCTAGAATTTTATTTTATTTCCTTCTTCATGTTTTTATTTTATGTCAAATATATACGTATACTAAAAATCATTTTTACAAAATTATAAAATTATAAAGAATAAATAAAATGAACATTTTAATCAGGTAAACTATACCATGGAGGTCCAAACCCTAACTTTCACATCTTAACTCCGTATTAAATGAAAGCACATTCATTATACACCTTATTAAAAGTTATATACAATTAAAGATGATTTTGGTGCATTTTGAGTTTTTTTAGAGAGGATACATGTCTAGTAAGTTTCGATTTTGGAATTTTATTTAGACTATAAAATGTATAATGTGTATTATTTTTGTGTGAAATCAATTTTTTATTTTTTATGTATTTTTGTCTGGAATTTTCATGTACAAAGTTTCTCTATTTGAGTTAAAAATAATAAAGAATAAAATATATCCCAAAAATAAATTATTAGTAAAAGAATGAGACTTTTCATTAGATTTTAGCCTTTATCTCCCACTGCTTTACCCCTTATCGACCAAATCCATTCTTGACTTGGTCTTGGGGTTTACGATTATAGAAGACCTTTGGCATTTTATTTATTTTTCTTTTCTTTTGTTATTCTTTTATTTGGGCTTTAAACAATGTATTTTTTACAGTAATTATATAACAGATAATGAATTTTAATTTATACAAAACAATGATATTTATATGCATTTAGTTAGGATTAGGCTAAATGAAAGAATAAAGGTGAAGAAATGGATATTCATTTCCCCCTATACTTGCCTTTGCTAGTCCTAAGAAAATACTTATTCCTATATGTGCAGAAATGAAAATAAAGAAAACAAAAGGAAATAACTTGGAATAATTGTCGACTTTTAAACTATTCTTAATAAAGTCAAAGTTTGGAGCTCAAAAAAGGCCTTTGGATTAATGGTGTGTTCGGAACCACATGAAAGTTAGGAAGTGTGACATAACAGCCCTTAGGTGCCATACTCCTATTATCCAATTGATTGACCCAAAAATCACCCTTTTTAAAATGTCGTATTTGTTGTAGTCGAGGAATCATGATTGATCAAAAATTAACCACATAATTGATAAATAAATGAATTAATTGATGTGTGGTTTTATGTATTTTCAACCTGACAAAGCCCTAGGGTCGACTCAATGAGGTAAAGGAAAAATGTCGGATCAAGTTAGACAAATTAGCTCACGATTTTCCAAGTGAGATTTTTTGTATTTTTTTATGCAATAAAAATGCCAAATGTAAAATGTAGTTGAATTAAGTTAATATGAAAACACACAACTTAGCCAAATTAAGTTTAACATGAAATTAATCCAAATCAAACAATTTATATTTTTTCTGAAAATATAATCCAATGATGAATGCAAAATGTATTTTTTAGAATTTTTGGATTTCAGATGCATAAATGAAAAATACAAACTTTTTAAGGGTTTTTATGCAAATTTTAGTACAAATAGAATACAAAAATTATGAAATTTTTAATGAAAGTTCAACATGATGAAATGAACCTTCATTAATATTTTTGGAATTTTCTAACAATGTATGATTTTTTTATTAATTTTTAATAGAAATAGAGTGATTGTAAGTGTTTAATTCCTGATAAATGCACAAAATAAAATTATGCAAAAAATTGTTTAAATCACAGAGATATTTCAGTGATAAATTTAAGAGACTTGAAATTTCGCAAAAATAATATTTGTGGATTTAATAAAAAATATTTTCTTGAAATCTCTCAACAATTTATTTTTGGAAAAAGGCAATCCAATTTTGATAAAATTTGAACATTAAATAAAGAGCATGCAGAGGCATAATGTGATTTTTTTCGTAATTTTTAGAGCGACAGACCAAGAAATGGGTAAAATGTCTAATTTTTCACCAAAATAATGTTAATTAATTACCCAATGATCACAAAAAGATGTATAAATAACAAAAGGTAGAGAATTAAATGTTCTACAATATGCAATTTTTAGAATTAGAGAATGATGCTAAATTGATGTCCAAATTAGAACATAAGAATAGGGGTGTCTTTGCAATACATGAATTAAAATTATATAAACTGAAATTGTGCCTTAGGGCACTTTTTAAAATACCTAAATATGAAGGTAAAAGTTTGTAATATTCACAATAAGATTAAAAAATAAATAAAAGGACCTTTCCACAATGTGGGTTCCCTAGGGCACAGACGTGGCGAGTGGCGACGTCGGGTATGAAGGATGGATGGAGACGGCGTGAGGAAGATGCGGAGGCACGTGGGAAGCGACGCTCAGTGTGGAGGAGGCCGGCGAGTAAGGCGCGGCTCAGCGGTGATCTGCTGTTGGAGCGGTATGCTGCAGAGCAGGTGCAGGACGATTGGGAGCGAGTGCAGCCACACACACAATGAAAAGAACAACACGGTCTAGGGGGCACGCTGGGGTAAGTTTAGAGGAGTAGAACAAATGGCGGGCTGGAGGCTTTTGGTGGCACAGCTGCTAAGCGTGGAGGTGTAGGTGGACGTGCGCGGGGCTTGGGTGAAGGTGGCTGGTGAGGAGCGTACAACGAGGCCATGGCCAGGGGATGGAGCTGCTTGAACACAGAGGAGGCGGTTTGCAAACTGGATGATGGGCGGCGCATGCATGCGGTTGTGGCGCTATCAGGAGGTGCCAAGGGCGACACACAACTATTGGTCGTACGACTAGTGTGCTGAGCGGCTGGCGGAGGAGGATGCTACGTGAGATGACTGGTGAGGAGCATACAACATCGCAAGGGAACCTGGAGCTACGATTTTTTTTGTGTTTTTCCTTTGCATTTTTTAATTTTTTTGTAAACTGGGAATAAAAATGGTTTTGATTTAGGGTTGATTTGGCGATGGTGTGGTGATGAGAATAATGGTTGTGATATAAGTTGGATCTGGTTCTAATAGAATAAATATGGTCAAAAAAATGATGTTAGAAAAAATGAAAAGATGAAGATAGAAGAATTACATGTGTCATCGCCTGGAGAGTTGGGAGCTACGCTCGACCTGAATTTTCGTCGCCTCGATCAACTCCGGGAGATATTAGAACAGAGAAGCTAGACGAGCTTCGAAATGCGGACCACCGGATCTCTCCTCAGGCTTATCGTCACTCGACCTCTAAGAAGGAGTTGTCACCTCGCGGCTTGGACAGGGCTAAAACCTCTCTCACTCATAGAATGGCAGATGGAGATGAATAAAGGGGATGCGGGAAATAAAAAGAGGAGGAAGAAGTGGGGTGGAAGTTGGGGGAGTGGTGGAGGAAATGGAGAGAATGGGAAGTTGGTGGCTTGGTTGAGAAGTTGGAGTAGAGAAGAAGTAAAAGAGGAATAAAATAAATAAAAAATAAAGTAATATAAGTAGGCTATTAAAAACAATGAAGAGAAAATAAAGGTACAAGAAAATTATTAAAAAATGAAAATAACTAAATAAATGTAAATAACTAATTAGTTAAAATAAATAATTATAATATAATAAATAAATAAAATAATATACAATTAAATAATTCTGAAAAATAGTTAAAAATAAGTGTGACATGTGGCGGCTCCAGGAGCAACCATGTGTCGCACCTAGAAAAATCAAAATTTAAATGTAAAGAAAATAAAAGAAATAATAAAAGGGGTCAAATCAACATGTGATCAACATAAACGTTGCTTTTCTCGACCAGATCTATAGCTTTCATGAAGGATCAAAAATCAAAAGAAGCCGTATGTGCAAAGTGTATTTTTAGGTGATATGTTATATGTATAAAATATCATATTTTTATCTTTTGCAATTTTTATCATTTAAATTAGAGAAACATAAAAATAAAATTAGAATAAATATGAAAGGAATATTTACATCCTAATCTATTTTTTGGATTTTTAATAATTTTGAAAATAAAAAGGTAAAAATAAAGGGTATTCTGGTTAATATGTACAATATACAAAAGGGGCCCAAAAACCAAGTTTGACATACGAACTCTGATTTTTATGAAATTGTCTAGTTTTTAAGTTCTTTGAATGTATATAACTTTGAAAGTGAGTAGACATAAATAGTACTCTGTATGAGAGAGATATGCCCATTTTAAGGCTCGTAGTTTCAAACTTGGAACTGGGTTTTGTTTGACAATTTTACAAGTTAGTATTTTTTTATATTTGTCTTTTATTATTATTAGTAATATATACATTATAGAGTTAATTTTATTGGATTTGGAGTTTGTATAAAATATATACAAATGGATGATGTTTGCTTATATACAGGTGAATATGTACAAGTGAATTTGGCTTCTTATTTAATTCAAATATGAATGATAAAATGCAGATATTATTTATGCATGCATAAATGCTAATAAAGCACAATATATGGAAATATGCATCTAATTACATAGTAACAATGCTATATTTTCGACTTTTTAGAGTGATGAATCACAGATTTATCAACCCCCTATACTTAAACCTTGCTCGTCCCTGAGCAACTAAAATGATATGCAAGAGTGAAATAATTTTGAATTCCTTACCAAGGTCATGAATAAAAGGTAAAAATGGAGCTAGATTCGACCTTTGGATTAATTGTGTGGTGGAACCTTTATTGGGGATTGAATTTAAGACCTAACAATCTTTAAGTTCCACAAGTCTTCTATTCAAGATGCCTCAACATGCAGGTTAGAATAAATCCTCATACGCAAATTCTGATGACCATGAATCTTACTTGTATTTTATAAGTGAAATATAGATCTCCACATCAAAATTACAAACAAACATCCTCTTCTAATAAGGTAACTCTAATTCCCCTATCCAATAGCTCTTTCCTCGAGGAGCGAGGTATTCCCTTCTAAGTTCAAGTGCAACAAGCTCAAGAAGAGGGGGTGGAGAGAAGAATTGATGGCAACCAATTTAGCTACCTATCTTGGGATGCTTGACTAGTGTAGCCAAGTCATCTAGCTACAAGCTTTGAATCTCTTCTTATTCTTTTTTTCTTCTAAACTTGTATATACACTCCAGCAGAAATTTTACTTTTCAATTAGGCTTGTCCACTTTTTGAGATTCTGCATATACAAGTTTTTTTGTGCTCATGTTTTTAACATATATACAAGGTGTAGCATGTACATAATGTGTTTTTCTTCTTGATCCAATAGACTATCCCTCTTTTGAAGCTTTATTGAAACCCATAACATCTCATCCTCAGACGTCAACACCACTAGACTAAGTTGAGATGCACTACCCTCCCTAGAGGAGGACAGATGTTTCCACCCATGTGTTACTCCAAGCCAAAGGATTATACCTCCTCATTACCTCATCAATGAAGAACTACATGCATGGTGCTTGTCCATGTTAGGTCAATGTCTAAAAGAATCATGCGTGTGTACGAAATATTCTACTTAGACCAATCAAGATGACATGTGAACGAAGACTTGCGGACTCAAAGATTTAAGCCACTCGAACTGAAAATCTTAACTCCAGTTCCTATAAGGTTTCTCTGGAATTAGGTAGATTAAGGTCAAATCAAATTCATCCTCAACATTTATTCATAACTTGGTTCTACACTCAGTAACTTTTCACTTTGCATATGTTAGATATGCAGATGAGATGCATATGACATGCTATAAATATGAATGGCATGTGAGACCTTTTTTTTGAAATGAAAGGATGATATGTAAGAGTAAATAAGAAGCCTTCATTTTCATCATTTTTTATTAATTTTCTAGTATACAACAGTTTTTACTAGACTATTATTTGCAACAATTTTTAGTTTACACATATTATACAACTTATACACAATATTCATATTATACAAGTATACACGTATTTTACAAAAAAGTTTTTTACCAATTTTTTTTCAATTTTTACCCACCCCATAATTATTGCATAATATATACAAAAATACACGAAAGTACGAGCTATGGGTAAAGTATATATGTAATATATACACACCCCCTATACTTAGTGTGTGCTATGTCCTCAAAGCACGAGAAGCGAGGAAAAAGACAAAGATCATTCTAAGTGTAGGAGAACTAAAATAACAAATATGTGTAGAAGTCGACCCCCCATACATAGGCTATGGCAGCGTAAGCGTAGAAGAAGATCAAAAAATGGGATGGTCAAGGTCAAGAAGAGAAATGGATGAGTATATATATATATATATATATATATATATATATGATGGGCATTGTCTCTCACTATACTTAAGCTCTGGTCAACCTAAGTCTAGGACATAAGTGAGTGTGAAAACCGATGAGATATGGAGAATGTAAAGAAAATAATGAAGAGACTCGGGTCACTCTCCCCCCTATACTTAGGATCTGGTCATCCTAAGTATAGCCATAAAATGAAACTTTATGGAGCCTGGGTAAGTGATTTGAATCATTAGGGAGGGAGGGAAAGAAAATATATACAAGGAGGAGTGAGAATATACAATGATCAAGAAGGTTTGTGACGAACCTTCTTGTGGGGGAGAGGAGATGGATAGTATACACGTGTCTTTGTAGGAATCGTCCTCAGATGAATAGTAGTGAGGTGAAGGGATCATCCAACAAGGGTCTATATGCGTCTGCTTACTCAGATATGGTTTAAGAACAACCAAACTGAGCTCACTCATATAAATCACCTCATCCGAACCTGATGAGGATTCCTCTGAAAATTCCTTCTTCAGTATGTTGAAGGAAACATTCTTAGTTGATTGTCTATAACCTGAATCATTGAGAGGAAGAGGAGAGTGATACACCTTGAGGGGTTCAGGGGAACACCTCGAGGAATCAATTCTCGACTTCCTCTCACATGATAACCGACTAGAGGAAGGAGCAACCATGTTTTTAGGTGGTGTCAATTCAATCCTGGTTGTCTACTTTGAAGGTCTGGGATGTGGTACGATGCTGACCATGGGTTCCTCATCAGACGAGTCACCATATAGATTGTAATGTTCCTGAAGGGTCAACACACATCTTGGGAAGGTGCTAGTGATGTCATTTGTCTTGGCATTATTAGTCACGGATGTCAGATCATCAAAATGGTTAAGACAATCAACAAAAGTCATGTCCCACTCAATGACAGCTTCAGATTGTGAGTTTTTTTCGAAACTGACACAGTGATGGTGATGCAAGCAACAAGGATCATGGATGCATGGGGAGTCTCATATACAATGTTCAACCTGACAGCCGGTATCTCAGGTGTAACAGAGAGGTAGGACTCATCTACCTCTCGATGGTCTCGAATGCCAGCATCTTTGTGGGTCACCTTTGAGTCGAGTGTGTCAAAGAATGGGTGAGGTCGAGGTGCTCCCAATGCTGTGAAATCGATCTCCCGAGTCTCATAATCTATAGTCGCCTTAGCTGAGGCTAAGAACAGCTTCCCGAGAATAATAGGAGACTGGGTAAACTCTCCTCGATGCTCAATGTCAATGACCGTGAAGTCTAACTGGAGAAGAGCAACTTGGAAGTAATAATGACTGAAATGGTTCCTCTCGACTGTTTTACAGATCGATCAACCAGCTGAACAATCTCCCTTGACTTTCTAATAGGCATGAGTTTGAGTTTATCAAACATGAAGTCGGGAGGATATTTATAGGTGAGTCATCATCGTTTCTAGCATGGGTGAAGGTAGTGTCTTTGATTTCATATTCAACCCCAGGTAACCGCTTGACTCTACAACTCTTAGTTTTTCTCCCCATCACCAAGGAGGTGGCCGTAGATACTATGTGTCTCTCAATCCTTGTCCTCTTATTACCCGACCTCTTAGGCATCAATTTACATCTCACAAATTATTTGAGGTTAGGGAAGTGATCTATGGCTTTTATTAAGGAATTTTAAAAATCAATTCCTCACTGAGTGTTTCCCTTAGGGCAGGATACACATTTTTTTAAATATGTTTCATTTTCTACTTTTATGAAATTTTCCGATTTATCATTTTTTTGGTCTTTTTGGGATTTTCAATTTTTTTGATGTTTTCGATATGTGAAGGAGAGGAGGGAGAAAATGCAGTCTCGAAATTGGAGGGAAAGTGGTTAGTAGGAGGAGGTAGAATTGACTCCGATTGTATAGAATGTGTGGTTCCCAAATGTCTGCTCGATTTTCAACATGAAATCAACTTATTTCATTTTCCACTTTAATACCCAAGCTGGTAGAAATTGAGTGCAATATGTTGGTGACATCTCTCAACTTGGCACCAAATGATTTTTTTTCGACAAGTTTAGAAATGTCATCCTCCAAAAAGTCATCATGACAAATCATGGGAGCAGTCTGTTCAGTTGGAGGATACTGCTGATAACTTAGGGTCTCATACTCAATATACCTAGACATTGGCATGTAATTTTAGGTCGAGTATGGACCATCTATGTGTTAAATATTGACCGGAGCCTCATAGGATGGAGTTAATAAAGAGGGAGTCCCTAGATTGAATCCATGAGTCCAATCCAGTGAATGTGTAGGCTCTCCGAATGTGTGTTATCAAGGCTGATCAATGTAGGCTTGGTTACTAGGGTTCATCAGGTCAGGAAGATCATAAGGTGCATGCCTCTCCATTCGGTATGCTCTAACGACCATGTCATGCCCTAAGGTCAACTTAGGATGTGTATATGTGAATTGTTGTTTGATCCCTACTTGAGGAGAGAATGAGGTATGTCGGGGCACATAATTCTTCCAATCATATGTCTCAGTAGTATCTTGCTCTTCAAATGATTCCTTGATTCCAACAAGCGTCCAACTATAAGGTGAACCAACCCAAGGTGGAAGTGGATCTAGGGTGTAAGAAGGCGGGGCAGGTGATAAATGTGAAGAAGCGTGGAAGTCAGTCGATGTTCTGATTTCATAGCCTGGATGTGGGTATTAGGACGAATAAGAAGGTGAAGATGATCAGATTTTGGTCAAAGAGGAGTGATCTGGATATAATGACCAATATCTCGACATCTTGAAGAGGAATGGATGCCTATAAGTGTACTGTGGTAGAAAACGTGTAAGTACACAAGATAACACACACTGATAGACACAAAACAAATACAAGAGCAAACCCTAGGTTCACCAACACAATATGTGAGATCCGTAAAGGTTCGACCAAATTATCTTGTCAAATTTAGTTAGTGATAAAACAATCTTTGAAAGAGTTAACAAGCTGTTAGGTGCATGTACTTCCCTACAAACTGGCCTAGTTCTTACGACTAGTTGGACCTACTTTTAGCAAGTATAGGATTAAGTACATACCGTATAAATATGACTACCCGTTCCTTGAGAACTAAGATGTCCTCTAAACCTCCCACTCTGCTAAGGAAATCCAGACCGTTTACCAGCTACCCGTAGATCCTCACTAAAAAGTATCTAACTGCCTAAAAATAAAAAACCAATACTGTAAGAAAATTCTGGCTTGGCTCCATCCTAATGTCATCTCTCTCTCACTTGTAAATAAATCATATAATGAAGGGATTGCTCTCCCGCAAACAAGGGTTCATTTTAGTCAATTTTTTTGGTCCAATTCAATCACCATTCCAAATTTTAGAAATTAGATGTCACTGTAATTAATCCACACAATAAATCATGTCTACCATCTAGTCTCAATTCCTTTATCCTAAGTTAGAAAAACCGAGAGAGGGAATATGAAAAAGCCGATGCGATCAAGAAAACGATGATGAATGCTTGAGTAAGAAGACTAACAATGCCTCCTGCTCTCTACAATCTAAGATGCTCAATTGAATTGAATTTTTTATACTAGATGGAATGCAAGTGAGAAAAGGCCGCTCCTACACCGACAGTTCTATTAGAGAATGAATGATGAATTTAAATTTGGCTAAAGTCCTACAGTCTAAGTGCATCTTTTAATGGTTTAGTATGGTTCTAGATATTACGAGAGCAGACATACCTAGGAAGCTCTAAGAGACGCGAGTGCAGGATCTATTACACGTCAAGCAACCACACAAAGACAGGGAGTATTTTTATTTCAGCTACACACAAGAGAACCCGAACGAGAACCACTGTGAAAATGATATTATTACAAATTAATAAAAATCTCTCTTCAAAAATATTCTTGCCCCTCAACAGTTGACTCGATCTATGAATTGTCGGCCCTTGATGCTCTTCGAGATGCATCGACTTCAGGAAAGCCGCTCCAAGTCCACCGAGCCCTCATACAAAAAGATAAAAATTATGTCAGATAGAGATACAAAAAATAAATGCATAATGGTCAGAGAAATAATTGAGAGGAAAAATGGATAATTAAAAGGTGGTTTAGGGGTCAAACTACCTGAGTGATTGGAAAACTGAAATTTAATTTTCTAAAATGATCCTAAGCTGGTTTCCTCCCTAGCAACGACGCCATTTGATTGGTATGGAATCACTCTTTTAAAATGTCGTATTTGTTATAGTTGGGCAATCATGATCGATAAAAAATTAACCATACAATTAATAAATAAAAAAATTAATTGACATGCGGTTTTATGTATTTTTAACATGGGCAAGCCCCAGGTCGACATAATGAGGCAAAGGAACAATGTCGGAACAAGTTAGACAATATAGCTTAAGATTTTCCATGTGAGATTTTTTGTATTTTTTATGCAATGAAAATGCCAAATGTAAATTACTGTTGAATTAAGTCAATACAAAAACACATTACTTAGCCAAATTAATTTTAATGTGAAATTAATCCAAATCAGCCAAGTTATATTTTTCCTGAAAACATAATCCAATGAAGAATGCAAAATGTATTTTTTTTATAATTTCCGGATTTGAGGTGCACAAATGAAAAATGCAAACTTTTATGGGTTTTATGCAATTTTTAGTGCAAATAGAATGCAACAATTATGAAATTTTTACTGAAAGTTAAACATGATGAAATGAACCTATAATAATATTTTTCGAATTTCTAACAACTTGTGATTTTTTATGAATTTTTTAATGGAAATAGTGTGATCGTGAGTGTTTAATTCCTAATAAATCCATAAAATAAAATTATGCAAAAAAACAATTTATCTAAAATAAATATTTCAATGATAAATTCAGAAGACTTGAAATTTTGCAAAAAAAATATTTGTAGATTTAAATAAAAATCATTTAATGAAATCACTCAAAAATTTATTTTAGGCGAAAAGACACATCCAATTTTGATGAAATTTGAATAGTAATTAAAGGGCACGTAGCGGCATTATCTAGAAAAATGTTTCAAAAATTTGGAGCAATATTTAATTAAATAGGAATTATGGACCATGAAGTGGGTAAAATATCTAATTTTTCATCAAAATAATGTTAATTTATTTCCCAAAGCTCATGAAACTATAATTAAATGACAAAAAGGTAGAGAATTAAATTTCTACAATATACAATTTTTAGAATTAGAAAGTGATGTTAAATTGATGTCCAAATTAGAACATAAGCACGAGGATGTCTTTGCAATATAGAAATTAAAACTGGATAAATTGAAATTGTGCCTGAGGGCACTTTTGCAAATTCCAAATAGGCAGGTAAAATTTGCAATATTCACAAAAAGAACAAAAAAAATAAAATGACCTTTCCACAACGTGGGTTCCCAAGGGTAATAGATGTGGGGAACAACAACGTCGAGTATGAAGGATGGATGGCAGTGGTGCAAGGTGGATGCGGAGGTGCGTGGGCGGTGGTGCTCAACATAGAGGAGGCCGACGAGGAAGGCACGGCTCGGCGGCGACCTGCTGTTTGAGCAGTGTGCTATGGAGCGGGTGCTGGACAATTGGGAGCGTGTGCGGCCACGCATGCGATGACGGTGGCGTCACGATCCAAGGAGCACGCTGGGGCACGGTTGGAGGAGCAGAGTGGCTGGCGGGCTGGAGGCTTCCAGCGATGGGATCGCTAAGCGTGGAGGCGTAGGTGGGCGCGCGCAGGGCTTGGGTGAAGGTGGCTGGTGAGGAGCGCACGACGAAGCCGTGGCCTCGGGCTGGAGCTGCTTGACCGAGGAGGAGGTAGTTGGCCAACTGGAGGATGGGAGACAAAGGCGTGCGACTGTGGCACTAGCAGGAGGAGCCAAGGGCGATGCGCAGCTGCTGGTCGTGCGACTGGTGCGATGAGTGGCTAGCAGAGGAGGTTGCTGCGAGAGGTGGCTGGTGAGGAGCACGCGACGACACAAGGGAACTTGGAGCTACAAATTTTTTTATGTTTTTTCTTTGCAAAATTTTTAATATTTTTGTAAACTAGGAATGAAAATGGTAGTGATTTAGGGATGATTTGGTGATGGTGTGGTGATGAGAATAATGGTTGTGATATAAGTTGGATGTGGTATTAATAGAATCAATATGGTCAAAAAAATAGTGTTAGATAAAAAAATGAAAAGATGAAGATAGAATAATTACTTGTGTCATTGCCTAGAGAGTGGCGAATTACACTCGACCCGAGTTGTCGTCGCCTTGATCAGCTTCAGGCGGAATCAAAGCAGAGAAGCTGGACGAGCTTCGAAGAAGATTGTGACTGTGATGCAGACCGTCGAATCTCGCCTTAGGCTCGTTGTCGCTCGATGTCGAAGAAGGAGCTGTCACCTCATGGCTTTGACGGGGCTATAACCTCTCTCACTCGTAGAATGGCGGATGAAGATGAATGAAGTGGATGAGGGGAATAAAAAGAAGAGGAAGAAGTGAGGTGAAAGTTGGAGGAGTAGTGGAGTAAGTGGAGATAATGGGGAGTTGGTGGGTTGGTTGAGAAGTTGGAGTAGAGAAGAAGTAAAAGGGGAATAGAATAAATAAATAATAAAGTAATATAAGTAGGCTATTAAAAATAATGAAGAGAAAATAAAGGTAGAAGAAAATATTAAAAAAATAAAAAACAACTAAATAAATGTAAATAAATATTTATTAAAATAAAAAACTATAAAAAATAAAAAAGTAATAAATAAAATAAATTCCGAAAATAATTAAAAAATGGTGTGAAACGTCGTAGCTCCTAGAGTTGCCATGTGTCGTACCAATAAAAATCAAAATAAATATAAAGAAAATAAAAAAGAAACACACATGAAAGTTTCTTGTCTCGAGAAGATCTACAACTTTTGTGAAGGACTGAAAATCAAAAGAAGCCATATGTACAAAGTGTATTTTTGGGTGGTATCTTATAGGTATAAAATACCGCATTTTTATCTTTTGCAATTTTTTTATTATTTTTAAATAAGAGAAAAATAAAAATAAAAATAAAGTTAGACTAAATATGAAAGGAATATTTACAACCTAATCTATTTTTTTTGGATTTTTAATAATTAAGAAAATAAAAAAGGTAAAATAAAGGGTATTCTAGTCAATATGTACAATATACAATAGGGCCCAAAACCCAAGTTTCACATACAAACTCTGATTTTTATGCAATTGGTCTCTTTTTGAAGGTCTTTGAATGTATATAACTTTAAAAGTGAGTACACCTAAATCAACACTGTATAAAAGAGATATGCACATTTTAAGATTCGTAGTTTCAAACTTTGATTTGGGTTTTATTGGACAAATTTAAAGTTAGTAATTTTTTGATATTTTTCTTTTATTATTGTCAGTAATATATACACTATAAAGTTAATTTTGTTGGATTTGGAGTTAGTATAAATTATATACAAATAGGCGAGTTTTGCTAATATACAGGTGAATATGTACACGTGAATTTGGCTTCTTATTTAATACAAATATAAATGATAAAATGCAGATGTTATTTACACATGCATAAATGATAATAATGCACAATAGATGGAAATATGCATCTAATTACTCAGGAACAAAGCTTTATTTTCGACTTTTAGAGTGATGAATCACATATTCACCACCACTCATTTCACAACCAAGTCAGAACCATCCTCTCACTCGCACACTCCTAGTACCTTGAAATAATAGAACAATGTGTGTAAATTTGTTCAGCTCTCCCCAGACAAAACTATTGAACCATCAAGGCCTCTACTCTCCTGGTAACTCATCCTCATGGAGATAGATATCCCCTTCTAAGGGTAGGTACTCCCAGTACGTACAATTGAATGGGAAAGAAGTTAAAAGAATGTGAAAGAAGTGGGAATGGACCAGTGTAGTATTCTCCCCCTTGTGAAGGGTCAGTGTAACTGAGTTTTCGTGAAGAAGAAGGCTTTTCTAATGTTCAATTTTTTAGTATAGGCTACTTTGGATATTTTCTTTGACTGCATCTTTTGAATTCTTTCTTGTGTCCTAGTGCATATAACAGCTTTTGTTCCACCAACTTTTGGGGTTCTTGGAAAAGTTGAAACGGTAGACCATTACTTATCCTAAGCATTGTCTTAATCCATCTCCAGTATTTAGATATCATTATTACCAAAATAAGTGGGTTAGATTAACGGTGTCAACAATCCCCAAGAATGGTTCTTGAGCCACCCTTGACGAAGCGATCTTGCATCATCCTGAATCAGACTCCAAGATTTTTCAACAGTCCATCTGAGTTGAGCTAAGCGCTAGGTGCGAGGTTTTCGTCAAATCACCATCTCAAGAGTCTTAAGGATGATATGAAAGGTTCTATTTAAGCACACTGATTTGACTCATGACTGTAGTCTTGTGGAATCTAAAGAAGTAAGTCAAGGTGACCTGAAATATCTCCACTTACTGTCCTAAATGGGTTCCTCTGAAATTAAGTGCATTAAAGTCTATTCCAAACTTCAATCTTGAGACTTTATTTGGACTTGTTCAATTGTCTATGTTATTCCGAAAAATGTGAATGCTATGCATAATGAAAGAAAATATTTTTTAATGCAATTTTCTTGTTTTGAACTTTTTATGGGTTTTGAAAAAGGTTTTGTAAAATATTATTTATTTTTTTATTAAAAGAAAAGGTTTTGGAATAAAAAGGGAGTATGTGCAGATATTAACACATGCATGCATATTTTTATTTACGGGGGGTTTGGTTATAGGAATTTACAGAATTGTATATACAAGGTTTGTAAAGAATCTTTATTTATTTGAATTATGAGCATAGTTCTCAAAATAATTTGAAAAGATTATTGCAAACAATTTGAAAATTTTATTTTGCAAACTAATTTGACAAATAATTTTCCCAAAAAATTTACAAAATTTGAAAATCATTTTGCAAAGATTTTCCAAACCATACATATAGATGGTTGTCTATCAGCTAGACTTCCTCCAATCTGATGATCCAGCATTTCCACCACCACCACCACCACTGATTTAGGAAGTGAATGGTGTATGGAGCAATGATGCACAACTGATCCATCCTATAGAACAACACCAGGGCCATCTAACATCCAAATGACCTTACCACCAACCTCAAAGTGGTCATTTTCCTCAGTCCTTCTAACCTCAACCTCAATACGAGAATTAATCATCTCCATAGTGTCGAGGAAACTGGAGACAACCACAGTAGTATCCCCAGCCGGAATACTGCCATCAGCACCCATATTAGCGATACATGGCAGGACAGTAGCAGTAATATCCCCCTCCTCCATATCAAAAGTATCAGCTTCACCCTCCTCCATAACACTATAAGCAGTCTTGGCCTTAGCTTGCCAACCATCAACAATAACGTGGTCAGCATGTTGAAACTTTTGAGGCGGTTCCAATGAACCCCACCCTGGATTGATTGGACTAACTTGTGAAGGGTCTAGAAGAGATGACTAAGAAGGTTAGCGACTAGATCACCACTAAAAATCCTATTCCATCACAGGTCGAAGCAAACCCCAACAATTTAAAAGGAAAGAGCAGGTAGAATATGAAATCCCATTTGTTCCTATCAAGTCAGATATTCATGATTTTATTTTATCTAATGTTGTCACTTTGAGGAGCGATAGGACTTTGTCTCCATCTGTCAAAATCCAAGGAAAGAATAAAGCTTTGACAGATGAATCATCATCTTCTGCATCGTTCGCGCCGGCTATAGGCTTGGGTGAGGAAGAAAACGGAGCCATGCATGCTGCCATCCATACCTATCTCCATGAACAAAAAGAACAAAAAAAACAGAAAAATCAAAAAGACCAAAAAGATGATTGTAGTCAATGCGAAGTTGTACCAGCCACGGAGGAGCCAGCAGTAGTAGCCAATCCAGTGTCAGCCGATGGAGCGGAGACAACACCTTTGACTTGTCCACCAGCAGCAGAATCCTCAACTCCAACATGTATGCCTTTTTGTGATCCATATGTATAGAATTTTGTGGAAAATATTTTTCTTGTAAACAAGAATACTTCTTTTGATTTCAACACTATAAATATTCCTCTTCCTGATGCAATAGAAAAATCCAAAAAATTGCAAAAAGAAAAAGTGAATTATATGATCATGGAGTTGTGGATATTCTTAGTAATTTGATAGTTGAGATTTCGTTGATGAAAGCTATGTAATACATGCCCGCTGTGAAGAAAGGTTTGAAGGAGGCATATACAAACAAGTGTCGACCAACATGTAACAACATATGCTAGTAAGTAGAGAAGCACGTTCTTACCATGGCCATAGTCGCAACCATCAATAATCTCCCATAAAAGAAACTAGACAAAGGAGTGCCTTTGATTAGATGCTAGATACTCGACCAAGTCTTCGAGCATACTCTTCTTGATAGTGGTTCTTTCATAAGCCTTTTTCCCTCATCATTATTGGAAGAATTTGGTCTAGGTCTGTTGAAGCAAACATGCATGATCCTTCAGTTCGTGAATCAATCCGTCAAGTGACACCAAGGTTTACTCGATGTGCAATTTCTTGTTGATTTTATGGTCCTTGATATGGACTCCCCTGCACCATTACTCTATTCCCCCATTATCCTTGGATGGCCATTCCTGCATACCACAGAGGCTGTAGTTGACTACTTGTTTGGCAAGATCACGTTCAACTCGAGCAATCACATAGTTACAATAGACATGGTGAGTGAGCCAAATGTAGCATCTAATAAAAGTCATGATATACCACCTTAATAATAATGTGATTTCATTGTAGAAATCTGAGACACCGAACTCTCTTTGAACGACACACGAACCATGGAAATACTCTCTCCCGAGGAGGACCACAAAAGCACAATCGATACAAGCTCCGACGACACTTGCAAGATAGAATACAATTTGCTGATGCATCCCTTCGATTCAAATGATTCACTCTAGATATGAAACCACTGTAGATTGATTTGACACATTAGAATAACAAGCCACTGAGGTGAGAAACACCTTTAAAATGGTGGCAGAGCTTCCGCCTACCAGGACAATTTCTGAAGTGGCTGAGAAGAAGGACAAAATAAAACCAGAGTTTAAGCCACTTCAGGTAGGCCTTAAGTATGCTTTCCTTGCAGGTGCAAAGAACATGTACCCGGTCATCATTAGCAGCAGGCTAACCTAGATCAAGAATCTCAACTACTCGAGGTTCTAGAAAAGAACTGCAAGGCACTTGGTTGGTAAGTCTCAGACCTTCGCAGGATAAACCCTGCTTTGTGCTCACACCATATTATCATAGAAGAAGATGCCCGATGAATCTCATATTCAACATGTAAGCTCTATTCCCTAAAATTAATATGAATTTAATCATCATTATAGCATCATTAGCATTCATATAAGTGTAAATAACAGTCACATTTCATCATGCATAATTGCATAAAATAAGGAACCAAAAATCCATGTGTAAATTGACCTAAACAACAACTAATTTCCCTATTGTAATTAATTCATCCTAACTCCGATTGGCCAAAAATCACCTTCATTTTCTATATATTACTAACAAGAATAAATGAAAAATATAAAAAATTGCTAACTCAAATAAGTGACAAATAAATTGAAAATCAAATTTCACATCAAACTGACTAAAATGCGCATATCTTCCACATATAGTATTCGATTTTGGTATACTCACTTTTAAAGTACTCCATTTTCAAATACCTTCAAAACAAGACCGATTTCATAAAGTTTGGAGCTCATATGTGAAAGTTGGGGTTTAGGGCTCTTTTGCGCATTCTATTTTATTTTATTTTTTTACAATTTTTACCCCGAGTTTTTTGTACATAATTAACCCTTTTTATTTTTGTTCTTCATTGTGTTCTCTGATGAAAGTTTTATAAAGCGACATAAATATCCAAATCTAGATCAAGACTAAAATCAAAGAAGCTGAATAGAACCGAGTGACCTCCATGTGTCTGTACAAAATTTGCTTGCTTACTACTTATATTTTATTTCATTAGTTTCTTATTTACTAAAAATACAAAAAATGGATTAATATGTAATTAAGTGTCTTTTATTTTATTGTATTTTTTACAAAATCCCATGTCGATTTTCTATACACATGGAGAACCACCAAAAATACCACTTTATACAGATGACCTCTTTTGCTCCTGGTTCCTTCATGGAAGTTGTAGATCTCGTCGAGACAAATAACGATCATGGAGGAAATTTTTCGATCTGAGATCTTCTTCTATTTTTTATATTTTTTTTCTTTTTAACTTGACTTTTTTGGGGTGACATGTGACAGGTCTTGGGCGTGTCACGTGGCACCCCACTAGCTTTCTTTCTCCCCCCTCTTCTTTCTCTCTCCAATTCTCACAAGGTCACATGCCTAGCACGTGACCCTCCAATCATCTCATTCCGCACGTGCACTGCTCGTGCTGCTTCAGCTCTCCTTGGTCATGTGCCAGGCTCGTGACCTTCCTCCCCTCTCCTACAAATGCCTCCAACTCCTCTTTCCTCGGCCACCTCCCTCCTCCTCTCATAATCACCGCTTGAAATGCTACCGGACGTTCCTCCACCGTGCAGTAGTAACACCTTCACCCCTCATAACTGTTATCTCTACCTTCCTATAAAACCTTGTCGTCCTCCCTCATACTCTACATCTGCCATTATCCCCGAAGGTCGGTAATAGCAAGACTGATCGACGTGATCTAGAGGTCGAGCTCTGACCCCTTCTTCCTCTCTCCCCTGAGCACCTGAGCCTCGTTGTGACTTTGCTCGTGATTGAGGTTATCACCGGAGGGCCCCTAGCTCCTCCTACTTCTCGATAGGTCTATCCTATTCTTGCTCTTCTTCTAGGATCACGATCGAGCTTTCGTTTCATCCAAACCCTCCTCATCTTCGATTGCTCCTCCACGCTCCAAACTTCACCATGTGCCCCCATCTCAACACTTTGCTAACCAAGCTCGGCCGCCCAAACACTCAAAGGCACCCTTGTCTCACCGTCTTCGCACATCGACATCAACTTTAACTATGCATGAAGGCCCCGCTCCTCCATCCTCTCCATCTACTCCTGCAGGTATACCCCACCTGATCGTACTACGCTTCGAGTTTTGTTGTCCTCATGCGCTGCACTCGTCATCTACAATAGTCGTGCCTGCCACAACACCACCGCTATATCGTGTGTTAGCCGAGCTCCGCACGGACACCTACCACGGAGGCCCTCCTACAGGCTATGCCTCCACCTCGGTGCTGCCCAAAGTCCCCCCCACCCCCCAGCTCCAGCTGTTGTTGAATCAGGAGATCCTATGGCTCCTCGCATACGATGTAGCTGTCTCGAACCTCATCCCAAGCCTCGAGGCTCAGGTCCCCGAAGTTCCCTATGCTTCCACATGGAGGATCTGTTACTAAGCCAACAGCCTGCGACCCCAGCCTGGTTAAGCACGTGCGATGCACGTGCCTCCTAGGGAAAATTGCAAACTCATCCTTGCTTTCTCTGCAAATAATAAAGGGTGCTCTACCTCAGGGTACACATGCATATCACATGCATCGTGGGTAAATTACGGTCGCACCATACAGAGATCAAGAAATTATAGAAATACCCCACCTGGGGTATTTTATAGGAAGGCCCCTTCGACTTTGGGGATTTACGTACAAGTCCCTCTAGGGACCACTTTGTAAGAAAACTTTAATTTTATTTACAATTTAGTTCTTATATCTTTATTTTAGCATAACTTTCTCGTTCGAACTCTGATTTTAGCGCATAATATGTCGTTTTGAAGCATGTTGAGCATTCTATCAAACTTTATTGATAGATGAGAAGCTTATAACTGATCATAATTATTTGATGAACCTTTTTAATCTATGCGGGCTACATTCTGACTTATTTGTGTAATATTTATTGAGAGATCTATTGATTGATTTCTGTCGGGATTCGATTGCGAGGATTTGAATTTGATTACTTCTCTTCAATAATTGATCACACTCTTTCAGAAATTTGCAGGGGTATGAATTTGGAGGAATTAATTCACAGTTTATGAGATGAAATTTATTTGAGGAGATCTAATTTGACGAATCTTATTGATTATTTTTCGAGACTCATTCAATGACAGATTGTGAGATTTAATTCCTATTATTAATGATCATTATTTGATGGTTAATCACATGAACATTTGGAGTCAAATCAACAAGCGATATTTTTATTACAAGATTAATCTTGGATATATCCGTCATTTATCCTATAGCTTGGATTCGCTTCGATAAATATTTCTGTTCTTTCGCTTTGTGATTTCAATTGAGGATTAACCGACTATTTTAGTTGAGGATTAAAATTAAACAAAATCACAAATCCTGAACTTCATCTTCTCTCCTCGCATTTGCATCATTGCATTTCATTTCATTCCTTCATTTTTATTTTATTCCTGATACATAGAGTAACATAGTAATTAATTAATTATTTAAATTAATTTGAAACCACACAATTAGAAAATCATTGTTCCCTGTGTTCGACCTTGGTAGACATGCCAAGTATAAATTCTCCACAATATTCAAAACTTTTATTTTTGAACGATAAATTTCGTCACCTATACTACAATTTTCGAATATTAGAGAGGCTATTTTTGAGCCATCAAATGGCACCATTTCCAGGGACCATTGAATTTTTAAGGTTTTAAATTATTTTATGTAATTAATTTTTGTAAAAATAATTTCTATGTAAATTTATTCCCTTTCTTTTATATTTTATTCCCTACATTTTATTTTGCATATTTCTCTCTCTTCTGATACTAACAGTGAATTCTCTCTTCACAGATAAATAGCTCGGAGAAAACTTTGGATAGAAAATCAAAAAATCTTTAAAGACGAAGACTGAATTTTAATTTTGTGAGTGAGGCTTCAGACAATTAAATTTTTTTCTTTATCACAGGGTCCCTCTCTGAACCCTGATAATTTGTAAAAATTCGGACTGAACTCTTTGTGGTGTAGCACAGAATTTAGGAGAACATACGCTAGATTAGAATTGTTTTTGCTTGTTCTCGTAAATTTTAGCACACACATTTCTCGATAACTATATGCACGGGTAGATCATTCAACTTAGACAAAATTTTAATCAATTCTTTCTCGCTAATAGAACTACCTGCTTAGGCCGATTTCATTTGTGCGTATGATTTAATGTAAATTTTAAAAATTCCTTGTATTGCATCCCACACGAAGAACGTGGCGAATCACTGTAAGTCTTCATTTTAAGCATGCATCATTGATTTACGTTTGCATTGGTTTTTTTAATTCTCCTTTAGTTTTTACAACTTAGGTATTAAAGGAATTGGGATTGATCATTAGGCATGAATTTCTTTCTCACCTAAGACCTTAGCGATAACCTTAATTTAAAACTGGGACTGCTAATTGTGGTGACTGTAAATAAAATTGATATTAAATTAACTCTTGTGTGTAGTGGAGAGAAACCCACTCATTGTTTGTAAGGACCAGATCACACTTAGGGTAAAGACAAAATATAAAAATTTTCATCCAGACTACTAATTTTAGAAACAACTTGCTACTTTTCAGTGAGAGAACTTTAGGTAGCCGTTTTATGGTCCAACTTCCCTTAGCATAGTGGGTGGTTTAAAAGACATCATGTAAGGCTCCATCCCCAAGTAATGGGTAGCCGTATTTTTACGGTACATACTTACACTTATACTTGTTGAAAATAGATGCAACTAGTTGTATGAACTTAGGACAATCTTTGTGAAAACATTCGGCACCTAATAGCTCCACTTAATCTTCAAGATTGTTTGATTATTAATTATATTGAAAAAATAAGCGGCCGAACCCTGACGTGCCTTCACATGTGTCAAGTGGACGAATCAATGAGTTTGTTTTGTTGTTTTGTCTTGTGTCTGTTTTCTCCCTGTTTGAATCTTCATATTCTTCTTTTTCCATTCCACCATGTACTCTCGATCCACCTTGTATACGAACCCTGAATTCAGAACTTCGATCGACTTTACCACCTCACCCGACTTCACCACTTCGTCATATGTCTCACTTTCTACACGTTCTTACCACTTGATACCCTCCCATACCAGTCTAGCACACCCTCTACCCAAAAGTTTGCTAGCCAATATGACATTTCCTTAAGTAAACAACTGTTGAGAATGATGACCAGTTGACCTTCATGGGTCAAGATTATACCTATACACCTTTGACCCGAAGACTTCCTGCTGACGATCAAATAGAGAGGCCTACACCTTATATTCACCCTAACTGGATCTAATAAACCCACTTGTTCTGCACTTAATGAGCCCTCATGCATAGAGAATGGGATTCAGTATCCAACTCTACCTTCCCACTGTCAATGGATACCTGATTTTGTGTCTCAGACAATCGTAGAAAGAAATCGATACTCAATTTAGAATTGCATGCCTATGTCTAGGCATATTGAATATGGAACCTCAACCTCTCAACAGAATCATTCCAACCAATCCGATAATCTTCCCAAGCAAGAGGATAAATACTTACAAATAAAAAGAAATGTGGAAGAATTGAGGAATGAATTCAGAAAAGCGTTGGAAGTAGAAAAAAATAAAATGTACTAAACTTGGTATCGAGGTATATTCAAGTGAAATGATCTCGAGGATAGAAATGATACTAAGACACCAACATCTCATGTACAACTGGAGTCACCACCACCGTTGACTAACCATTATACTGAAAACATCTAAAAAATGGAAAAATAAAAAATTCAAAAAATTGGACAATTTTGAAATGGAAGCATTTACAAAAGCTTGATCTTAGAACTTCCGTTTATCAAGGTCGTAGAATATATGCCTGATCTTAAGAGATTTGTGAAGAGTTGACTAAACCCTAAAAATATGTGCAAGACATGTGAAATTGAAGACACCATATTCACTCATGTTCGGTTAGACGCTGACTCTACGCTCAACATCCTCCCCAAGTCCATTTTTGATCAACTCAAACTCGAACAACTCAAAAATATAAAGGTAATCATTCGATTGCCTGATCGATCTACCAAATGACAACGGGGGATTGTTTCTGTCGTCGTAAATTTCCAAGGTGAAGAACATAAAGTGGACTTTATTGTACTTGAAAGTGAGCATCCAAGAAAGATGTCTGAGTCTACTATCATTTTAGGAAAGCCATTCTTAGCCTCTGCTAAGGCAATGTCTATTATGGGACTCAGGACGTCAAGTTTCTGAACTCAAAACACAATGTACAAAACCTCAATGACACGACCTGCTCTGAGGAAATCCGATTAAAAATCGACAGTTATGATCATGAGACAAACACCTCACATGATTAGATCTCTCCTCATGAAACGCCGACACATGCCCTAGGAGAGACACCCGTAAGACTGACTGTTGGACAGACCTCTAATTCTCACCACAGCTCTCATCCTGCAACTTCTCCTGGGAGAAAACATTATTTAGGAGTTTGTGAATAATTGGACCATATTTCTGAGGATCATCATGATTATTTAAGTGGTCCAATCTTTAAATCGACAGTAATTAATGAGACACTTGGACCATACAAGGAACCGACTCAAGAAACCTTCAATGTCACTGAAATTCAAGAATATCAAGGAGGTGACATCAACATCCACAGTCAGCAATCACAAAACAACTAGGAACATGCTCCCTCTCCCGAAGCCGTGTATGACCCTACAAGAATTGGCCGACTTTTACGGGGATTCATCTGACAAGGAACTCATAAATGCCACACTGATTATTCAAGATAGGGAGATGAAGACTATTCATCTTTCTCCCAATGCTTCTCACAGAAAAAAATCGACCAAGAAAGTCACCTTTGACCTTACACACCGGGCGACTTTTGAAGATTCCTCGTCCAGTCCAAAGTTGGTTGATCATGTAAGAGCAATAAGTATAGCTATGATCGAAGGGAACTTACCTCTGGTTGATAATAGTTGGAGATCCTTTACGTACAACTACTATTCTTATGAGGACAACTCTGATGATGGTTGGTCCTCTTCATCACCCCCTCTTCACCACCTTCTACATCTGCATATTATCTACCACCTCGCTTTTGCAAGAAGGTCTGTCGCAAACCTCCTTGACCTTGTACATTCGTAATCTACTTGGTTCCCCATGTGTAATTTTCAGATCTGAGCCTAAGTACATGGGGACCATTACCATTGTTTATACATCACTTCTGTTCTTTTCCCCTCACAATTGATTGCCTCATTTTGTGCTTTTCGACTATGCTTAGTCGCTAAAAAGTCTAAATATAGATAGATATGTCGACTTCTTTTATTTTTAACTCATCTATATTTAGTACGAGCTATGTCTGCATTTAACTTTGTGCCATGAGGACATTGCACAAGCTAAGTATAGGGGGCATGTTTGTATATATTATACATAGCTTGTACTTTTATTGTTTTCATCTAAAATCAGGGATGGGTACAAATTGTGTATTTTATATATATTATACAAAATTATTTATATAAATAATACACAGTTTTTAAAAAAAAACACAAACCTTTTTGAAAAAATGGCTTCTTTTTGCTTTAAAAAATCTTTTTTTGAAAAACAATTCAATCATGGTCTTGCATTTTATTAAGCATCTCATGCATCTAACACATCCATTATCACTCAAGGCTTGAGGATTTGTAGACACTAGATTTCTGAGATCTTGAAAGATTGATTTAGCCAGCCTTAGTCATTATGGTTTTGAAACTTAATAATCCGCTCTACCCTAGTTTGAAGATTTGAGCTCTATATTGGACTCTTCATCTCTACCTTCTAAAGAATATGATCAACACATCACTTTTACAACTACATGATTGATAAGATGAGTTGAGATGTCACTTGAGGGACTAGGACAGGTGATTTGAGTTTAGACCTGATTTAATGATACTCGAGGATGCGATAAAGTCAATGAAGACTTCAAGAAACCTGAGTGTCAGTAAACCCTAGACAGTATGTGAATAAATTCACATGCTATCATTGATATTTACCTATGTACCAGGATATGATGAAACTAAATAATTATTTACCAGTGTGCGACAACTCTTTGTAAAAGCAATGGAGCTAGCCAAAAAAAGAAAAGAAAGAAATATTGAAATAAAAAAACTCTATCATTACAAATACAAATTCAAAAGATCTTCCACCCAAAAGCAAGCGCTCCCGACCATTTCAAAGTGTGCACTTGGACCAAATGCTATTAGGACCAAGGAATCATGCTAGCACTAAAAAAGGGCTCTGCATCATATATTGATATAAATATGGGTCTCGGAGGTATCTTAGATACTCAAAGAGACACATTGATCAACAAGTGCAGATGACTCTGAATTCTCTAGACGATCACATTGATCAATGAATAAAAATCAACGTATTGAGTAATAAGGCACTCGAGAGGCCCCTTGTTCCAATGTGAGGGAGAGAAAAAATAGACACAATCCTATGCCCTCCATCATCTGACCGTCCATCTACACTTTCAAGTTTGACAAACTAATGAGATGATGGATTGAATCCAAGAACCGACTTATTCCCTAGTGTTGAGGATTAGGTCTAGAGGAGAGTCTCCTGGACTGGGACCTTGGGTGACATCTTGACTCAACAAGAACATAGTACGCTAAAAATCATATCCTTATATTATACATACGGATAGAGAGTTTAATAAATAGAGAAGTTGGATTCCTTCTGATTAAAGCATGGTTGAGCCCATAATTTTGGGATCACTCAAATTAAGGGTCTTCGATGAATTTAGCCTTGAAAATTCACATGCATAGTCAGGGATTTATCCAACTAATTCATTCATTCATTGCTGCTCAGGCACGGGCATGGCTTATGTATAGGGGTATGATGAATCTTAGATTCAACATGCTAAATTTGATCAATTATGCTTTGTTCCAAAAATTCATATGCATTTTATTATCATTATAACATTATTAACATTCATACATGGGTAAATAATATTCGTATTTCATCATGCATAATTGCATAAAATAAGGAACCAAAAATCCACATGTAAATTGACCTAAAAAGCAACTAACTTGCCTTATTTTTAATTAATGCATCCTATCTTTGATGACCTTAAATTACTTCCATTGTGCAGATATTACTAAAAAGAATAAAGAAGAAAAATACAGAAAATGCTAACTCAAATAAATGACAGATAAACCCAAAACCTAATTTCACATCAAACGGACTAAAATACACATATCTTCCTCATACAGTATCTGATTTTGGTCTACTCACGTTTAAAGCATTCCATTTTCAAATACCTTCAAAACAAGAATAATTTCATAATATTTGGAGCTCCTATGTGAATGTTGGGTTTTGAGCCACTTTTGTGCATTTTATCTTTTTGTGAGTTTTAACATGAGCTTTTATGTACATAATTAACCATTTTTATTTTAAGTCTTCTTTATTTGTGTTCATTGATGAAAGTTTTATCTAGCGGCATAAAAATCCAAATCTAGATCAAGATTGAAATCAAAGAAACCGACTATATCCGAGTGACCTCTCTTTGTGTGTACCAAATTTGCATGTTTCCTACTTCTATTTTATTTACCTATTTTTTTATTTATTAAAAACCAAAAAAATAGATTAATGTGTAAGTAAGTGTCTTGTATTTTTGTATTTTTTTTTATAATTTTTATCCTGTTTTAAATTCATAAAAAATATAAAATCCCAAAAAGCTATAACCACCAAAAATATCAATTCGTATATATGGCCTCTTTTGTTCCTGGTTCCTTAATGAAAGTTGCAAATCTCATCGAAAGAACACTTTCCTGAAGAAAACTTTTCGATCTGAGCTCTCCTATTTTCTTTTATATTTTTCTGTATTTATCGTGATTTTTTAGGTTGACACAAAACTTTTCGATCTGAGCTCTCCTATTTTCTTTTATATTTTTCTTTATTTATCGTGATTTTTTTAGGTTGACACATGGCAGCCCCTGCGTGCCACGTGGCACCTCATTCCCTTTATCTCTCCCCCTCTCTTCTTTCTCTCTCCAGACCTCGCGAGGTCACGTGCCTAGTACGTGACCTGCCCTTCATCTCACTCTACACATGTGCTGCATGTGTCGCTTCTACCCCCTAGTCACGTTCCAAGCATGTGACCTTCGTCCCCCTCCTGCAAATGCTTCCAACTCCTCCTTCCTTGGCCACTTCCGTCCTCTCATAACTATCGCTCGTAACATCACCAGTCGTTACACCACTGAGTACGTGTAACGCCCTCATCCCACTCAGTTGTTGTCTCTGCCTACCTATAAAACCTCATTGGCTTCCCTCGTCCTTTGCATCTGCCATTATCCTCGAAGGTCAGTGACAATGACCCTAATCGGTGTTATCTAGAGGTTGAGATATGACCCCTTCTTCCTCACTCCCGTGAGCAACTGAGCCTCGCCGCGAACTTCACCCATGATTGAGGCGACGAATCGAAGGGCTCCTAGATCCTCCTACTTCTCAGGCGATCTATCCTACTTTTTCTCTACTTATGCAATCACCATCGATATTTTGTTTCAACCAAACCCCTCGTCTTTGATCTCTTCTCTACACTTCGCCCTTCACCACACGCCCCCATATCATCGCTTTGCCTGACATGTTCGGCCGTCCCAACCACTCTCGAGCACCCTCGCTTCACCGTATTCGCGCATCAATAGCAACTTCAATCATGCATGAAGGCCCTGCTCCTCCGTCCTCTCCATCTCCTCTTGCAGGTACCCTCAGTATGATTGCACCATGCTCCGAGCTTTGTTGACCTCATGCACTACTCTCGCCACTTGCAGTAGCCGTGCCTATGTTGGTCGAGCTCCACACGGACTCCCACTGTGGAGGCCCTCCTGCAACCTACACCTCTGCCTTAGGAACGCAGACACCCCCTCACCCCCCACTCTAGCAGCCGTTGGATCCAAGGATCCTACGATTCCTCACACGCCATGTAGCTGTATCGAGTCTCGGCCCAAGTCTCAAGGCTCGGGTCGCAGGAGTTCCCTACATCGTCACGTGGAGGCTCGGTTACTGAGTCGACCGTCAGCACCCCGAGCCTAGTCAAGCACGTGCGACGTATATACCACCTAGGAAAATTGCAAACTCATGAATTCTTTCTCCACAAATAATAAAGGGAACCTTGCCTCAGGACAGACGTGCATTGTACATGCATCGTACAAAAATTATCCTCACACCATCCAGAGATCAAGAAATTACATAAATACCCTCGCTTGGGACTTTTTAAAGGAAGTCCCCTTCGGCTTTTTTGTGATTTACAAATAATTCCCTCTAGGGACCACTTTGTAGAAAACTTTATTTTTATTTACAATTTAGTCTTTAGATATTTATTTTAGAACAACTTTCTCATTCGGACTCTGATTTTAGCGCATAATTTGTCGTTTTGAAGCTTGTTGAACATTCTATAATATTATACACTTTATAGACAAATCAGAAGCACATTATTGATGATAATTATTTTATGAACCTTTTTGAGCTAAGCATGCTTCATTCTGACTTATTTGTGCAATATTTTATTGAGATGTCTATTGATTGATTTTTGTAAGGGCTCGATTGCTGGTATTTGAATTTTATTACTTCTTTTCAATAATTGATCGTACTCTTTTAGAAATTTACAAGGTCATGAATGATGAGGAATTAATTCACAATCTATGAGATGAAATTTATTTGAAGAGATCTAACTTGATGAATCTTATTGATTATTTTTTGAGACTCATTCAATGACAGATTGTGAGATTTAATTCCGTATTATTAGTGTTCATTCTTTGAGGGTTAATCGTCGCAACATTTGGAGTCAAATCAACAAGCGATCTCTTTATTATAAGATTAATCTATTATATGTTGGTCATTTAGCCTACAGCCTGGACTCACTTCGATAAATATTTCTGCTCTTTTAGTCTGTGATTTTAATTGAGTATTATCTAACTAATTTAATTAAGGATTACGATTAAACAAAATCACAGATTAGGAACTTCATGTTCTCTACTCGCATTTGTATCATTGCAATTCATTCCTTCATTTTTATGTTATTCCTGACATAGAGTGTAACATAGCAATTAATTAGTTATTTAATAAATTTGAAGCCACACAACTAGAAAATCAGTGTTCCCTATGTTCGATCTTGGTAGACTTGCCAAGTATAAATTCTCCACAATAAAAATTTTGATTTTTTATCGACCGAATTTCGTATCCTATACTACAATTTTTGACTATTAAAAAGGCAAAATTTGAGTTCATCAATGCCACATCATTCTGAGAATTCCAAAGAAGGCTGAACCCAAATATAAGGGATGTCTTCATGAAAGAAATTACGAAATGATGCGACACATGCTTCATTTATGCCATTTTCAATTCATAATGGGTGATCCCACTACATGTAGTTCCAAAGAAACACAGGCATACTATGGCTGCAAATGACAGAGGAGAGGAGATCTATCCTCGGATACCGATATCCTAGCATGTATGTGTTGACTACCGCCGTCTTAATGAAGCATCCAAGAAGGACCACTTCCCCTTACCATTCATTGATCAAGTATTGGAAGGACTAGCCGGTAAGGAGTTTTTCTGCTTTCTGGATGGGTACTCCGAGTACAACCAGGTGGCAATCGCCCTTGAGGACCAAGAGAAGAATACCTTCACTTTCTTGTTCAACAGCTATGCTTTAAAGAGAATGCCCTTTGGCTTGTGTAACACACCTGCTACATTCCAAAGATGCACGCATGTAGTTTTCATCGAGATGGTAGACAATTTTCTTGAGGTGTTTATGGATGATGTCTCGTCTATGTTGATAGTTTTGATACATGTCTCGGACACATGGACAAAGTACTTCAGAAATACCGTGAAGTCAATCTTGTGTTATCTTGGGGAAAGTGGCATTTCATGGTCACATAAGTGATTGTATTAGGTCATGTCATTTCCAAATGTGGCATGGAAGTTGACTAGGCGAAGGTGGATGTGATTGCAAATTTAGAGCCAACTCAGATAGTTAGAAATGAGAGGTCATATATGGGGCATGTGGGATTCTACAGGAGATTCATTCATGAATTAAGCAGCATTGCCCGAACTCTTACAGAATTATTTCGCAAAGAGACCGAGTTCAATGATGATCAGTAGGTTCTTCTTTCATTTAATCAATTGAAGGAGCTAATCACTCATGATCCAGTTCTACAACAACTAGAATGGTCTCTTCCTTTTGAAATCATGACAGATGCATCATACTTTGCAGTTGGGGTTGTTCTACGATAGAGGAAAGACAAGGTACCCTATGCCATTCACTCTGCCAGTAAAAATGGATGAAACTCAAAGAAATTACAATGTGATAGAGAAAGAATTGCTGGTTGTGGTTTTCACCCTTCAGAAGTTCAGATCCTATTTGATTTGATACAAAGTCCCCATCTATACTAACCACCCTACTATCAGATATTTTGCAGCAGAAGAGGATTCTTATCCTCTAGGAGCTCGATATGAAAATAAAAGTCAAGTTTGGGGTTCAGAATGTGGCAGCAGATCACCTATCCATAATTGAGCAGCAGGGGCCTCCACTGAGCAGCACACCCATCAAAGACACCATTCTTGACGAGTCGATTCTAACTATGGATTCACTCCCTTGGTATGCTGATATTGTGAAATACTTCAACTCAAGTGTATTTCCGTAAGATTGGATGAAGATCAAGAATGATAAACTCTTGTCCACCATCCATTTCTACCAATACGAATATCCTCTCTTATTTAGGGAAGGAGCAGACTGCATTTGGTGCAATTGTGTCCCTCAGGAGGAGCACCAAAGTGTCCACGAGCACTATCATTCACTTGAATCTATTGGGCACCACTTTGGACATAGAATGCCAACCAAAGTATTGCAATGTGGTCTTTGGTGGCCTACACTAATTATATGCCACAACGTATTCCAAGCGCTGCACTAACTGTTAGAGATAGAAAGGTACCCTTACAACTAAATATTTAATGCCTCGAAAGTTCATTCATATTGCAGGTGTATTCGACGCTTAAGGAATCGATTTCATGGAACCCTTCCCCAATAGTCATGGATACGAGCACATTTTTCTTTCCGTTTACTATCTGAGTTGCTGGGTTGAAGTTATGCTTGCTCAAGTCATATACAACTGTATAGTTTGTTGTTTTATTAAAGAGAACATCATCTCATTGTTCGGGATTCTGAATATACTGATATCGTACGGGGTAGTCACTTCATTAATAGAGAGGTCATGAAATTAATGAAGGAATACAACATCGAGCAACGGGTCGCATCTCCTTACCATCATTAGACCAATGGCATGGGTGAATTATCAAACAAAGAAATCAAGACGATCCTCTAGAAGATTGTAAAGTTGGATAGGAAAAATTGGTACCAACTCTTGGACTCAGTCCCTTGGATGTGCAGAAGTACTTACAAGTCTCTTTGGGTATGTTGCCCTAATGTCTTGTATATGAAAAGCCATTCCATCTTCTAGTGGAATTGATTCACAAATCATTGTGGGCAATCAACATTTGCAATTTGAGCTCGCAAAAAGGTGGTCAGAAAAGAAAAGGGGAACGTGCTCCTGAAATTCAGAGACTAGGCATATGATAAAACATTGATGTACAGGGAGATGTTAAACGATGGCATGACCTGCACATCAGACTAAAGACCTTCGAGTCTAGATAGAAAGTGCGGTTATTTGATGCAAAGTCGAAAATCTTCTCTGGCAAATTAAAGAGTAAATGGACAGGGACATTCAGAGTTCAAGAAGTACGTAACAATGGAAGCATTGTAATATTGGAATCATCTCCTGACGCACAAGCATTTGTCATCAACAGTCAGTTACTGAACCCCTACCTCGAGCTTGACACTTTCTTGACTATTATCGACTCTGTCCAAGTGATATGCATTAAAGGAGCATCCGCGAGCTTAGATGCATTACAAGATTCCGATAATGTCACTCAAAAACTCTTCCTTTAAGTTTTCACATTTTCTTCTTTTCTTCATTTCTTCTTTTCTTTTAATTTTTCTTTTTCTACCAAAATCCTCTCTTTTGACATTCTTTTGTACTTGGGATGTACTTTATCTCAAGTATAGGGGGTGTGCGCCCAAAAATTATTTCATTCTTTGATCACCTTCACTACCATTTCTTCTCGTCTATAATTAGGTATATATTACCCTAAGTATAGGGGGAGACAATTCGAGTGTGATTTATTCATCTCATACCTCGACCCTCCCTGCATGTAGATATAGTGTGCTATACTTTGGATTAATTGATCCTAAGTATGGGGGGGGGGGGCGATTGGCTTCTCATTCTTTCCTTCATTATTCCTTTCATCATTGTAGTATAGGCTTTTCTATACTCGGTACGAGTTATGCCTTCTCATTTTCTTTTCGAGCTATGATGACATAGCTCAAGCTTAGTATATGAGGGGTTATATATACTCTATATATACTTTAGCCTTAACTTGTATTTTTGTATTTTTTTAATAAGTATGCTAAATAACTATTTATATTCAAATATATAAAAAATTAAATTATTGCAATTAATAAAAAAGATGCATATTATCCCTTAATTATTTTTGTATATATTGATTAATAAATCAGGTAAAAATGTTTAAAAATATGTTTGAAAATCTTTTGAAAACTATTTTGCAATTTTTTTCAATCTTTGTGAAAATATTTAGCTTGTAAAATTTTCTTTTCTTTCTGTGAAATAAAAATGTTTTGAAAAACTATCTGCAAATGGTTTTGAAAATGGTTGCAAAAATATTTGAAAAATCTATATATACTTTTTGAAAAAACCTTTGCAAAATATTTATCAAATGTTCGTAAATGTTTGTAAAAATAATTTGTAAAAATTATTTTTGTCTATAGTTTCCAAATTTTTTTGTAAAATCATTTTCAAATAAGTTTATGGAATACATAAATCACATAAAAAATCTGTATTAATTGTATATATATTCATAATCACACATCCCTTGTAAATTCTTAAAAAAATACTAACTCTTGTAGCACCCTCATGTTTTCAAAACGTAATAAAAAGATTTGCAAAATCAAAAATACTAAAAACATTTGCAAAACTCTTTTTGAAAAATTGCATAAAAAATGCAAAACCTTCTTTAAAAATACATCACAAAAATAGCATCGTACATTACGTTTGCACAACATTCATTTTTTTGGATTGAGTTTGATAAGTGAAGAAGTCTTAGTGAAATCCGAAGATTGGAGCTTGATTGGACCTTACATCTACCTTATCACAGGGAAGTTATAGGAACTGGAATTGAGGTACTTCAGGTCTAGTTGACTTAATTCTTTGAGAATCGTGAGACTTGGTTCAATGTAGTCTTGACTACCTAAGTAGTGTATTTCGGAGCACACACATGGGTCTTGTTGATAATGACCTAACTTTGACACCTGCACCTTCTACTTGGCTCAACTCAGTTGGAATGGTGAGGGGATTGGATTTGTATGTATAAGACACACACAAGTGGAAACATTTGTCCTCGTCCAGGGAGGGGAGTGCACCCCAACCTGTCCAGTAGTAGAGACTTCTAAAACAGGAGAGTGTGGGTTGCAATAATGCTTCAAACGAGGGATAGCCTGCTGGATCAAGAGGAAAAACTCCTTATGTAAATGCTATTGTATATAGTATTTCTAAAAAGACTCCAAAAAGTGGACTGGCCAGACTGAAATCAAGATGCATGCCAGAGTATACATATTTGTATAGTAAATAAGCGAGCTTGAGCTTCAATGTAATATCATGTGAGCCTGCAGTTGGATGACTTAACTACACTTGTCATGCATCCTAGGATAGTTGGCTACACTAGCTACCATCTATTCTTCTCTTTATCCCCTCCTCTTAAGTTGGGTGTCACTTGAACTAAGAAGGGACTACCCCTCTCCTCGAGGAAAGAGTTGCTGGATTGAGGAATCATTGGGTTGTCATGCTGGGGAAGTCAGACTCTTTGTCATTTCAGTTGAGTGGAGCCACCATCACATACATTGTACAAGTGAGATTTATAGTCATAAAGGGTTTGCGTATGAGTTGAAGTATTTTAGCCTGTATATTGAGAAGACTTGAACAGAGTTTTGGGATTCTTGAAGGCTGATGTGTTTCAAATCCAATTCCCAATAAGGATCCGACGACACTAAAATTCCAAAGGTCCGACTTAAGCTCCAAACTTTGATTATGTGAATACAAGTTTGAGAATTAAGTTTTATCCACTTTCTTTCTCTCTCTTTTCTTTATTCTTATTTTTTGCACTTATTGCTTAAGTGTTTGATAGGGACTAGCAAATGCAAGTATAGGGGGTAATGAATCTCCCTCCATTCATCACCTTTATTTTATCATTTTGGCCTTATAAATCCTACTAATGCATGTACATATCATTATTTTGTACATGTTAACATTTATTATTTATTCCAATTATTATATATAAAATAATAATGATTTTAATACCAAAATTATTGAATAAATAAAAGAAAAGAAAAATAATAAAATAACAAAGGTATTTTATGATTCTAAACCCCGATACCAAGTCATGTATAGAATTGGTTGGCAAGGAATAAAGTAGAGGGAGATAAGGGCCAAAAATTTTCTCAAAAACACTATTCTTTAATTCATCAATAAAGAATTTTTGGGGCATGTTTGTACATAAAATAAAGAAACTTTGTCATGAAAGTTGTGGATAAAAATATATAGAAAAATACAACACTGATTTCATGCAAAAATAATACATTGTGTACAAGTTATACTCTAAATAAGATTCCAAAATTCCAACTTTCCAGACCCATATTTCTCTGGTAAAAACTCAAAATGTATCAAAATCACCTTAATTGTATATAACTTTAAATAATCTACTTAATGAAGGTGGTTTCATTTTTTTGGAGTTAATATGCCAATGATAGGTTTTTGACCCGTATTGTACTATTTGATCGAATAAAATATTCATTTCATTTATTATTTTTATAGTTTTACATTTTTATAATTTTGTAAATATTATTTGTATTATATGTACATATTAAAATTAGAAGAAAACCATAAAGAAAACATGAAATAAAGAAATAGACAAAAATACATAGATGAAATGCTTATACTTATACATGTATAATTTATAACCCTATTTATTTAAATGTACAAATAACATCAGAAAAATACAATAAAAATATATTTATATACCTAAAAATAAGTCATAAATATATAATATACGATAATAAAAAATAGAATATAAAAATAATAAAACAACCAAAACTAGATGAGTATACTTATAAATACAACCTTAAAAAATATTTTGTAATAAACAATATAAAAAATAAATAAAAATCATATTAAAATAATTCATAAAATAATAAATATTTTTATATTATATCTAAAAAATAACAAAGTCATTTAATATTTTAATTAATTATTTACGAATATAATGGACTGACTTGTCCCTAATCACTTTCCACGGATTCTTGACCCCTGATCAACTTCCCATCTTTCGTTCTGACTTCTTTCAAAGCCTCAAGTTCCTCCTTTTCTCTATTTTTTCCTGGACGCCAGGTTGATCGAATAACCTTGAGACCTTCATAGATACTCTTCCCATTACAACATCCTCTCACGCCTGATCATTAGATCCTATTGATCTTCCTCGAGCCTATCAATAATTCATCTCGAAGTTCATCAGGACCCCATTTCCTATAAATAAGCTTCCTAGTCTTCCATCCATTCTTGATCCCTCTTGGAGCCCCTGATCAATTCCTTGTGTGTGCATTGAAAGCCAGTGTCTGCGGTCTTTTCCCTGTGCTTGGATGACGTCAGAACGAGGATAGGAGGTGGTCCATGGTGGTCCTCCAGCCGCTCTGCTCCCTGAGCAATCCTCAGTTACAAAATCTACGTTTCTTCATGTTTTAGGTCTATTTAGTTCCCGTTTCGTTTTCTGCATTTACTTTCAAACTTTAGTTAATGAAGTATCTTAGATCAATTAGGATATTCGCCGGAGCTCTTGAGCTCCAGCATGTTTTTACCATGACTCGACTTATCTCTGACCACCACATCACATCCATTCCATTTCCCTACACATTCCCCATTTGATTCTCCCATCAAGACACCTAATCCATCATGGATCAACAAATCATGGGTCCTTGAACTCCTTTCGACGGACCCTCCCTGCCCACCTCCATTATTACGTAAATCAGCTTCAAAGCTATTTGAGGTTCACCCCCTCGAGCCAAGTGACATTTTTGTATAGGTCTTGCACATGAAGATGCCCTTCTCGGGTGAAGATCAGACCTCGACTACATGCTCGAGGTTCCTGAATGACCATCGAGCTCCAAAGCCCTTCTCAACGGGTTTTGGAACATATTGATGCACCTTGGAGCTTCACGGTAGCTGCAGTAAGTAAAAACATTCCTTTAGTGGAGTGTTTGGTCTCCTGAGTAGCGTACAATAGTCGATCGAAACTCAGTAGAGGTGAGTTCATCGCTAGTTCCTCTAGCATCCTCCTCTGTCGGTTGATTAAGGGCAATTCTTCTCATGCTACAGAAGACGTCATATCATCCAGAGCCCAGACCATTGGATCTCTCCTCGATATCTAATCGCAGATGTCCATCCATGAAGCATCATCGTCGCACTAGTGTGCAATATGTGCATGAACGACCAAAACTATCTGATGGTGGGCACGTTTAGGGTAAATTTCACATCTCTCCCTGATTCTTTTTGTACTTGTTTATTAATCTTGTAAATAAAAGATGCAGTGTAAAAAATGAACATTTTGCATAAAGGACCCTATAGTTATTTCATATTATTGTTTGGTCCATTCTAGCTGAGCTTACATGTCGTCCCACAAGAGATGAGCAAATTGCATGTATACCCTTGTAGGTTTTTGTATTTATAATTAGTTTGATAAATTGTAATATATGTTGTAAATTTCTAGGAAATTTGCACACATGCCCCTGATGTTTTTTTATTTGCAAAAAAGCCCTTCCTAGTTTGTGTATTTTTGGTTCATTAATTTCATTTATTAAAAATAGCACCCATGCTCCAAAAAATATGTAAAAAGAGGACTAGATGCCTGCCAACATGTATATTCATGTTCTATTTTTAGTTTAACATTTTGTATATTAAGATATTGACTATAAATCAAATGAGAACATTTTCACCCTTATTTAAATTAAAAATTCCAAAATAAATTTAAACAACATTTTGAAGAATACCATATCTATGTGGTTTATTTTAGCGTAATTTGTATCCATATAAAAAATCCCTAAAAATTGAAAAAGAAAACACAAAAAAATCAAAATATCTAAAATCCTTTATAAAAATCTAACAAAATCCTAAAAACTCCAAAAAAATCCTTTTCTATTCTATAATATTATTTGTAGTATTATATATGTATTAAAATTGATTTGAAGAATTTTGGACTTTTTCTATTTTTAATCTTCTATTTAATGCAACCTATTTATTATTTCCCTGATTTGGGATATTTTTTACTTTAAAAATTTATAATGAATAGAAAAAATTCTTGAAAAATAAAAAAAACAATTGAAAAATATCTGAAACCCAAAAAAATTTATTTTTCTTTATTTTATTTATTTTCACTATTATTTATAAAAAAATTATGTTAGTATATTCTGTATATAGCCCCATATATGATCTTATGTATTTACGAAGAAAGAGAAAATTGAAAATAAAAAAATATAAAAAGAAAATAAAATTTATAAAATAAATAAAAACAAAGAAAAATATCAAAAAATACATTTAAAATATATAAAATTAAAACCCACAAAAATTATCAAAAGGGATAAAAGAAATGTCGGTACATACTACACATTAATTAGTAATAATCGTAGGCAACCTGGTTTGCTCTCTGTTGTTCGACCTCTACATTCCTGCTTGCTATGCTCTTAGTTTTTTAGAGAATAATAAATAACTCCTCCTTTTGCTATTCATTGCTTGATTTATATCGTGTGTTAGTTGTTCATTTACCATAACCTCTTGAGTGGTCAATTCCCTGACTACGGTTTCACCTTGTGAAACCGTACATCCCACAAAACACTGTGGTTATCACCTAAGTATGGAAGAAGTAGTACAAGGGAACGAATGAGAATAGGGAGAAGATGTTGATGGAGCTTTTCGATAGATTTTTATGCAGGCAAGTGGTGGGAGGGAATATGGAAATGAAGAATGTGAAGAAAAAGAATCCCAACCATCATTAGAGTCATCCTCAGAAGGATAATAGTCCTACACAGAGGATCTCCAACCATTTTCAACTAAAGGTAAGTGTCTGTTGATAGTTATTGTACTGATTGCACTTACCTAATGTACCACCAAAGGACTAGATTTGGAATCCTCAAAAGTCTCTAGGTTTATAAGATCAAATGATACTTTGTTAGTCAGTTTGTTTCTGTGAGTATGGTCATAATTCTTTGTCCTACCATAGGTAATAAATCTGGAATTCATGGTGTATATGGGTTCCTCGTCAGATGAATCATTGTATACTTTGACCTTCTTCTGTAGGGCCATGGCACATCTCGGGAGAGTTTCCTCAATTAGAGTATGCCTTGTGTGCTTGTCCCTAGTCGTAGAAGATGCCACCTTTTGATGATGCGATGTTTTGGTGACATAAGAGATTTCCTAAGTCATCTCTTTGACCACTAAGATAATCATCATAAACCTCAAAAACATGTCCTGAATTCATATAAGCTCTTGTTTCTACGTTCATCATAATAGCAATGTCAGGGTGAAGCTCGAAGTTCATTTCAACGGTCGGTTTCTTGGGTGTCTCTCCTAGGGTTTGTGCCTTTGTTTCATAAGGAGAGGTCTGATCATGTGAAGTGGTCGTCTCCTGATCACAACTTTCCGCTTCATGTTCAGTTATCTCAAGGTCAGGTATGTCCTCAAGATTTTGAATTTTAAGGTTCTGGTTCGGGAATCTAACATCTTGATTCTCTTAATCGACAATTGCCCTAGCAGAGGCTAAGAATGGCTTTCCTAGAATAATGGGAGAATCAGACAACTCTCCTTGGTGCTCACTGTTCATGTCAATGAAGTCCACTCTATGTTAAACACCTTGGAAGCTCATGACAACTAAAACAATTTCTCACAGTCTTTTTATGGATCAATCAAGAAATTGAACAATCACTCTGGTCTTCTTGAGTGGTCCAAGTTCAAGTCAGTTAAACACAGACTTCGTGACGATGTTCATGGTCGAGTCTTCATCAATGCAAACATGGGAATAGTTGGTGTTCTCAATTTCAAAAGTAACTATAGATAATTGTTTGATTATGCAGCTTTTGCTCTTATTAGTCATCTCCATTAAATTGGTCGTATTAATTAAATGAAATTAAATTCTAGATCTCTTTCTGCATGTCTTCTTGGGTGACAATTGTCTTTTTACAAATCTTTAAAGATTGAGCACATACTCTATGTCCTTTATAAATGGAACCTCTAAAATCATACTTTTAGAAAATGCTTCCATATTAGTGTTGTCCATTTTTTTATTTTTCTATTTTCTATTTTTTGGTATTTTTATTGGATTCAGTAGAATGGTTAGTTGGACTGGTTAGTGGTGGGCAGTACATGCGTGTATTTGTCTGAAGATTTTGCAGATGAAATGACCTGGGTTCGCTTTATGTGGTCAGTGCATCTCCTTGGATTCTCATTATATATTTAACCGTTGGATGATGCTATCAACTTGTTCTATCAGAGTATCAACTCTGTGATTGATTCTAGCTATGCCATCAACTATTGTCTCATGACTTGAAGATGATTAATCATACTCAATATGGCATGACTCCGGCATGTAATGCCGAGCTTAGTAATAGTCCTTTTTGATGGTAGTGGTCTGGTCATGAGTACTATTTCCCTGATTCTGACTATCATAGGTCTGGTCAAAGAATTTTTTGTAGTATACGGGAAGAGAGTCATCTCAAGTAGGAGATGGTTCAAGCATTGAATTCTCAATCATGACCTAGAATCATGTTTCTCTCTCAAATTCAGTTATACTCATGTCCATCCTCGAATTTGCTCGCTCCATTGTATCTACATAATACTCATTTGGTTATGCGAGTGATTCATATAGTGAATATTCAACCAAAGGGGTGTAGTGGAATGAGGGTAGAGTGTGTGTAATGGCTAGGGAAGAACCGACTCAAAGAAAGGATTCTTCTGACATGAGAATGAAGACAAAGATGGTCATGATTCAATCGTGTAAGTGCAACCCACGGAGTCTGGGTATGAAAACTAGTATTTTGAGATCTTCGAAAATGGTAGTGAAATGATTGACAAACCTTGATATGTGTATGCAAGTGCAATGAACTTTGAAGATACAAATTCCAATACAAAATGCAAACCCCAAAATTCACCAACTCATACAGTGAAGGCCTTGAAAGTTTGGCCTATTATTTGTTTGGTTTTAAATTGGTTATAAAACAAGATATGAGTCCAATTAAACAAGATTAAAAGGTGGGTTTTTGGCACTATCCTAGGGATGAGTCCTCACCTCTCAACAAGCACAATACATTCTGCATACAAGGATGGGTTCATCTCCCACAAACAACTATATTCAAGTTTTAATTAGTAAATAATATTAGTAATCCCCCTTTTTTATTGTGGTTATCACTTTGATATTGAGTGGAGATCAATACACGTCTATACGGGGATTCCAATTTCCTTTAATCCTAGGTCAATGAAAACTGAGGAAGAATCGAAAAAGTCATGCAGTGAGAAACATGATGATGATGTAGAGTTAGAATGCTGACAGTTCTTCCTCACAATCTCCATGTAGGATGCTAAACGGAATTGAAATTTTAATCTATTATGTGAATGCACTAGAGAACCACTCCTAGACAAAGAATTTCTATTAGTGAGTGATAGAACAATTTATTTTGGCCAAATGAGATTCAATCTAATGCATCCAATTAAACTAAAAGCGTGGTCTTAATCCTACGAGCATGGGAATAAACATAATAGCTCTAATAGTTACGGTGTAATCCTAGGACTATATTAGTCACCGCAAAAATGGGCCGATAAGACAAGTGTCCAGTCCGGGTACAAATACGACTATTCAATCAAAGATGACTATAAATAAGAAATTACATAAATTATTACAAATAATTGCAAAAATAAAATTTGAACTGTCTCTCTAAAAAATAAAAATTCTCCACACTTCAAATGCTCCAAGTCCATTGGGTACCTCGCATGAAAAATAAGAGATCCAATATTAGAGAAATGTTCACATAAAAATATAAATAAATAAAATAAATAAAAATGCCGAGAATATAAATGGAGAAATAAATAGAAAAAAATAGGTGGCCAGACTACCCGAGGATGGAAAACCACCAAAAATAATTTACCTAAAAATTCATCCTAAATAGTATACCTCCCTAGCAATGGAACCATTTGATGAGCGCTAAAATTCCTATGTTAATTTTAAGAAGTTAACAGATGATATTGTTGAAGTTGTTTTAGTCGGGAAATCGAGCAGTTCATCAAAAAATGATCAAACCGAGACGTGATATGGAGAATCGAGTCTCAATGCAATCAAAGATTTATTTATTTTACTTAATTAAGTCCCAAGGTAGAAATCAAGAGGTAATATGAGGTTCTGGAATTAATAATTAAATAATCTAAGAAATTATGTTTTCAATTGAGAAGAATATTTTTGTCTTTTTTAATTTTTTATGGGTTTAAATCAAAAGATATAATTAATAGTCGATGCAACTATGATGCATGTGTTTTGCAAAATAATTTTTATGCAAGAAAAATAATGCTCTTCAATGTGGTGAAAATGAATAAACAAATGCAATATTTTTGTTGATTTTTAAATGATGGATTATCTCTTGCAGAGGTTGAATGACTCGACCTCAAGACTTTGCTTCTGGAAGAGGAGCAGCACGAAGGATCTACTCCAGATCACACCGAGGAGTCATTATTGGAGAGGAGATAGGTTCCTGTCACCACCCTATCTCTCTGTTTTGTTCTCCCTCTCTCTCTGATTTCAGGAGATAACTACAGATGCCTGAGAAGGTTGGAGATTGTGAATTCTTATGGAGAGATAAGGATTGGGCATAGATGGTGATGGTTGTGGGATGGGGAGGTTGGTGATTGGGAGGATAACGTTGGAGAGGATGGCGAAGGTTCATCGACTGGAACATAATAGGATAAGAAGTTCTGGTAGAAGATCGGGTAGGGTAAGATGGTTAGGAGTTTGCCGATGATTGGGTGGCGGGGTTAGGTCAATTTTGGAATGCTTGGCGATGAGGTCAAGGTGACAAGATAAAGATTAAACCATGGAAATGGAGATCAATGCGAGATCATTAGAGAATGAGGAGCAACGACATTGAGTGGTTGGAAGGCAGTGCAATAGTGTAAAACTGCTTGGGGCTTGCAAGGAGGAAGAGAGCCTCTCACGTGCAGGGCATGTGAGGAGGAGGGTGACATCCACAGGGAGTCATGTTCAAGGCATGTAACGGGGGGAGGGGGGGCGAAGAAAGAACGTGAGAGGCACGCGAGGAGAGAGAGGCGGCTGACCAAGGACAATTGGACTAGTGAATATGTGACACGTAGCAGTTTGACAATTGATGAACACTGGAAATATAGTAAAAAATAGATAACAAATATAAATAGACTTGGATGCAAAAGTAACAAACATGAAAAGTGTTTATTTTAATGTAACCTACAATTTTCATGAAGGACTTGAATGCAAATGGAATGATCTCTGCAAGATATGATTTCTTTGGCAATATTTTATGTATATAAAAATTTCAATTTTGGCTTTGAAAATTTTATTTGATTTACTATGATAAATAATTGCAAGCAAAAATACCACACTATGTGAAATAGTGCAATGGACTCCCTGTTATTTTTGGTTTTTTATTGATTCTAAAATGGTCAGAAAAATTAGAATGGTTAGTTAAGTACAAGTGGATTACGTGAATAAGTTTAAGTTAGAACATGTCATTTTATTGTTTTTCATTTTTTTTGGATTTTTTATGTAATTTATTAAAACAATGTATAAGATAAAGAAATGAAAATGAAAAATAATTAAAATGAGTGAAATATGCGCATGAAATTATGGGTCAAAACCAACTAAAATAGACAATGTGCAAAAGAGGCCCAATATCCAACTTTCACAAATGAACTCCGATTTATTTGAACTTTGTCTTGTTTTGAAGATAATTGAATGCGCATTAGTTTAAAAGTGAGTAGGATTTATTTGGGCATTGTATGAGAGAGATATCAATGTTTTAATCTAGTTCATTTTGCATATGCACAAGTTAGTATTTTTAGGGGTTTTAATGGATTAAGGTTAGTGGATATGTACACAATGGAGTTGCTTCCAGGTAAAATAGAGTAAGCATGAATTAATTAAGAATGTATGAAGTTCGGTGAAAATGCATGGATTACTATGAATGCTATATAAAGTATAAATTAGTTATGGGTGCATAAAAGTTAATTGTATGAAGTTAACATGCAAGTGTAACAAAATTATGGGGGTCTAGCTCTGTTTTCAGCTATTTAGAGTAATGAATCACATGTTCATCACTCAGCTTGTTCAGTTTTGAATTTGTAAGGAGAATTTATTAGTCTGTAAAGTTTTGTTTGTGGCCCTTTCTCTTGTGTGTCTTGGGTGCATTGTGCATTATTTTTATGTGCAATTATTTTTGTGTTTTTTTGTATTTTTATGTACAAGTTTCATGCTGAGGTTTTTATTATTTGATGTGTGTAAAATATGAAATAAAATAGGATACCAATAGTAATTTATTTGTGAACAAATTTTAGGTTTCAATGTATTTTTTGTAATATTTAATTAACATATCTACCCCTACTTTATTCCTTGCCGACCACGTCAATATTAACCTGGTCTCGGGGTCAAGGGTCATTAAGTGTACTTGACACTTCATTTTCCTTTTCTTTTCTTTCCTTCATACTTTTATTTTTGGATTAAATATTTTTATTTGTATAGTATTTATGAATGAATATTGGGATTTATTTCGTGTATTCTAATAATATTTACATGCATTTAACTAGGGATTTAATGTCAAAACGGAAGAATAAAGGTGATGAAATGGAGACTCATCAGTGCCAACAATTGGCTACTGATTTTGGGACATATTTAGAAGTCCTAATACATTTTATAACCTAAATACTTCGTCACAACATTGTATAAACAATATCTTCTTATTTTAGCAATAATTAATTCGAAACATGCATCAAATGCAAAACAACGAGTCCCCATTTCACAATTATACAAAACCTTGTACACCAATGGTTTTAGATTAAATACAAGACCTTTAGTCAAGGCTCTGATACCATTTGAAGGATAGGGCTTATGCCTTAGCGCGTCACAGAAGCATGGAGATCACATCGAACATATTCTAGGTCAACTAGTCATACTAGTTCAAGGAGAAGCGTAATTCAAAATTACTAAATAGATGAAACCACATGATTCATGAACACTTCTAAATTTGTTTCATCAATATCACAAACGAGTCATTGGTATTACCTCTTGGTTTTTTTGTGATCGCTAATCTCTTAAGTAATAGATTCTCCTATCTCAAGTTTGATCTGATGTAGAAGTACTCGCAGGTGCGTAGACGATACACAAAGCTCCCACCATCTGACTTAATGATCTAAGGTTGGAATCTCCTGATTTGGTCTCATGAAATACGGATCCTTCTTCACGAGCGAGGAGCATTGAAGAGATAGAGAGAGATATTTATTTCTCTAGCAATTTTGTATTAGAAAAAAATGCTAGAGTTACCTTTCTTTTTATACTATATTGGAATGTCGAGATGCACTCTTAATTCAAATCATTGGTTAACATTTTTTGTAATAATTTGCAACAATAAATAATTAACTTAAAGTAAAATAAATATGTTAATAATAGTAATAACATATTTAATTCTAATTAAATTAATAGAGTTAATTAATAAAATAGGACTAGAAATCCAAATTCCTTGTAAAGGGGTATGAGAACGCCTCCTTCACTTTATGGAGCTAGGACATCCATGAGTTGGAGAGAGAAAAATCTCTCTATAATCCTAATGTAATCTTATTACATCAAATTTTTCGTTATTGAATTAATTGTCAAAATATTTTTTTTCAAATTATTTGTGACAATTGCAATCTGGCCATTGACAATTATGAATCAAATTTACCCACCCAATGCAAATTGTAAATTGCATTTACAATTAATTATTCAATGTGAATCTAATTCAGATCAACATTTGATTTATAAATTTTATTTTCAAATAAATATCTCCAACATACTATAAAGGGAAAAATGGGGCTGCCCCCACCCCATTTTTTGCAAAAGTTTTTTATATTTTGGAAAATATCACCATGTATATTCATCCCTATATCCCTCCTATATGTCATTCGAATTTCGTCAAAAAAGAGACTCCTACGACCTCCATCCAGACGTCATTTTTTAATGGTCGTAGGATTTTTTAAATCGACCATGTCTGGATGGAGGCTGTAGGAGTCTCTGTTTCTGACGAAATTCAAATGACATATAGGAGGGATATAGGAATGAATATACGTGATGATATTTTTCAAAAAAAAATAAAAAAATTGCCCAAAAATGGGATGGAGCAGCCCCATCAACCCTATTATAAGTAACATTTGCAATATTTATGAGTATCATGTATAGTGATATCCATGTTAACATATCTTTGATAACTAAATCATATTTAATTATCTTAGATTCTAATTCTCATGTGTCCAAATAATATAAATCATATTCGTATTATTCATGAAGATTAAATCACATTTAATTATCCATTTCCCATTGCTTAGATAAATTATCAACAATTGAATTATTATGGAACTCTTTCAAGAACAATATGCTTTCTTCGTGGATATTTGGAGATAAGGACAACATGATTGATATTCCATGTATAGTGACTTGGATTAAGATCATACCTCAAATCCAGATCTCAGGGATCGCTCATAGATATTTTATTAAATCAAACTATGAATCTAATATTCTTATTATATCATATTCATATCAATATCTAATGTTTAGACTAAGATCACATCATTAATGTATTGAGAGGAGTCACTACATTACAAACATGTTTCATCATTCCCTCTGACTGGAAGTATCACGATTGTACAATAGTTTACTATCTCATCACCCTTGAGTATTCCTAATACATATACATACTGCATACTGGAAAACCAATTTTAAAACCGAAGTATTAGGTTATTGTCTTCTTCGAGGTTTTATCGTTGAGTTTCTCATTTGATCATTGGGAGTTGGTATAGATCATATACTTTCCAAAAGCATATATCATACTTACAAATCCTGAAGCGAGAGGACCGTGCATGGAAATCTATCCTAATATCTCATGAGTCAACTCATGCCTTCCAATTTAGTAATGAGCTTGTATGATCCCTTTAAGATATAGTATTCCTCACATGCCCTTGTATGCACACCAACTCGCTAGTGTATAGACCTTGTCTATGCCATCAACATATCAATAAACCAAATGTACATATTCAAACATATAGTAACACATAATTCTTTGGTCAAAGGATGCATGCCTATATCGTGATAGTATACAACATTGGTCTTGGTTTATCTTGATCTTGCTAAGTCAATTCTTTAACCCAGATTATCTGACACCTTCGAATCTCTATGCATATGCAAAAGACAAGCATCAAGAGGTCGGTGATATATCAACCTTTAGTAAAGAATTTTCATCTTCTTCTTTGGATGGAGATCCTTTCTTAATAATCATTTGTTGGTACTTGATGAGCCTTCAATCTAACTCTTTAGATATCATCAAGCTCCATCCTCTATGATTCAATATTTGACTCAACAGTTGTATGATCACTAAGATGGCCATGGTACATAACCCTAATAGTACAGAGGGGTCTTATAGTGCATAAACTCATTTAATCTAAGATATGGAGTGAAATAAACCAATAACCATTATTAGTGTATATAAAATATTACAATAGCATTTTATTGTGGAATGGCTCGTTCAAGGCTCACATGACTAACAAAATCAACTCACACAAATTAAACACAAATCAAACCCTCTAGATTACCAAATTCATGTGTAAATGTTGTAAGAGTTCTAATGAATTATCTTGTCAATTTTAATTGGTGATGTAACAATATTTCAATATATTACACATATGGAGTTGCCTTACGTCCAGCGGTACTCCTGATATCTTGCAAGTAAAGAGGTGATCTACCCATGCCACTAGGTTCAATATCACAACCCTAAGAAGAGTATCATACTTCTACAACCAAAATATATTTTAGAGGCCGAAGGCAAGCCTTTACATCTCCTAAATCTGTGAGAGTCGGAAATAGAGACTTCGCGGGCAAGTCAAGGGATTTGGGCTCTAATCTTAGGGGCTACATCATCACCTACTCTATTTGGGGGTAAGTACCTATTAGCCATGTGAGCTTAAAGCGAACCATTTCTACAATAAATGTAATTGTAATGTTCAATATATCAATAAAATTTATTGATTTATTTCACTCCCTGTATGAGATTAAATGAATGAATATATTATAAGGTCCCTTATCATTTAGGGTTATGAACCATGGCCTTCTTAATGACCATACAACTATTGATTCAAATGTTGAATCATAGAGATTAGAGCGTGGATGAATATTTAAAGAGTTAGAATGAGGACTCCTCAAGAACCGTTAAATGATTATTAAGATATGATCTCCAGCTTGAGTAGGAGATGTCAATCCTTTCTCTATTGGTCGATATCTGACATACCTCTTAATGCAGGTCCTCTACATAGGAATAGAGATTCAAAGGTGTCAGATTAGTTAGATCAAAGAGTTGACTTAATGTGATCGAGATAACCATTTTCTATGTCGTATACTATCACTCTATAGACGTGCATTCTCTTACCAGAGACAAGTGCATTTCTATGTGTCTAAGTATGTACATGCGACAGACTAATAGGTTGATGGACTAATCAAGGTCTATACACTGGTGAGCTGGTGCGCATACAAGGGCACATGACTAATAGGATCTCTCAAAGGTATCATACAGATTCACTTGTAATCGAAAGACATGAGCTCACTCATGAGGGATTGAGATCGATTAAATTCCATGCATGGTCATTTTGCTTTGGAAGCATGATAATAATTTATAGGTATGATATCTAATTTTGGAAAGCATGTGATTGATATCAATGCCCAATGATCAAATAAGAAACTTATTGATAAAACCTTAAATATGATAGTATAAATTGATCTATATCTTCGGGTTTATTATATGTCGTCCAGTATGTAGGATGTACATGTATTAGGAATACATGAGGGTGATGTGATCATAAACAATTGTATAACAATCGCGCTTCCATTCCTAGGGAGTGATGAAACATGTATGGATTTCAGTGACTCCTTTTATTAGAAAAGTGATCAATCTTAGTCCAAATGTTGGGCATTGCTCTGAATGTCATTCAGATGTAATGAGAAGATTAGATCTATGATCTTCATTTTATCAAGCATTTATGAGATGGCATCATGATCTACATTTGAGTTGTGATCTCAATATCCAAGTCACTATACCTGAAACGTACAATCGCCCTATCCTTATCTCTAAGTATCCGCAGAGATATTGCATTGTTCTTGAAAAAGTTCAAGAATTATTCTGTTGATAACTGTGTATCCAAGCCTCGAGATATAGATAATTAAAAGTGATTTAATCATCATAAATAATGTGAATTGGTTCATATGCATGACAATGATGATCCAATATTATTAAATGTGATTTCATTATTTTGGATATGAATAATGTGGATAGCATTATCTATATTATTAATATATATTTTAAATGTAAATTAGGGATAACTGTTGGTAAATAACATTTAGAATTTTATTGTTGATGTGAATTAGATTCACATTGGATATTTAATTGAAAATGTAATTTACATATTATTTTGAGCAGTGTACGTGATTCACAAATTTCCAATGTTATGATTGATATTTCACTAAAATAGTTTAGAATTATTTTTGTGAAATAATTCACAACAAATTTAATTGTACAATTATGGAGAAATTCATGGGATGTGTAAAATCATGTAAAAGGAGAAAAAAACCACCTTCCTATTAAGAGAGGGCGGACGACCACCAAGTCCTAATAGGATTCGTGGCCATCCACCCCCTTATGGAAGGAGGCTTGCCTCCTTCTAATTTCTCCAAGGTTGACTGATTTAATTAAAATCAATTTATATTGATTACTATTTAATATGTATTTAATTTAATTAATTGTTGTTGTATTTTGACAACAAAATCATGATGATTGAAAGAAACACAAATCAATCTCAACCATTGATTTTGTGTTGTCCGTGGATTGAGATCCATGAACTCCAAAAAAATTATAAAAGTATAGGCAACCCTAGATATTATTTTTTATACACAACAATTGCAAGTTCTATCTCCTTCTCACATTCTCATACATTTTCCCCCTTCTCTCCTACAAGAGTGGGTTGTCTACCCCTTTCCCTAGAGAAGACCACCGTGATTTCCACGTTGTTATGTCGTCACTTCGATCGCTCATAGATCTCGATCTCCTTCGGTGCACCTTTTTCGTGTAGACGACGTTGGATCTTATTTGATGTGATCAGGAGATTCACTGCTTGTATTATCAACTTGCATTATGAGGAGCACGTGTTTCATCAATGTGCTCTCAAGCATATCCTCTGTCAGATCAGACTTGAGACAAGAGGTCTCTTGCTTTAGAGACATAATCACAACCATGATTCAAGAGGTATTCCTACATCTCATATGTGGTTTAGATGAAATGGTTCGAGAAGTGTTCTCAGATCATATGGTTTCATAATCTAAAATTTTTTAAATTCCGTTGCACCGAGCAAGTACTACAACAAGTCGCTTCGATAGCATATTATGTGATCTTCATGCTTCCATTATGTGCTTAAGGATCTTTCCATATCCTTCAAGTGATATCAGAGTCTTGGTCAAGGTTTTGGATATTATCTGAAATCCTAAGCGATTGAGGTTCATCTTCCAAATGTGCAAGAATATATGTTTTTGCATTAGATGCAACATTGGAATCAATTTTTCACTTAGTTAAAAATATATTGTTTGTGTACTATTTTGATGTGTTTTTTGGTTATTAAAATGTATTTATAATGTCTAAATATGTTCCAAAATTAGTAGTCTAATGTTGGTACCAAAAGTGCATAAAAATGATTTGAAATGTTCCCGCTACAAAAAAAATTATTTTGAGTGTATTCATGGATTTATAGAAAATTATTTTTACTTATTGTTTTACCATTATGAAGTATGAAATAAACACTTGTATTATGTAGAGAATCAAACAAACAAGTCACTCAAATTTATTCTGCGTGATTTTGACTCTTTTTCCCCTAGATATTCCATATGTAGGGGAGATGGGTCGAAAGATTATTAGGTCATCAAATATTTTTATGTAATGTGTTTATAATTCAATGGAAATCATGGAATATTTGAATTTTCTTTGATTAGTTATTACGCCTAATAATTATGAGGATAATTGATATATCATCATAGGCCATTGAATGTATGTTTCATGAAAGCCCTAGTTTATCCTACAATAGTTGTAGAACAATCTTTACATGCAAAATATTGTTACTTGAATATGATCGGGGATTTGTTTAGCAAATATCCTTATAATATTAATAAAAAATGATATATATATATATATATTCTATGGTATAACTTTGGTTGAAAGACCGAATATCATCTCAAATACAATACAATCAAACAAAATTATCCTGACCTGAGGTAGATATGGGGTCTAATCAGGGATCATTGGGGTGGCATGTTGTTCCGTGAGCGGTCTATCCCACATCCTATGCATACTAGACATGACAGTGGGTAAGGAAAGGATAATGATTGAAAATATCATGGTGTATTTTTCTAATTATAACAATTAGAATCATATGTATTTTGAAATTATACCATCCTTCACGTAATAATCATGATTGTTTGTTGGTTTATATAATTGTGTTGATAATTTATTTAATATGATTCAATTAATTATATCTAATTAAATACTCTATTATGAATGGAGTTATATTTCCCTTCGAAGAATTAATTATGTGAATATGATTCATAATAGTTAATTCGAATTTGAACATGATATGGAGGATTACTTAAGCGACATCCATGGTCTTACGTCTAGGCAAAGATTCAGTCGCCATGGAGTGTATGCAGGAGATACACATATGAAGTGATAGCCTGCATATAAACAAACATGGATCGGGCTCTTTGCTTCTGAAAAGAGTAAGACCGTATCTGAAGTGACCCCGATATCGAGTCTTCATATTACTGGAGTGCTATTAGATTGTGCATGGTGAGTGATATTCATGTTTATGGTTGGTTCAATTAACAATGGGTCAACATCATATTAGGGATTCTGGGCCCAGGTATTAAAGACTGAATTGGAAAATGCAAGTTTAACTTGAAAGAAGGATTGTGTTCTCGCTTCTCTTTATCCAAGTTACAAGTTCTCATATTATTGGGATGTAACAAAGTAAAAGGATATCACGGTTCTTGCTAGAGATATAGCGGTAAGTATATCTCCTGTTTTGAAAGTAATTAAGGGAACGAACTTTCATAGTTGAAAAGTCAAGACTAATTTGATTAAATCAAAGAATTTAATTTTAAATATATATTCATTTAAATGTTCTAATATAGTGCATTCTTAATTTTTTTCAATGAAGTCCGTGAACCCACTCACCAAGCTTCTGGAGATCAACCAGTTGACTGGGTCGAATCATTCGGATTATATTCTTAATTTGGATCTTGTCCTTTCTACCGATCTCATATCTTATGTGATGTCTAAGGACAAGATTGCAACCCTAAGATGTTGGAAGAAATCAAATATAATGAAAAATATGATGAAGATCATACATTGGGCATGTGTTATATTCTAGGATCTCTCTCCAATGTGCTTCAAATGTAACACGCGGAGATGGACAACTGCTAGGATATAATGTTAATTCTCAAGGAGATGTTTGGTGATGTCAACCGTACTCATCATTATAATTTTATGAAATAACTTCTTCGCTAAAAAAAATGCAAGAAGGGTCTTTAGTTAGAGAACATGTAATCAAAATATTTGGGAACTTGAAACTCTCGAGGCTCAGAAGAATACATATATGCAGTAGAACTTCATTTATTGTCTCTGTACAAGTATTTCAATAACTTTGTGGTATCATTTCACATGAACACGGTGAAATGGTCTAACATTGAGATAATGGCTCCATTAAAGTCCATAGAAGATGTAATGAAGAAAGAAAATCCCACTGGTAGTGCAATGGTTACACAGGTGACGAATCTGTGATTCATCACTCTAAAAGTTGAAAATAGAGCTTTGTTTCCGAGTAATTAGATGCATATTTCCACTTATTTGCATAATGAGCATTCATGCATGTGTAAATAATATCTGCATTTTAGCATTCATATTTACATGAAATAACCATTATGTAAATATGAATGCTCTGATTTTTGATTTCCACATGCTCTTGGAGTCGCCACATGCCACCCATTTTATCATTTTTGATTTCATTTTAATTATTTTAATTAACTTAATTAATTAACTTTTTATGATAATAATTATTATTTTAAATAATTAAAAAATTACATGCCACATGGCCGCTCCAAGGTGTGCCACATGGTGCCTTCCATCCTCCCTCATCACGTGCAACACACATGATGAGCTCGCTCCTACTTCCTCCCAAAGCACGCGATCAACCGCACCCTCTACCTACTGCGCGGCCACGTGCAACCTCCATGCCCCTTACACAGTGACCCATCTCCTCCCCAGAGCCTTACGATGCATGCATGCAACTACCTTGTGCGATCTCCCTCTCCCATACATGCCCGCATCGCGCGGTGCACACAACCGCCACTCCTTCCCTCCGCTCCACTTCGTGCGCAACATTCGCTCCCTCGTCTCCCTCTTACTCTTGTTTCATGCACCAACCACCTATAAAAAGCACCCGTCGAGCTCCCTCATCCTCATCCACCATTTTGAGGGTAGAAACCTTGAGCTCCAAGTCCGAGTGAGGTGACAGAAACCATGAGGGTAGTCGAGCGATAACAAGTACTGCTCCCGGCGAGATCCAAGAGGTTGCTTCCTCTTGCCACATCTCCTCTGTGAACCGCTTCAGCTCCCCCACCGCCAGTGTTGAGCGACGATCGATCGAAGTTAGAACTTTATCTATATCCAGGCAAAACCCAGATAATCCCTCTACTTCCTCCTAGTCTCCTCCTCCTCCTCCGTCTTCTTCTATCTTGCTCGACCCATCTGCTACATCGTTCTTCTTTTCTAATCACCTTCCCCTATTTTTTGCCAACTCCCCTGTTCTTCTAGTCGCTCCCTCCCATTTATGTATATCCACGACCATGCTTCATCAGTGATTTCCTCCTCATATATCACTACCGTACGCCTTCGACCTCCGACCATAGGAGCCCTTGTACGCTCGGCCTCCATCGACCTTCTGCCAGCTCCTCGTGCTTCAGCCGAGCCCGCTACCCCCTAGCTGCACACCACTCCATCAGGATGCAGCCTCTCCGATCGACCTCAACCTCCGAGCGCATCTTCAACACCTCCTAGTTGGAGTTGGAGTCGTCTTCTCCTCCCCCCGCGTGCGCGTGACCGTGCATGCCTCCGTCAGATGCTGTGTTTGTGGCCACCACCGCAACACAGGCCGTCAGCCCTCTAGGTGTTGTGTGTAACCGACATCCATGCAAAACCGCTGTCGTCGTGCCCACCATCGACCCTCATCCACCCCTTTCCCTCCTATAACCTCTCGACCCATCATGAGCGCCCCTTGGTCGTTTCCTCCACCACGCGCGGTGCTCCGACTGCTCACCGCAGCCACCGTCATCCTCGCGGCCAGGCGCTCTGCCCCCAGCTATCCTATCTCCTCTGCGCTCTTCACCACCGACGCCCACGTGTGCTGTGGTGTTTTGCCCGCAGTTCAGTGATGTGCCCCTCAGCAACCGTGTTGCGCCCCCATACGCCGGTCGACCTTCGCTGCCCGCGTGCATCGGCCATGCCCACCGCATCGTGCTGCCCCAGTCATCCACTAGTCTCCATCCCTAGATGTGGGATCCATTCATGGAACCGAAGTGAGGTTATTTTTTTTTCATTTCTTTGTGAAAATTGCACTGTATTACATCTAGTTATTTTTATTTGCAAACGCATCCCTATGCATATCAATTCATTCAATTTCAATTTCTGTATTGCAAAAATACCCCTACCATTGCATGATAATTTGGACATCTTTCTTGCATTTCTATTTTAATGAAAAATATCATGTTGTTGAGGAACTAATTCTGGGTCATTTGGATATATATATATATATATATATATATATTTGCATTTTTGTGAGCATTGGATACTTTATTAAAAATCAGAGTTTGAAACTCTGTGATATTTTGCCCATTTATGCTCTGAATTCGCACATACTTAAATATTGCTCTAGAAATTGTGCAAAAATCACAGTTGATGCCTCTAGTTGTTCTTTAATTATTAACCAAATTCCATCAAAAATCATAAAAAATGATGTGTCTTTTGCATAAAATAAATTATTTAGTGATTTCTGTAATTGATTTTTAACTATATCCACGAATATCATTTTTGTGAAATTTCAAGTCTCCTGGATTACCCAATACATTATCTATTTGAGATAATTTTATTTCTAGATAATTGGATTTTGTGGATTTATTAGGAATTAAATACTCACCATCACTCTGTTTTCGGTAAAAAATCTTAAAAAAGTCATAAATTGTCAAAAAATTCCAAAGATATTAGTCAAGCTTCATTTCATCATGTTTAAATTCCAGTAATTTTTCATAAATTTTACATTTTGTTTGTATTAAAAATTGCATGAAAACCCATAAAAAGTTTGCATTTTTAATTGGTGCATACTAACCCTAAAAATACCAAAAAATACATTTTGCATTCATCATTGGATTAGATTTTCAGAAATATTATAACTTGTCTAATTTGAATAAATTTCCCATTAAAATTACTTTTGGATAAGTACCACTTTTTCTTAATAATCTAATTAATCTGCATTCTGCATTTGCCTTTTTATTGCACAAAAAATTACAAAAAATCTCGCTTGGAAAACCTTGAGCTAGTTCGTCTAATCTGATGTGAAGTTGTTCCTTTGCCTCCTTGAGTTGACCTAGGGGCTTGCCCAAGTTAAAAAAACACCAAACCACACATTATTAATTAATCGATTCATCCATCCGTGCGGTTAATTTCTGATAAATTCGATTTCACCCGACTGCAATGAAATCATTAATTCTATAGAAATTAAGAGGGTGAAATTTAGATTAATCAAATGATGTCGTTGATGGGGACACAGTTCATCTTTAGTATTTAGATTTTTATTATTTGATTAAGTGATTATTTTAAAATTGTAGGTCAATTTGTTCATGTTACATGCATTATTATTGATAGTTCTTTGATGGTTATCTAATGTTTGTTTTTGTGGCAGGGCCCTTGGTGTTCAAGGAGGCGAGGAGCAAGTGTTCCCTGCTACGAGGAACTGTAGAAGCAACATTGGAGAACAATCAAAGAGGAAAAAAAGTATTGTCTTCCATTTCTATTTTCCATGTAATAACCGTCTTTACATCCGTCTTCGTTCGTAGACTCGCATGTGTAAATGAACGAGGTATATGTGGTAGTGTGAGGATCGCCCCACTTAAGTGTCGACCTAGGATCAGGCACGTGGCTCTCCGAGCTTCTTTCACATTTTTTTATTTTACATGTTTGATCGTAGGTCAGACACACATTAATTCTAGATGCACATCAACATCGCTTCACCTAGAAAAAAAATTAATTCTTTTCTTTTAATAGAAGCATGTCAGGTGTGATTTTTCATCGACTTGCAGATATTTAGGTTTAGATTTTAATTCAGTCATAGTTTCATGAAGTTTTGCTCAAGGCACTGAATTGCCTCTCTTAGCCTAGATCATGATTTTTATTGACAGCATGGCTTTTTCTCGACCTCCTCTCCTTGCTTGATCACCTAGGTTAATGGAAATTGGTAATGAGCAGTAGACGATTGATGGATTGATTTGTGCTCAACATTAAATAGTGATAACCTTAAGCTTAAGATTGGGAAAGATAAATGCAAGTTGATCTAAAATGGAGTAAAATGACGTTTTGGGAGAGCAACACCCTTGTTTGTGTAGGAAGGTTTTATTTGACATTTTCTTTTGGTCCTTGCATAAATTAGAATGTTTTTAATCACCAATAAAAACGACAACATAATAAACCAACACTTATTGGTTTCACATGTGAATCGGTGAATTCAAAGGGTATTGCTTGCTTGTTTGAGCCTTATTGCTTGCTTGTTTGAGCCTTGATTGATCTGACACCCTCCTCTAGCCCTTAAGTACTCCATTCATCTCCAAAGATTCATTCACTCACTTGTATATACATCCTAACTTCTTTGTTCCCCTCAGGTCTCTCCAGCATCATTTATCCATCTTTATACTTAGGCTACTCTCAGCCTAAGTATAGGGGGAACCTGAGTCCCCATGATTTTCTTACTCATCTTTCCTTGCCTTGATACTTAGGTTATTTACAACCTAAGTATGGATTGTCTGCCTCGTTTCGTATATTTTTCTAAACTTAAATTGAACTATGGCTTTATATCATTTAGTGCTATGATGACATAGCAAAGTTTAAATATAGAGTGGTATACCATATATACAATATATGTACTTTAGCTATATTTTGAGAAATTTTGAAAAATTTAAAACTTTTTGTGCTAAAGTATAATCTTTTTGAACTAAATGGACCATATATTTCAAAGCTTTTCTATACTATGTTACACTATTTTCAAAATAAACATTTTGAAAATGATTTAAAAAATGGGTTTTCACTTATTTTAAAAAATCATTTGAAAAATGTTTGAGAAATATATATATATATATATATATATATATGACAAGGGTGGGAAAATATTTTCTCGATTTCAAGGAAAGTGAGTCTAACTTGTGTTCTAACTTTATTAAAAATCCACAAAAATGAGAAAAATAAAAAAAAATCCTTTAAAAGTCAAATTGACTACTAAACCCAAATAAGTAGCCACGTTCAGGGAGGGTTTCCCTTAGCAGAGTAGGTGGTTTAGAGGACATCGTGTAAGGATCCATCCTCAAGCAACAAGTTTCATTCTACGGCCTGTAGTTACACCTATACTGGCTGAATGCATATATACTCATTTGAGTTTAGGCAGTCATTATGTCTTTTAAAGTATTCATAAAAATTTGAAAAAAAATGGATGAAGGAGTTGGATTAAATCCCCTACATTTTCACTTCCACAAAGGATTGGTGATGTTTGAGAACACCTAGTTTCAGGGGTCTTAAGATTTTAGGATAACTAGCCTTAACCATCAGGGTCGTAGACTTTATTATCCACATTTCCCTAGTTGTTAGATTTGTGTGTTATATTGTATGCTTAATCTCTACCCTTAAGAATATGATCACACTTGCTCGATTGCGGTCATGATGGGATGCACTGAAATTTAACTTGAGGGACGGGGATGAGGGATTCAAGTTCGGACTTGATCTTATGATGCTCGAGGATGGGATGAAATCATTGAAGGCTTCATAAAACCTGAGTATCATCATTTTTAGCCAGTATGGGAACTTGGTTCTTGTACTAATCTTTTGACATCTATCTAAGTGTCAGGGTGTGAATAAAAGAAAAAAAATTAATGTTGATAAGTGTGCACCAACCACTACAACAAAGTTTAGAACAGGCGATGGTCATTATCCGTAGCCATTGACAGATTGACTGTCCCCTCTGATCAGAGGGGACGGTCAAAATACCGTCTCCACAGCCTGCATCCCATTTGCTATAAGCGACGGAAGTTGACACCGTCCCCTATAATCATACACAGGGGACGGTCGTGACCGTCCCTTAAAGTCAATTAGAGGGGACGGTCAAAACCGTCCCTTAAAGTTTGTTAGAGGGGACGGTCATGACCGTTCGTCTAGGGAGGGCAACATGGACGGTCGGCTTTGTAACCGTCCTAAAAAGTTTGAGTAGCAGAGATGGTTATAACCGTCTCGTACGATAACAAAGGGGACAGTTACGATGACCGTCCCCTTTGGTCCTCTGCTAACAAAACAATTTCATTACACCTGATTTGCTCTTCATTTTACCCTGCAAAGAGTGACACTAAACATTGAGTACCTGTTATAATAATTGAATCTTCATCACAAATAGTATGCTCAACAAAGAAAATAACATTCATATCTAGACGAAATGTTTGAAATAATGAATACGTTACAAGATTCAAATAAAAGTAGGGAAGTATAAACTACTCAAATAAAGTAACCTACTTTGCAAAGTAATTGTCCAAAATAATTATACAATATACTACACTATATCCTACCAACTAAACAAACTATCTATATCCTAATTGTCGTCCTCATCCGCATTGTTATCGTCGTCGTCATCATCATCATCATCATCATCTTCTTCTTCTTTTTCTTCTTCATCTCCTTCATCATCGTCGCCTAGAATTGCAACTTGATTATGCACTTGTGTCGGCTGGCTAGTCGACGTTGCACCTTGATGTGCCTGCATGGATGCATTAAAAATTGCCATTTTCTGTCGTAATTCCTGAATCTCCATATTCATGCTAGACACTTGACTCTCTAATTCCATCTCCATTTGTGTCTTCTAAGAGGAAGATGATGAGACACTCCCTACTCCATACCAATTCCGTAAGGTGGTACCACGACCACCACAACGGACTCGACCTTGATACTCCGGACCAGTCACCTGAAGGAAGGCCGCATCATGAGTAAGAGGTGGTTGACTCGTTCTAGTGCTATCTAGAGTGATAGTGGCCGTGAGTCTGTTCATCTCCTCCTGAAAATTTTTCTAAGTAAGTTCAAAATTCATTAAAATTGTAAAAAAGAAGAGAAATTGTTACGAATAGCTTACATGAATTGGACTATAGGCAGGATATACCCAATGAACTTCCCCGCCACATTGCGACTCTTAGACCTCTCAAAGATTTCCATCCGGTTGGGCACACGATTGTTCTCCACTGCCTAATGTGAAAAGACAACTAAAACTTACGATAGCATTTTAATATATATTAGTGGATGAAATTTAAACATAATTCATACAGTAGATTACTTACAAAGTCATCCTTCAGTTGATTTGTATTCCTTCTCCCCATTCTATAGGTAGACTTGAAACCTTTTCTCCGCTTTTGAACATTTAGCCTTGAGATGCCCTGTATAAAGGTAATAATTTCAATAATAGAATCTGAAATAATTGATAATATGCACATATGTCTCATACCGCATGTTCTTCTCCTATCTAAATATATATCAATGCCCTCCAGTGTTCATCGGGTACATTTGGAGGACAATTTGCCAAAAGTGTCGCCAAAGGAAGCTCCGGATCGAAGTACTGAAATTTTTTTAAGAAAATTACTTACATACATAAATGATGAAAAATGAAGTTATTGTACTTACTCGGGGCTTCAGACGACCTCAATATTTACGCAGCAATTCTGCGCCATGTCCTAAAATTAGAGTATCCGTGGCAGGGTCACGATCCCATGAAAAATTAGACTGCAAAGAAAATGAAGCAAAAAAATTTAAGTTTCTAGACTGAACAACAACTTTGCTTTGTTTTTAGATTTAAATACCTCCAAATCATGAAGAATGGCGTCTTTTATTGACTGCCCCACTAAACACCAGTCTGTAATGTGGATAGGAACCCTGGCTCTACATACCTGCCCCAAGTAACTCTGAAACACAACTGAGTTCTCCCCCACTGCATCACATCCAACTATCCGTACCCTAAGTGTCTCACCGGGACGCAGCTGGTCCAACACTCGGTACTGTGATGGGCCTCTACATCTGGCTGAGCCACTTGATCCATCAGGATCGGAGGTTTCACTCTATGCACGTGGTGTATGCGGTGCATCCCGAATGCATCTAGGACGTGGAGGCATATCTGCATATATAATGAAACAGTTAAATGATATAAAAAGAACTATATATTTCACATATTAAATCAAACAAATGGAAAAAAAATTTAATGGTGAACTTACAATTTGAACATCTGCATTTATAAAATCAGATGGATGTTCTTATATCTCAGCTTGATATGCATCCTTTATATTTAACAACTCATCATCATCGTTGACATCAAAAAAATCTCATCGTACTATCCTTACGGGTATGATCCACCCATCACTTAAGTTGTCTGGAATGTAGAATACTTGTTCTACCTGACTGGCAAGTGTAAAAGGCTCATTTTTTTTGCAGTTTCCCAGATAGTTTTAATGAAGTAATCCCATTTCTATCTCTTCGATATCCTATCCCCTCACGACCGACATCGAACCAATTGCACATAAAAAGAACACATCAACATTCATGAGTGAAGCCGATCTCTATTATGTCAACTATTTCCGCATAGTAGCCGTTTAAATGTTAAGGTAAATCTGTTTTTACTATAACACTGGATATTTGCGTTGATTTCATCTCGTCGGCGGACTTTCTTATAAATATGTAGCCATTCACAATATAACCCTTTTATGAAATAACTTGTTAATATGGTATACATCCAAGAATGTCAAGGTCAGAGTTCCACCTATCATCTTCCATTTCCTTTAAATGTTTCACACGTGAACGGAACCAATTGATGAATTGAGATTTATTGTGAGTCTCATTAAACAATGGATTGTACTCATCAAAAAATTCATCAATCTCTGATAACTGCATCATAATATAGTAGTGTATGAGATCTCTATCCTCATCGGATATTACACGACCGATACCACTGAGCATATGCCTTCAACATGATTGAAAGACCCATAATTTGGATTCGTCCTCTTCCACCACGACTTCACCTTCATCATTTCATTCAAATCGGTTGAAACATCCCTTTCACCTTCCATATACATTTCACAAAAATTAATACACCCTTGACAAAGATAACCTTCAGCAATACATCCTTCAGGTTGTGCATTATTAAAGACCATATTTTTTAGTTTTCGAAGGTATCTTTCTATTGGATACATCCAATGATATTGAACCGTTCCACCAATCCTTGCTTCACCAGCTAAATGAACTATTAAATGAACCATGACATCAAAAAAGTAGGTGGGAATATCTGCTCTAATTTGCATAATATTATAACAATGTCTTCTTCAAGTCTTTTTAAGATCAACGGATCTAAAACCTTCGAAGACAATACTCTGAAAAATCCACTCAATTCTGGTAAGGATTGTAGGACAACGTCGTTAACGATCCCACGAATAGAGAATGGGAGCAGGGGTGTGCATGGTTTTCGGGTTGATGGATACCCGACCCGATCCGCAAGAGTTGATCCTAAAACCGTTCGATCCAATATACCACTACGGATCGGGTAAGCCCGTCTGATGTGACCCGTCAAATTCGGGGCACCGACCCGAACGAGATCGGATACCCATGGAGCGACCCGTTCAGTCGAAACCAACGCCAGCAGCCACTGTCTCCCTTCCCTCGACCCCTTTAGCACCACCTAACCCTTGCCGCCGCCTCCATTACCACCAATTTCTCGAGCGCCCCCGAACCAATTGTCACCGACTCCCCTTATACTCGATCCCCTCGGTGCCAGCACCACCGTTGCCTCCCTGATCCTCAATCCCTTTGCTGCCTATACCACCACCTGACACTCGTTGTCGCCTCCCCTGATCCTCCATCCCCTTGCCGCCGCCACCACACCAAACCCTCGTTGTCGCCTCCTGCGCTCGTCCATCCCCTCACAACATCCACCATATCCTTGACAGCACCCGAAGCCATCATATCGAGGAATCCATCTTTCCTTTGCAATATATGACACGTATGTATAGTTCTTGGTTATCGTGCTCTTTATTCATTGCAGATTGAAGTTGCAAAATTCTATTAGTAGATGAGCATATTCTGTGTAGGTTATGTTGGGCCGAAATTAATATATCTTTATCACAGAGCAATGGTCAAGAAACAATATTGAGACTATAAATTGATAGGTATCGAACATTGTGGCTACAATGGGTGGCTAAAAGCAAATAATGTTAATTCAGACGCCACAACGAATAGAATATGTTACGAGCCTTTTTATTATAGATATCAATATCAATAGAGACACTTCCTACTTTGATGAAATCTAAAATCAGGATGTTCCTTCCTACTAAGACTAATTGATTATTAAATATTATATTCATGTCTTGATTCGATATGCATCGTTTAATATAATTCCAATGTTAGAAATGCAAACAAGATATCTGCATGATCATAATGTATGACACACAATAATTATAATTCATGTCTTTGATATCTTTTGTTAAGCGGATATAATTCGTACATCTCTGTTACAGAGCAGGTTTTTCAATCCAGTAATATCATCATTTGAGCATGGCTACCTTATTGTGCTTATTATTTATACTTCATCAGTTTCTTCAGAATGAATAACCACATCTTGGGCCAAAGCCGTGGACTCTTCAGACACTTCTTGATATCTGGGGTTTCGTGATTCAACCAATGTTAGCAGGAGTTCCAGATCTGGGAAGTAAAGACTGCTTCTTTCTATTTCATTGGTTTTATATCATTAGTTCATGAGAGAGTTATGTAAAGAAGAGAGTATTTTCTATGATACACCGAATCTGTTTTTCTTAGTTTAGGATGGATGATAACATGATTGTTTTACTTGTATCAGTCATATTTTCATGGATAAAATGACAATTTTACGTATATACATAGATGGGTTTTAGAAGGTTGATTTGGACGAGGATTGGGTTTCCTCATACAGTGGCAGCAGATTTGCATTTGATACACGTTGTTTTTTTAGAACACCTTGTTGTTAGTTGCTACAGGTCGACATTTTATGGAGTGGCAAAATTAGACTAAATTTACAAAGTCTCATTCCCAATCTCACTTCTACTACATGGATGTTCTGTTACAATTTGAAGCTTTTGTATTTGGGATTGAAACAGATGTCCACTGAATGCATAGGGGTTGAAGATAGGCCCTGATCAAAATATGCATATAATTTTCTTTCTAAAAAAATCTCAGTATACATCTCAATTATACATTGATGTCGATTCTATGAGAGCAAATTTTTTTGGTAGTGATCCACAGATATCCGCGGGTACCCGTAATCCAATCAAATAATTCGGATATCCATTAGTACGGGTATCAGTTGGAATGGGGCGGGTCAAACCGTTAACCCAGTAATAATGGATCGGGCAGGTCATGGTTGAACGGGTTGGGTACCCGCCCCATGCACACCCCTAAATTGGAGTAATACATCCATGTAAACATGGCAGTCATGACTTTTCAATCTGGTTATCTTACGTTCTCTTTCATTTACGCACCTGGACAGCTGCGACGAGAACCCATATGACACCTTCAAATTTTTAAGGAAGCTAAGAATTTTATCACGCTCACCGTTGCCTAATGTATATACTGCTGCAGGTATAATAATCCTCCCATTGTCCAAATCAATTGAATGTAATTCTTCACGTATACCAAGTTGAACTAAATCACGTCTCGTCCTTAAATTATCTTTTGATTGACTCAAAAGATCTAACATCCCCAAAATATTTTCCAAAACATTCTTCTCAATATGCATGACATCCAAATTATGACGAATTTGTAAATATTTCCAGTATGGTAACTCTCTGAAAAAAATACTTTGTTTCTTCCATCCACTGGCTATACTCTTTTTCGAAGTCTGTTTTAAAAAACGGCTTTGTACAAGTAATTGTTGTTCCCAAATAATGCTGCCATTCACACGAGTTAAGTCAAGTCGATGTCCAAATGGTAAATCATAAAATTTCTTATTACTATATGCCCTTTGTCATCTATGCTTCGGTAGCAGGAATCGACGATAACCCAAATAGCAATACTTCATACTCCCAGTAAGCCAAGTTGAGTGTGTTTTTTCAAGACAGATAGGACACACGAGTTTTCCCTCGGTACTCCAACCAGACAAATTTGCATACGCTAGGGAATCATTTATAGTCCACAATAGTGCAACGTGCAATGTAAATATTTCTTTCCTACATGCATCATATGTTGGTATTCCTGTGCTCCATAATAGTTTTAGTTCATCCATTAACGGTTGAAGGTACACATCCATGTTACCAGGTCCTTTAGGACCAGGAATAAGCAATGTCATCATCATAAATGAAGAACTCATTGACAACCATTGTGGTAGATTACACACCATCAAAATCACATGCCAAATGTTGTAACTCAAACTCATATTACCAAACGGATTAAAACCATCTGAAGTTAATCCCAATCGAATATTTCTCTCATCTTGAAAGAAATGAGGGTATCTCTGATCAAATTTTATCCATTCTTCTGCATCAGATGGATGTCTCATAACTCCATTAGCATCTCATTTATTTGAACGATAATGCCACATCATCCACTTTGCGGTTTTTTCTGACATAAAGAGACGTTTCAGTCTTAAAATTAATGGGAAGTAACGTAATATCTTCACCAACTTCTTCTTCCTCTTTAAATTACTTTTTTCTTATTTATACCTGAAAGCTTCACAATAGGGACAAAGTACTAGATGTGAATTTTCTCCTCGGAAAAGTACACAATCATTAACACAAGCATCGATTTTCTCGTATTTTAGACCTAGTGATCGAAATTGTTGCTTCGCCTCTTTCCAATCCTTTGGAAAATTCTTAGGATTATTCAATAACTTCCGTATTAAGGTTAGTACATCTGTCATCATTGCAGTGGTTGATCCGTTCCTTACTATCATCTTCAACAACTCTAATAAAACTGTAAACACGTCGTGTCCGCCCCAGGAGCAACATGGCTTCTGCATCTGGCAAACTGCTCTCAAACCTATTAGGTAAACCAATGTCTTGTGTCTCAGGTCTTCTTAAGTCATCCACTAATTCAAATAACTCGTGATTAACATTATACATGGATTGTGTAGTGGCTCCTACACCTACATCCGTATCCTCATCCATTCGCAAATGATCTATAACCTCTCCATGTTCTGTCCAAATGGAGTAATGTAACCAAAATCCATTGAGTATGAGGTGGTTATAAACTTCCTCTCTAACATTACATTTAATATTCTTACACCTCACACATGGATAATAAATCTTAAATCCACCAAATTTCTTATTAAAACTTTCTAATTAAAATGCCCAGTCCAAGAACGTGATCACTCCTCTCTTATATCACTGAAAATCATCGTATATCTTATCCATCAATGTTTTATCCATTTCACTTCACAGTTTAGAATAATAATCACCATGATGTTTTGGTTATATGGGGAAAAGTTAAAGGTGGGGCAGACATTTCTATATGAAGACAAGATATATGGAAAAAGTTATATGAAACAACAAGTTAAATGGATAAGTTATACGAATAAGTTAAACACAACAAGAAAACATAATATATATGGAGTCAAGTTAAACATTGGGCAAAATGGAAAAAAATAGAGAGAAATAAACATGGCACACATCTTTCTTTTCTTCATCTTATAGATATGAGGAAAAACAATCATACAGATTTCACTGAGCAAAATGGAGAATAATAAACGCAAAGGAGTGTTAATAATCACCAGAAACGTAGATGGAGGAGGTCGACAAGCACGAGAGGCAATGGGATGATGCAGGGGATGATGGGCAGCGGAGGGCGGCAGGGAGGAAGAATAACGCAAAATGGTAAAGTGTGCAGGTTGAAGGGTTTTTTTTTCGATCTGACCATCGGGGACGGTCAAAACGACCATCCTTGATGGTTGCGTCTAAGTAAAAATAATCGCGCCGAGACAATGAGAACGATCGCGACTTGGTAGAGAAGACGATCGTTAGGGACCATCCCCTTTGGTGAGGGCATAGGGGATGGTCACTAATGACCGTCCCCTTTGACCCCCTATGTCGATCGCAACGCCAATAGAAGCGCAATGGGGTTGCTCAGGACTATCCCCAAGGGGTCAGATAGACCAGTGACATGGTGAGGGTATATGAGACGGTCACTATAGACTGTCCCCTCTGATTCACATCCCTATCCCGATCGCCATGCCAACAGAAGCATAATGGCGACGGTCAGAACCATCCCCCAAAGGCCCTCCCGGGGGTGAAATGAACCAGTGACTTGGTGATGACAGAGGGGATGGTCACCAACGACCGTCCCCTCTTGTCCACCACCCATGCCCCAAGCCTGATCGCGACGCCAACAGAAGGACAATGGGGGCCATCAGAACCGTCCCCAAAGGCTCCTCCTGGAGGATGAAATGGACCAGTGACTTGATGAGAGCAGAGGGGACAATCCCTAAAGACCGTCCCCTCTGGTCCACCACCCATGCCCCAAGGATGATTGCGACACCAGCAGAAGCACAATGGGGACGGTCAGAACCGTTCCCAAAGGCCCCTCCCGGGAGGGTGAAATAGACCAGTGACTTGGTGAGGGAAGAGGGGATGGTCACTAACGACCATCCCCTCTGGTCCACCACCCATGTCCCAAGCCCGATCGCGACGCCAATAGAAGCACAATGGGGACGGTCAAAACCATCCCCGAAGACCCTTCCGGGGGGTGAAATGGACCAGTGACTTGATGAGGGCAGAGGGGACGGTCACTAACGACCATCCCTATTACTTTATTATAAAAGGAGACGATACCCCTAAGACTGTCTCCCAGTATATGGGTATTGGAGATGGTTGTCTTTCGACTATCCCTGAAAACTATCAATAGGGACGGTCGTCGTGGAACCGTCGCTAGTTGTTGTCTTGAAAGGCCTAAATTCTTGTAGTGAACACTTGGTAAAAGCAGTGGAGCTAGCCAAAAATAATACAAAGCAAAGAAATATCATTGTTGAAAGAATAGCTCTCATTCCCTGAAGTCAAATATCAAAAGAGCTTCCACCAAAGGTGAGCACTCCCAACCATTTCAAAGTATCCACTTGGACGACCACTATTAGGACCAGGAGTAGAGCATGCACCAAAAAGGGCTCTGCATCGTAAATGCTACAAGTCTAGATGTAGAAGGTACGATAGGTACTCAAAAAAGGCATACATCAGTGTATTCCCAGGAAACAAGTGTAGACGACTCCAACTTCTCTTGACGGACGCACTAATCAACATCAAAAATATGTGTTGAGTAACAAGGCACTCAAGTGGATCCTTGTTCCAATGAGAGGGAGAGAAGAAATGACACAATCCTAAACCCTCCATAAACTGGCCTACCACCTAGACTTCTATGTTTAAAGAGATGGTGGATTGGACACAATATTTTATTTATTCCCTAGTGTGGAGGATAGGGTCCTTAGGAGAGTTTCTTAGACCAGGACCTTGTCTGACGTTATGACTCTACTATCGTGATCGCGGTCAACATTTAAATTCATATCCTTACTTTATATTTATACAAGAGAGAGTCTGGAAATTAGACGAATTGGATGCCTCTTCATTAAGGTTGGGTTGAGCTCTAAGATTTTGGATCTATAAAATTAGGAGTTCTTGAACGGATCAGATCCTATACGCACATGCACAAGGGGGTTAATTTAGCTCATTCATTTTTTAGATGCTCAGGGACGAGCATAGTTTAAATATAGGGGGGGGGGTGATGAAACCCGATTTCATGGTATTACTTCACATTTATTAACCCCCTTTGCTTTAACTAATGACAATAAAAACTAGATAAATCCTTGTATATATCGAAAGCTTAGAATAAATTAAAAATACAAAATAATAACAAAATAAAAATTTGTAGTGCTTTTATATCGTTAAAAATAATCACAAAAATATTTTCCACTCTGTTTGACCTTGTTTCCATTTTGGTCAACATAAAACTTGTAGATATCATCGAGATATACAACTTTCATGTTTTGAGTTTTTCTAAATTCGGCCTTCTTCTCCCTCATATTTCACCTTCTCTGTATGAATAACGTGATTGGGCCACATGGCCCTTACTGGTTGCTCCACGTGGCGCACTTACTGTGCACTACCTGCCACCCCCCATTTCCCACCGATACATCATCCTCTTCCACTCCAGATCTACGCCATCCATTCTGGCTTTTATTTTGACCCTTCGATCAAGGCCCATATCACATCAAGGCCATCCGCCCGAGCCTCTTCATCCTCTCACCACTTGTCACCTTTTGCACCGCCCGATCTTCTTCAGGACCCTCAATTCCCGCCATCGGTTCCAGCTAGGATTCTCCACCACGTAATCTTACTCCAAACTCCATCGCCTTCGTTCGTCTCCCCCCACATCTCCTTCCATCACGTGCTACCTTCCATCACCACTCGATTATGCCACCCTAGATCGAAACCAAGCAACTCTTGAGCACCCTCTTCTCAGTCGTTGGATTGTAAGATCCAATGACCGAGGACCCATCATCTACCTCCACCTTGCACGTTAGCTTCCCCCTTTCCATTTCCCTCACCTTCTCTACCATCCTCGCCACTCTCCAACTACCCCACGACCAAGACCAATCAATTCTCTTCCTTGTGGGCACCCACGCTAGCCATGATCCCCTCTATCCAGTACCAAATCTTCCACTCAATCCACGACGACCCTCATCTAAACCACCGACCTCTGCCTTCAAATACAACCTCACCACCTTCATTTTGACTTGTCCACTTTACAAGGGCTAGGACTAACCCCACTCCACCTCCCTATGATAGGGGGTTGTTAGATAGATGGCGCGACGACGACCTTTGCCTCCGGTGTAGACCCGCAGCTTGTACGCCTGCATCACGGTGGCTCTTTTCCGCTCGAGATTGCTGGGCTGGACGTCCAGCATGTGCGAAGACACCGAGATTCTCCAAGAAGCTTGAGCATAGGCCATTCACTCCACCATTTCTCATGTAAGCTTCCAATCTCCATTAGCATTTTTCTTTTATTTCTTGGATTTTATTTGTCTTCCCTAATGACCTTTCCATGTTTTTCGCCAACTCCCCCGTTCCCCTAATCGCCTCCTCCCATTCATGTATCTCCATGATCACCCTTCATCTACGAGATTCTCCTCATCCATCACTACCGTACACCTTCGACCTCCGACCATAGGATCCCTCGTACGCCCGATCGCCATCGACCTTCCGCTAGCTCCTCAAGCTTCGGCCGAGCCCACTAACCCCTAGATACACACCACTCCATCAGGTCGCAGCCCTGCCGATCGAACTCATCCTCCGAGCACATCTTCAACACCTCCTGGATGGAGCATGAGTTGTCTTCTTCGCCCCCTCGCGAACCCCGCTCTGCATTCAGACGGCGCCCATCACCACCACCTTCGTCCACCACCTCGACCTTGGCACCTCACTATGCATCACCACCACAGGTCCCTCACGATCAACGCTCAACACGTCACCTAGTCTTCTTCTCTACTACCCCGCCATTACACCACTGATTATGTGTCGACCTGTCTTCTATCCGACTGAGCCCAACCTCGAAGGTTGTCCACCGCAGAGCTCGACAGTCCAGGTCGCTCACTGCAGCTCTACACCTGCTCATCACCGACCATCGCTCCAACAGACAAGCCTTATGCACCGACTTCTAACCATCGATCGCCCCGAGCCTCCATCATGTCCTCGCCCACAAGCTTCGTCAGATATGCCACCTATCTCCTTTAGCCAAAGGAGAAGCTGCATGCACCACACGATCAGGCGCCATCCGATGGTGGTAATCATGCCACGTCGCCTACCAAGCCGCTAGCCTCAGTTCACCCAAAGCTTCCATAGCTCCACATGTAGAGGCTCGGAACTCAGGTTTGACCCGAAGCAACAATCTATTCCTCACAGCTCATGTGGACAACACATGAGCACGGGACAAAGTGCGCCTGAAGTGATCCATTTACATGCAAATTACAAGTGCACTTCTGCCGACCAGCTCACATGAGGTGCATGCAAGGTCCCGAAATATTTCATATGTGCCCCTAGAGGTCCTAGAAATTACATTGACACCCATACTAGTTTGAAATCATGTGAGATACATGCGCATCAGTGGAGAAATTGCATATATAACCTCGTGGGTATAGGTAATCTCAACTAAGTCCCGGTCATCATTCTTTTCTTTTATCAATTTTAATTTTGTAATTACATATACATCCCTATGTTTACATATTTATTTGAACGTGCACTTGGCATCACTTCATGATCCTAAAAATTGCATTTTGTAAAGCACTTAATGTTTTATCATTGTGAAGGTTTGTTTGATTTTTGTGAGCTTCAGAATAAATATTTTTGTGGAAAAATGAAAATTTTGCCCACTGCTTACCATTAATTCAATATTAAATTCGTCCTAGTTCTAAAAATTACCAAAAATCCATTTTGGGTAGAGTTTGATAGTTATACTTCATACCCAAAAATAATTACATTTGCACGCATAATGATATCTGAATAAATTAATTGGTATTTTATGTAATTGATTTTTAATAAGTCAAAAATTAATTGTTTCTGAGGTTTAGTAATCTTCATGGATTCATCTCACATATAAGTGTCTAGGATAATTTTGATCTCTGAAAATAATTTAATTTGGTATTTATTAAAATAAAATTTGTTAAAACCACCCTGTACAGATATTTAATTCGTAATTAATTCATATCGAGTCAAAAGATTCCAAAAAATTGCAGTAACTTAATTTCATTGCATTTAACATTTTTTCCAAGTTTGAGAATTTTCGGACTTGAGTTGATTGAAAATTGTATTTTTAGTCCTTAAAATAATCCAGATTTGCATTGCATTTTCAGTTGCATAAAAAAACCATAAAAAAATAATCTCCGGAAAACCTAGCAATTAAAACTTTAAATTAATCTAAGGAGAAAGTTGCCTCCTTGAGTTCGACCTAAGGCTTGTCCAAATAAAATATAAATTGTCGCTCAATATTAATTGATATATTAATGAAAGTGGTTTTTGATATATCTGATTTTGCCCGACTGAAATGAAAAAAACATTTATTTTAATAGTTAATACGGTTAAATTAATAGGGTGAAATTCCGATCAAACAAATGATGTCGTTGCCAGAGACATAACTCATCTTTAGTATCTAGATTTTTATTATTTAATTAAGTGATTATTTTAAATCAATAGGTCAATTTGTTCATGTCTCGTGCATTATTATTGATAATTCTTTGATGGATATCTAACATTTGTTTTTGTGGCGGGGCCATTGGTGTTCAAGGAGGTTAGGAGCATATATTCCCCACTGCGAGTTTCCACAGAAGCAACAACATTGGAGAAAAATTATAGAAGAATTTTTTTACTATCTTGCATTTCTATTTTTCCATGTAATAATCATCTTTATAGCGGTCTTTGTTCAATGAGTCATTTGTGTCGATGAACAAGGTATACGTGGTTGTGTGGGGATCACTCCAATTGAGTGTTGTCCTAGGATCAGGAATGCAACTCTCCGAGCTTCATTCACATTTTTTTATTTTACATTTTTGATCGTAGGTAGGACACACATTAATTCTAGACACACATCAACATCGCTTCACCTTGCCAAAATAAAAATCTATTCTTTCTCGCTAAGAGAAGCATGTTAGGTGCAATTTTTAATTGAATTGCATACATTTAGGTTTAGATTTTAATTCAGTCTTAGTTTCATGAAATTTTTCTCAAGGCACTGTGAGTTTCCACTCTTATCCTAGATCATGATTTTTATCGACTGCATGGCTTTTTATCGACCTCCACCCCTGGATTGATCACCTAGGTTAATGGAAATTGAGAATGAGCAATAGACAATTGATTGACTGGTTTGTGCTCAACTTTAAACAGTCATAATATAAAGCTTAAAATTGGGATTGATAAATGCAAGTGGATCTAAAATGGAGTAAAATGATGTTTTGGGAGATCAACACCGTTGTTTGCATATGATGGTTTTATTTGACATTTTCTTTTCGTCCTTACATAAATTAGAATGTTTTTAATCAACAATAAAAATGACAAGATAATCAACTAACACTTGTTGGTTTCACGTGTGAGTTAGTGAATTCAAAGGGTATTGCATGCTTGTTTGAGACTTGATTGATCCGACACCCTCTCCTAGCCCTTAAGTACTCCATTCATCTCCGAAGATTGATTCACTCACTTGTATATTCATCCTAACTTCTTCGTTCCCCTCAGGTCTCCCCAGCATCATTTATCCATCTCTATACTTAAGCTACTCTTAGCCAAAGTATAGGGGGACCTGAATCGCTATGATTTTCTTACTCATCTTCCCTTGCCTTGATACTTAGGTTATTTCCAACCTAAGTATAGGTGGTGTCCGCCTCGGTTCTTATATTTTTCTATACTTAAATTAAACTATGGTTTTATATCATCTAGTTATATGGTGACATAGAAAAGTTTTAGTATAAGGGGAATACCATATATACAATACATGTATTTTAGCTATATTTTGAAAATTTTGAGAAATTTAAAACTTTTTGGGATAAAGTATAATCTTTTGAACTAAGTGGACAAGATATTTTCAATCCTTTTCTATATCATATTACACTATTTTTAAGAATTTTTTTTTGAAAATGATTTGAAAATTGGGGTTTCACTTATTTTGAAAAATCGTTTGAATATGTGTGTGTGTGTGTGTGTGTGACATGGTTTGGAATATATTTTCTCGATTTCAAGGAAAGTGAGTATAACTTGTGTTCTAACTTTATTAAAAAAATCCATAAAAATGAGAAAAACCAAAAAATCCTTTAAAAGGCAAATTGACTAATAAAACCCAAATAACTAGCCGCGTTCAGTGAGGATTTTCCTTAGCAGAGTAGCAGGTTTAGATGACATCATGTAAGGCTCCATCCTCAAGCAACGGGTTCCATTCTACAGCCTGTACTTACACCTATATTGGCTGAATGCGGATGCATCTACTCATTTGATTTTAGGCAGATATTATATCTTCTAAAGTCTTCATAAAAATTTGAAAAAAAATGGATGAAGGAGTTGGATTGAATCCCCTACATTTTCATTTCCACACAGGATCGGTGATGTTTGAGAACACCTAGTTTCAGGACTCTTGAGATTTTAGGTTAACCAGCCTTAACCATCAGGGTCCTAGACTTAATTATCCACATTTTCCTAGTTGTTATATTTGTGTGCTATATTGCATGATTAATCTCTACCCTTAAGACTATGATCAACACTTCACTTGCACGACTACGATCATGATGAGATGAGTTGAAATTTCACTTGAGGGACTGGGACGAGGGATTCAAGTCTGGACTTGATCTAATGATGCTCGAGGATGGAATAGTATCATTGAAGGCTTCATCAAACTTGAGTGTCAGAAAATTTATCCAGTATGAGAACTTGGTTCTTATACTAATCTTTTGACATCTACCTCAGTGCTAGGGTGTGAATAAAAGAAAAAAATACTGATCAGTGTGCGCCAACTCTCGATAAAAGCAGTGGAGCTAGCCAAAAATAATACAAAGTAAAGAAATATTATTGATGAAAGAAAATCTCTCATTCCACGAAGTCAAATATCAAAAGAGCTTCCACCAAAGGTGAGCGCTCCCAACCATTTGAAAGTGTCCACTTGGACCTCCTCTATTAGGATGAGGAGTTACGCATGCACCAAAAAAGTACAATACATAGTAAATGCTGCAAGTCTGGGTGTAGAAGGTATGATAGGTACTCCAAAAAGGCACACCGTGGTGTATTTCCAAGAAAACAAGTGCAGACGACCCCAACTTCTCTTGACGGATGCACTGATCAACACCAAAAATATGCATTGGGTAATAAGGCACTTGAGCAGGTCCTTGTTCCAATGAGTGGGAGAGAAGAAACAACACAATCGTAAACCCTCCATAAACTGGCCTGCCGGTTAGACATGTGAACCCTGGGTGAACCATTCTTACAATAAGTGTTATTGTAATATATATTTTTATCAAAGAAAGTTATTGATGTTTCACTTCCTTTCTGAAATTAAATGAATGAATGCACTATAAGGTCCCTCTGTAAAATTAGGGTTATGTACCATGGCCATCTTGATGATCATATTGTTGTTGATTCATTAAATGAATCATAGGGGCTGGTGTTTGGATGAATATCTAAGGAGTTAGATGGAGAACTCATCAAGTACCGTCAAATAATTATTAAGAGATGATCTCCAGCCTGAGTAGGAGATGGCAATCCTTTCTCACATAGGCTGATATCTGACCGACCTCTTGATGCAGGTTCTCTGCATGGGAATTGTGATTCGGAGGTGTCAGATTATTTAGGTCAATGGGTTGACTTAACGAGATCAAGATAACCTAAGTCCTATGTTGAAAACTATCACAGCATAGGCACGCATCCTCTGACCGGAGACATATGTATTACTATATGTCTGAGTATGTACATTTGGTAGACCGATAGATTGATGGCCTAACCAAGGTCTATACACCGGCGAGCTGGTGTGCATATAAGGGCATATGAGTAAAAGGATCTCTCAAAGGGATCATACAGGTTCACTTATGAATCAGAAGACATGAGCTCACTCATGAGGTATTGGGACCGATCAAATTCCATGCATGGTCGTCACGCTTTGGAAGCATGACATGAATTTGAAGGTATGATATATACTTTGGGAAAGCATATGATCGATACCAACTCCCAATGACCAAGATTGAGAAACTTAATGAGCAAACCCTGAAGAAGACATTGTAAAATTGATCTTGATATTCGGGTTGACCATAGGTCTTCCAGTATGCAGGATGTACAGTTATTAAGAATACCTGAGGGTGATGAGATCATAAACGATTGTGTAACCATGGCGCCTCCATTCCAAGGGAGTGATGAAACATGTTTGGATTTTAGTGACTCCTCTCAGAAGAGAAGCAGTCTGATCTTAGTTCAAGTGTTGGACATTGGTATGAAAGAGATTTAATAAGAATATTAGATTTGCGGTCTTGATTTAATCAAGCATCTAGGGGAGGTCCGTAGCATCTGGATTTGAGATGAGATCTCAACATCCAAGTCGCTATACATGGAACGATACAATCGCCCTGTCCTTATCTCCAAGTATCTGCGGAGAAAGCACATTATTCTTGAAGGGATTCAAGAATAATTCATTTGATGAATTACATATCCAAGCAAGAAGGACTTGATGATTAAATGATATTTAATAATCAAGCATGATATGAATGAGATTCATATTGTGAGAATAATTATCCAAGATAATTAAATGGGATTTAATTATCAAGGATTGGAGAATATGGATAATACTATCCATGATATGTATGTATTATAAATATGATTTATAATATACATATATTGAAGAGAGAGAAATTTTATAAATAGCATTTGTTAGTTATTAATGTGGATTGGATTCACATTAATTAATTAATTGGAAATGCAATTTACAAATTAGTTTGGGCTGCGAATATGATTCACATATTTATCCATGGCATGATTGAAATATTCACAAATTAATTTGGAATTAATTTGGTGGATATTTCTTATAATACATTTATAAATAATAATATAAAATAAAATGGAGATAAATAACCTCCAAATGAGGTGGCGTCACCAATGACATAGTCAAAGGTGACGCCCCCTCAATTTTAGGAGGAAATTCGTTATATCCCCTCTATTATATTATTATCTCTTGATAATTAATTTATGTTAAATTAAATTGTGTTGATAATGTTGCGACATATATTTAATTTAAATATAAATAAATGTTGTTGGTTTTTAGCCAACAACAATCTTGGCCATTAATTAATACATAGATCACCATGGCCGTTGGATCTATGTGTCCCATGGATTGCGATCCATTGGATCCTAAACTAATATAAAAGGAGGGCTAACCTAGCCTTTCATGGTACATTATTAACAGTTGTAGAAGCCTAATACTCTCTCTCTCTCTCTCTCTCTCTCTCTTATTCTCGCCTACGCTCTCTCTCTATTCAAGGTGGCCGTCCACTTTGTGCATTGAGAAGGAGAGTCTCGTGCCTTCGCCTTCGACGACTCGAGGATATCCTTCTTATTTGGGGAGGCTTGCTCTAAAGGAAGACGACGGATTTCGTTTGACAAAATCATGGGATTCATTGCTTGGTTCTTCATCAAGGATTGCGGGAGGTTCGCGTCTCATCATCGCGTCCGCAAGTGCATTCTTCATGGATCGGACTTAAGGATCTCTTGTTTGGGATCTAACGATTACAACCACGCTCCAAGAGGTATTCCTTATACTTTATGGTTTGATGAAACGATCCAAGAAATGTTCTCGTGATCATGTGGTTTCATCACTTGATTTAAAATTTTTAAATTCCGCTGCATCTATCGACTAGTGCGACTACTCGCCCCGATCGCATACGATGCGATCAGCATGCTTCTCTGATACCACTTGAAGGATTTACCTACTATTCAAGTAATAGTCAAGTTTGTTGATTGATGATTGGATTGATGATTAATTTAATGTGATAAATTGATTATATCCAATAAACACTCTATTATGAATAGATGTGTATTTCCCAAGGAAGAGTTAATTATGTGAATGTGATTCACGATAATTAATTATTTCAATTTGAATATGAGGTGGAGGGTCACATAAGTGACATCCATGGTCTCCCGTCAAGGCAAAGGATTCCGTCTCCAGATGTTGTATATAGGAGACGTCTGCCCGAAGTAACAGATCTTATATATGATTTATTTGGATCGGGTTCTTTGCTTCTCGAAAGAGTAAGGCCGTATACGTAGTGACCCCAATATCGAGTCCTCATATTATTGGGGCAATATTGGATTGGGTATAGTGAGTGCTAAGCATGTTGACGGTTGGTTCAATTAACAACGGGTCAACATCATCTTAGGGATGGTGGACCCGACTGTTAAAGATCGAATTGGGAAATGCATGTTGGACTTGCAAGGAGGAATGAGTTCCCGCTTCTTTTTATCGGAGTCGCAAGTTCTCATATTATTGGGATGTGTCAAAGATAGGAAAGGAGATCCCAGATGTTGCTTGAGATATAGTGGTAAGTATATCTCTTATTTTGAAAGACAATAAGGGAATAATCTTTCAAAATTGACATATCAAGACAAATTTGATTTAAAATGCCTTACTCAAATATTTTAAAATAATATATATCTATATATTCTAATATAGTGCATTCTTAATTTCAGAAAATGAAGTCCATGAACCCATTTAGCAGGCTCCTGGAGGTCAACCGGTCGACCGGGCCAAATTATTTTGATTGGATCCGAAATTTGGATCTTGTCCTATCTACGGAGCGCGTCTCTTATGTGCTGACCAAGGACAAGAAAGCAAACCCTAAGTCTGCAGAAGATAAATCATATAATGAGAAATATATGGAAGATCATAATCTGGCAAGGTGTTATATCCTTAGGTCATTGTCCAATGTGCTTCGAAAGCAACAAGTGGAAATGAACCTTTGCAAAGAGATTATGTTGAATCTGAAGGAAATGTTCAGTGACATATACCGCACACAGTGTTACAACGTGAAAGAGCTTATTCACTGCAAGATGCAGGAAGGGACCTCTGTCAGAGAACAAATACTCAAAGTGTTTGGGTACCTCTCTGAATTGGAAACCCTGGGAGCCTACTTGGATTCTGACATGCAGGCTGATTTTATTCTCCTGTCGCTCTCTAAGTCTTTCAACAACTTTGTCGTGTCCTACCACATGAGCAAAGGTGATTTCACTAACGCTGGGCTGTTAGCTGCATTGAAGTCTGCAGAAGATGTCTTGAGGAAGGATGACCCCTCTGCTAGTGCAATGGTTGGACAAGTGAGAGGAAAGCACAGGTGGAAGCAAGGTTCTCGGAAGGGCCCGACCCAGAAGAGAAAGAAGAAGAATCAAGGAGTTGGTTCATCTTCTAGTGCTTCCACACTTATGACATCGAAGAATTCCGATGTCTGTCACCACTGCAAGAAGCCGGGGCACTGACAACGTAACTGCCTGGATTACCTGAAGTCTACTAACAAAGGAAAAGCCCCAGCAAGTATGAAATCTGCTTTCATCATTGAAACTAGCTTTCTCGTTGGAGGAGAAGGAAGTTGGGTTATAGATTCTGGTGATTCTGTTCATGTATGCAATTCGTTGCATTTGTTTCAGGAAACTAGGAATCTGGAGCAAGGGGAGATAGTCATCCAGATGGGATCTGATGCAAGTGTTGCAGCAGTCACCATCGGGACATGCAGACTATCGTTATCTAGTAGTCGAGTCCTAGTACTTAAAGAGTGTCTTTATGTACCTGAAGTCAGGAGGAATTTGATATCTGTGTCTAAGCTTGTTAGACATGGATACTCCTTCCTGTTCTGTAAAAAATTAGTCATTAATCAATATGATATGATGCAAGTGTTGCAGCAGTCACCATCGGGACATGCAGACTATCGTTATCTAGTAGTCGAGTCCTAGTACTTAAAGAGTGTCTTTATGTACCTGAAGTTAGAAGGAATCTGATATCTATATCTAAGCTAGTTAGAAATGGATATTCCTTCACTTTCTATAATAAATTAATCATAAACCGTTATGATAAATATATTGCGGATGGTATTTTGACTTCTGGTGGACTCTATGAATTGTGCATTGATGAATGTGTCATGAATGTTACTACCACTAATAATGAAAACCCCAAGAGATCCAGGGAGGATGAAAATCATTCGAATATTATTTGGCATCAAAGGCTTGGTCATTTATCTATTGATAGGATCAATAGATTGATAAAGGATGGACCTTGGATTTTCTACAGGTTCAATCTTTACTTACCTTTGAACATTGCATTTGAGGTAAAATGACCAGGATGCCTTTCTGTAACAAGGTTACAAGATGCGAGGGTATTCTTGACCTAATACATACTGATGTATGTGGACCCTTCAGTACCGCGACTAGAAATGGATATCGATATTATTTGACGTTTATTGATGACCATTCGCGGTACGGGTTTATCTTCCTACTACGTCATAAATCTGAAACCTTTGAAAAGTTCAAACAGTTTAAGGCTTTGGTTGAGAACCAAACCGATAGGAAGATCAAACAGATTCGATCTGACCGAGGTGGTGAGTACCTCTCAGATGAATTAAAATAATATCTTAAAGAGAATGGAATTGTCTCCAATCTCACTCCCCTTGGAATTCCCCAACTTAATGGTGTTGCTGAAAGACGCAACAAGACCATCATGGACATGGTCCATTCAATGATGAGCAAAGCACATTTACCTCTTAGTTTCTGGGGATATGCAGTAGAGACTGCAATTTATATCCTGAACAAGATTCCTAGAAAGTCTATACCAAAGACTCCTCACGAGCTCTGGTATGGTTCCAAACCTAGTGCTAAATACTTGAGGGTTTGGGGATGCTTGGTCCATGTGAAAAACGTGGATTCAAGTAAGCTAGAATCTCACACTCGTAAGTGCTACTTCATTGGGTACGTTAAAGATGGTATTGGATACCAGCTTTATGACCTTAAGACCCAAAAGTTTTTTATCTCTAGGGATGTGAAACTTCTAGAGGATGATTTTCCTAAAGGTCAAGACAGAAATAAAGTAGATGAACTCATTAAATCCCCTGAGGATTATGAGACTCCTGAACCAGAAACTGAAGTGATAAATAAAGATGAAACACCCATACCTCTTCGAAGGAGTTCGAGGGTGGTTGCACCAACTGAAAGGTATGGATTCCATGTGTCAGGTGAAACTGACAATGATCCTTCTTCATTTGATGAAGCACTCGCGGATCAAGACATGGATAGATGGATGCTAGAAATGAAGTCAGAAATTGACTCCATGCATTAGAATGGTGTATGGACCCTAGAGGATCCTCCTAAAGGGGTAAAACCCATTGGGTGTAATTGGATCTTCAAGAGAAAGAGGGGACCTGATGGGAAAGTAGAGACTTTCAAGGCACGGCTCGTAGCCAAGGGCTACACACAAAGAGAAGGCATCAACTATGATGAGGCATTCTCTCCTGTAGCCATGCTTAAGTCCATCAAGACACTGCCTGCTATAGCTGCATCTCTTGACTATGACATCTGGTAGATGGACGTCAAGACAGCTTTCCTCAATGGATACCTCGAGGAGGATATCTATATGGAGCAGCCCCAGGGCTTCATAGTTGAGGATGGTAAAGTATGCAAGCTGAAGAAATCCATCTATGGGCTCAAACAAGCTTCTCGTAGTTGGAACATCAGATTTGACGAAACCATAAAGAGTTATGATTTTGTGTAGAATCCTAATGAACATTGTGTGTACAAGAAGCTTGGTGGGAGCGCCATTGTGTTCATTGTGCTTTACGTAGATGATATCCTTATCATTGGGAATGATACATGAATGATGACCAGTGTAAAGATTTGGCTATCCCATACCTTCGAGATGAAAGATCTTGGAGAAGCCTCTTACATCTTAAGCCTGAGGTTGTTCAGAAACCGAGAAAAGAGAATACTGGGATTATCACAACATGGATACATCAAGAAAATTCTTGAACGATTCCATATGGATAGTTCGAAGAAGAGATTCCTCCCCTTAGGACATGGTATCCATCTGTCCAAAGGGATGGCTCCTCAAAGTGTTGAGGAAAGGAAAGCCAAGGCTGGATGCCCTTACGCATCAGCCATAGGAAGCTTTATGTATGCCATGATGTGTACTAGACCAGACATCTGCCATGCATTGGGAGTGGTAAGTCGTTACCAATCCTGCTATGGAGAGAAACACTGGAATGCAATAAAGAACATATTCAAATATCTGAGACGGATGCAAGATTACATCTTGGTCTATGGGGATGGTGATCTTCAAGTCTTGGGGTATACAGATTCAGACTTCCAGTCGGATATTGATTATAGATTGTCGACATCAGGGTTTGTATTCCTGTTGAACGGTGGTGCTGTTAGATGGAGAAGCAAGAAGTAGGACACTACGACGGATTCAACAACAGAAGCTGAGTACGTTACCGCATCGGATGCTGCAAAGGAGGCGGTGTGGTTGCGCAAGTTCATCTTGGAGCTTGGCGTAGTTTCCTGTGATACTCCCATCCCGTTACTCTGCGATAACATGAGAGCCATTGCCCAGGAAAAGGAACCCGGATGCCATCAAAAGAGCAACCACGTGGAAAGGAAATACCACATCATTCGGGAGATTCAAAAGCGTGGTGATATCATCATCACCGAGGTGGCCACTGCCGGCAACATTGCTGATCCTCTTACCAAACCTCTGACACAGAAGGTTTTTGACCAGCATGTAATGAGTATGTGTTTATAATTGTACCTGAATGGTTCTGAGGGCTAGTGGGAGATTGTTAGACATGTGAGCCCTGGGCGAACCATTCTTACAATAAGTGTTATTGTAATATATATGTTTATCAATAAAAGTTATTGATGATTCACTCCCTTTCTGAAATTAAATGAATCAATGCACTATAAGGTCCCTATGTACAATTAGGGTTATGTACCACGACCATCTTGATGATCATATAGCTGTTGGTTCATTAAATGAATCATAGAGGCTGGTGTTTCGATGAATATCTAAGGTGTTAGATGGAGGATTCATCAAGCACCGTCAAATGATTATTAAGAGATGATCTCCATCCTGAGTAGGAGATGGCAATCCTTTCTCACATAGGCTGATATCTGACCGACCTCTTGATGCAGGTCCTCTGCATGGGAATAGTGATTCGGAGGTGTCAGATTAGTTAGGTCAATGGGTTGACTTAACGAGATCGAGATAACCTAAGTCATATGTTGAAAGATGTCACAGCATAGGCATGCATCCTCTGACCGGAGACAGATGTATTGCTATATGTATGAGTATGTACATTTGGCAGATCGATAGGTTGATGGCCTAACCAAGGTCTATACATCGACGAGCTGGTGTGCATATAAGGGCATATGAGTAATATGATCTCTCAGAGGGATCATACATGTTCACTTATGAACCGGAAGACATGAGCTCACTCATGAGGTATTGGGACCGATCAAATTCCATGCATGGTTGTCGTGCTTTGGAAGCATGACATGAATTTGAAGGTATGATATATGCTTTGGGAAAGTATATGATCGATACCAACTCACAATGACCAAGATTGAGAAACTTAATGATCAAACCATAAAGAAGACAGTGTAAAATTGATCTTGATCTTCAGGTTAACCATGGGTCTTCTAGTATGCTGGATGTACAGGTATTAGGAATACCTGAGGGTGATGTGATCATAAACGATTGTATAACCATGATGCTTCCATTCCGAGGGAGTGATGAAACAGGTCTGGATTTTAGTAACTCCTCTCAGAAGAGAAGCAATCTGATCTTAGTCCAAGTGTTGGACATTGGTCTGAATGAGATTCAGATTAAATGAGAAGATTAGATTTGCGGTCTTTATTTAATCAAGCATCTATGGGAGGTCCGTAAGATCTGGATTTGAGATGAGATATCAAAATCCAAGTCGCTATACATGGAACAATACAATCGCCCTGTCCTTATCTCCAAGTATCTGCGGAGAAAGCACATTATTCTTGAAGGGATTCAAGAATTATTCATTTGATGAATTACATATCTAAGAAAGAAGGACTTGATGATTAAATGATATTTAATTATCAAGCATGATATGAATGAGATTCATATTGTGAGAATAATTATCCAAGATAATTAAATGGGATTTAATTATCAAGGATTGGAGAATATGGATAATACTATCCATGGTATTTACGTATTATAAATATGATTTATAATATACATATATTTAAGAGAGAGAAATTTTACAAATAGCATTTGTTAATTATTAATGTGGATTGGATTCACATTAATTAATTAATTGGAAATACAATTTATAAATTAGTTTGGGTTGTGAATATGATTCACATATTTATCAATGGCATGATTGAAATATTCACAAATTAATCTGGAATTAATTTGGTGAATATTTTTAATAATACATTGAGAAATAATAATATAAAATAAAAGGGAGATAAATAACCTCCAAATGAGGTGGAATCACCAATGACATAGTCAAAGGTGACGTGCCTCAATTTTAGGAGGAAATTGGTTATCTCCCCTTTTTTATATTATTATCTATTGATAATTAATTTATATTAAATAAATTGTGTTGATAATGTTGCAACATATATTTAATTTAAATATAAATAAATGTTGTTGGTTTTTAGCCAACAACAATCTTGGCCATTGATTAATACATAGATCACCATGGCTGTTGGATCTATGTGTCCCATGGATTGAGATCCATTGGATCCTAAACTAATATAAAAGGAGGGCTAACCTAGCCTTTCGTGGTACATTATTAAGAGTTGTAGAAGCCTACTACTCTCTCTCTCTCTCTCTCTCTCTTATTCTCGCCTACGCGCGCTCTCTCTCTCTCTCTATTCAAGGTGGCCGTCCACTTTATGCATTGAGAAGGAGAGTCTCTCGCCTTCGCCTTCGACAACTCGAGGATCTCCTTCTTCTTTGGGGCGGATATCTCTAAAGGAATACGATGGATTTCATTTGACAAAATCAGGGGATTCATTGCTTGGTTCTTCATCAAGGATTACGGGAGGTTTGCGTCTCATCATCGTGCCCGCAAGTGCATTCTTTGTGGATCGGACTTAAGACAAGAGGACCTCTTCTTTGAGATCTCACGATTACAACCACGCTCCAAGAGGTATTCCTTATACTTTGTGGTTTGATGAAACGATCCGAGAAATGTTCTCGCGATCATGTGGTTTCATCACTTGATTTAAAATTTTTAAATTCCGCTACATCTAGCGACTAGTGCGACTACTCGCGCCGATCACATACGATGCGATCAACACGCTTCCGTGATGCGCTTGAGGATTCTCAATATTCTTCACTGCCACCTACACTTCTAAGTCTCACAACTAAAGAGACGGTGGATTGGACGCAATATTTGTTTTATTCCCTAGTTTTGAGGATTGGGTCCTTAGGAGAGTTTCTTGGAGCGGGACCTTGGTTGTAGTTGTGACTCTATTCTCGTGATCCCGGTCAACACTTAAATTCATATGCTTAGTTTATATGTATATAAGAGAGTCTAGAAAATTACAGGAATTGGATGCCTGTTGATTATGGTTGGGTTAAGCGCTAAGATTTTAGATCTTTAAAATTAGGCGTTTTTGAATGGATCAGATCTTGTACGCACATTCACAAGGGGGTTAATCCAGCTCATTCATTTTTAAGATGCTCGGGGACGAGAATAGTTTAAATATCGGGGGAGGGGGGGGGGTGATGAAACACTGTTTCATGGTATTAATTCACATTTATTAATCCCCTTGCATAAACTAATGACAATAAAAACCATATAAATCCTTGTATATATCAGAACCTTAGAATAAAATAAAAATAGAAAAAAATTAACAAAACCAAATTCGTAGTGTCTTATACCCTTAAAAACAATCACAAAATATTTCCCACTTTATTTGACCTCGTTTCTGTTTTTGGTCAACATGAAACTTGTAGATCTCATTGAGATCAATTTCTGTGTTTTGAGTTTTTCCAAATTCGGCCTTCTCCTCCCTCATATTTCACATTCTTTGTCTGGATAATCTGAATGGGCTATGTGGCGCTTTCTGGTTGCACCATGTGGCCCACTCATTGTGCACCGTCTGCCCTCCATTTCCTGTCGTTAGATCACCCTCTTCCTCTCTAGATTTGAGTCACCATTCTGGCTTTGATTTCAACCCTTCAATCAAGGCTCGGATCACATCAAGGCCGTCCTCCGACGCTTCTTCATCCTCTTGCCATGTGTCACCTTCTGCACCTCCCGATCTTCTCCAGGACCCTCAATTCCCTCTATCAGTTCATGCTAGGATTCTCAACCACCCAATCTTACTCGTAACTCCATCGTGGTCGTTCGTCTCCCCCCACATCTCCTTCCGCCACATGTTGCCTGATGCCTTCATCACCACTCGATTGTTCCACCCTAGATCGAATCCTAGCCGCTCTTAAGCGCCCTCTTCTCAGCCATTAGATTGGAAAATCCAACGGCGGAGGACCTGTTGTCTACCTCCGACTCACATCTCTTTCCCATATTCTCCACCTCGCGCGTCATCTTCCCCCTTTCCGCTCCCCCAACCTTCTCTGTCATTTTCTCCACTCTCCGACTATCCTATGACGAAGACCCATCAACCCTCTTCCTCGCGGGCACCCACGCTAGCCATGATCCCCTCTAACCAGCCCCATATCTTCCACTCAACCCACGACGACCCTCATCTGAACCGCTAACCTCCGCATTCAAACACACCCTCACCACCTTCATTTCAACTTGTCCACCATTACGAGGGGCTAGGCCCAGTCCCACTCCACTTCCCCGTGATAGGGGGAGGTTAGATAAATGGTGCGATGACGTCCTTTGCCTCTGGTGTAGACCCGCACTTGTACAGTTGTGTCGCGGTGGCTTCGCCCCACTCGAGCTCGTTGGACCAGCTGCCCAAAAAAGCTCGAGCATAGGCCATTCACTCTTCCTTTTCCCAGGTAAGCTTCCGATCTCCATTTGCGTTTTTCTTTAATTTCTCGGATTTTATTAGTCTTCCCTAATCACCTTCCCTTGTTTTTTGCCAATTCCCATGTTCTCCTAATTGCCACCTCCCGTTCACATATCTCCACGATGACGCTTCTTCTACAAGCTCCTCCTCATCCATCACTACCATATGCCTTCAACCTTCGACCGTAGGAGCCCTCGTACACCCGACCGCCATCGACCTTCCGCCACCTCCTCATGCTTCGGTCGAGCCCGCTATCCCCTAGCAACACACCACTCCATCAGGACGTATCCCCTCCGATCGACCCCATCCTCTGAGCGTGTCTTCAACACCACCTGGCTGGAGCCGAAGTCATATTCTCCACCCCCTCGCAAACCGCACTCTGCATTCAGATGACGCCCAACACCACCACCTTCGTCTCCCACCTCGACCTTGGTACTTCGCTGTGCATCACCACCACATGTCCCTCACGATCGACATCTCGACGCACCACCTAGTCGTCTTCTCTGCTTCACCTCCATCATGCAATCGATCGTGTGTCAACTTTCTTCTATCCGGTGGAGCCCAACCTCGAAGGTTGTCCACGACAGAGGTCGACAGTCCATGTCATCCACCGTAGCTCTACGTCCGCTCGTCACCGACCTTCAATCCAACAGACAATCCCAGCGCACTGACTCCTATCTATCAACCGCCTCGAGCCTCCGTCTCGGCCTTGCCCACCAGCTTCGTCATATACGCTGCCTACCTCCTTTAGCCAAAGGAGAAGCTGCAGGAACCACATGATTAGGTGCCATCCGATGGTGGTAATCGTGCCACGTCGCCTACCAAACCACTAGCCTCGGTTCGCCCAAAGCTTCCGCAGGTTGAGACGTGGAGGCTCGGAACTCTGGTTTGACCCAAAGCAGTCATCCGTGCCTCGCAGCTCACATGGGCAACACATGAGCACAGGACAAAGTGTGCTTGAAGACACCCATTTACAACAAAATTACAAGTGCACTCATGCCGACCAGCTCATGTGAGGTGCACGTGAGGTCTAGGATTATTTTGTACGTGCCCTTGGAGGTCTTGGAAATTACAGTGATGCCCCTGCCAGTCTGAAATCATGTGAGGCGCATGTGCATTAGTGGAGAAATTATATAAATACCCTCACAAGTATATGCTATCTCATCTAAGTCCCTGTCATCATTCTTTCATTTTATCAATTTTATTTTTGTAATTGCATATACATCCATGTGTTTGCATATTTATTTGAACGTCCACTTGGCATTATTTCATAATCCTAAAAATTGCTTATTGTAAAACACACAATGCATTATGATTGTGAAGGCTTGTTTGATTTTTATGAGCTTTGGGTTATTTAATATAATTATTTTTGTGAAAAATTGAACATATTGCCCACTGCTTGACAATAATTCAATATTAAATTTATCCTTGCTCTAAAAATTACCAAAAATTCTTAGTAGGTTGAGTTTGAGTAGTTATACTTCGTGCCAAAAAATCATCACGTATAACGAGACATGAATAAATTAATTGGTATTTGACGAAATTATTGTTTATTGAGTCAAAAATTATTTGTTTATGAAGTTTAGTAATTTTCCTAGATTCATCTCACATAGAAGTATCTAGGATAAGTTTTATCTCTGAAAATAATATAATTTGGTATTTTTTAATATTAAATTTACGAAAACCACCCTGCATACATATTTAATTCGTAGTTAATTCTTATCGAGTTGAAAAATTCCAAAAACTTTGTAGTAGCTTAATTTCATTGCATTTAATATTCTAGCCAAGTTTGAGAATTTTATGACTTGAATTAATTGAAAATTTAATTTTTAGTACTTAAAGATTTGATTGCATTTTTAATTGCATAAAAAACCATAAAAAATATTCTCTTGTAAAACCTAGCATCTAGAACAACTTTAAATTAATCTAGAGAGAACTCTGCCTCCCTGAGTTTGACCTTGGGCTTACCCAAGTAAAATATAAATTGCCGCTTGATATTAATTGGTGTATTAATTAAAGTGGTTTTTGATCAATCCGAATTTGCCTGACTGCAAGCGAATGAACATTTATTTGAATCGTTAATTCGATTAAATTAAGAGGGTTAATTAAGGGTTTTTCAAATGACGTCGTTGTTGGGGAGGCATGGTTTAGGTTAGTTTCTAGAAAATTTAGATTTTAGGTTTTCCATCCCATGGTAGCCTGGTTTCCGTGTTTTCTTGTGAATATTTTTCTGTATATTTTAAGCATTTGTTTATTTTATGTCATTCTCTCTCTGACCATCGTTTAATTTTTGTGCAAGGAACTTTTTGTGTGAGGAACACGAGGCATCGTAGGTAATTTACTAGGCGAGCTGAAGAACCTGCATCGATTTGAACTGATTGGTTTTCTAGAAAACTTGTAAAAAGTTTGCATTTATAGTTGTTCACATTTGGGTTCTCGCACATGTAAGTGAATAATAAAAATACTCTCTGTGGTGTGGGGTTGCCTGAGGATAGAAACTACAGTTGCGGCTCTTAGAGTTTTCTTAGGACTGTTTATGCTTGTTATATCTAGGAACACACTTCACCATTAAAAGATGCACTTAAACAATAGAACTTGGACAAATTTAACTTGTTCTTCACTCATTAATAGAACTACTTCTCTAGGAGCAGCTTTACATCGATTGCATTCATTTAGATAAAATTTTAATTCTATTTTGAATCCCGCATGTAGAGCGCGAGGATCATTGCAAGTCTTCTGAACTTGGCATACATCATCATTTTATTGTACATCGACTTTTCTCGACACCTTCTCCCATGGTTTTCTAACTTAATATTAAAGGAAATTAGGACTGGACGATAGGAGTGCCTCGTGTGTTGGACTAATCAAGTGGTCATCTAACTTAAAAATCGGGGCTATTAAACAAATTGACCAAAAAAATCAACATAAAGTTGGAAATTATGTTTGCAGGAGAATAACTCCGACCACGATTTCAGGTTGAGTGAGGATAGAGAGTGTGTGTGCACACCCTAAGATAGAGCCAAATTCACCACCTTCCATATCACGTACCCCGATCCTAGCAAATATCACAGTCTAAATTCTTATGGGTTAAACTGACCAACGCCAAGTAGCCTCCGCCTGTTTTGGCAGGTAGATAAGGGTGAAGCAACAGTGCACTGCAACAACTTACTAGTAACCCTCCAGGGCGAAGTTATAAGCCTTTTCAGCCTCCGCCTACTTCGATTGGTAGATAGGGACAGTTCCTTGAACTTCTCAGCTGGTGATAGATGGAAGGGTGTTGGTATCTTAGGAAATAGGTTAAATAGGGGAGGCGCATCCGACTGTGAGCTGACTTCCCTTTAGGCCATGTAATCCATGCTATTTGCTTGAAAAATCACACTTAAAATCAACCAGATTAAATCGAACCCGGCTTCGGGTCCTTCACTATGTTGAGTGTGGACTCAGGGTTTGTGATTCATTTTCTTGCTTTAGGTAGGAGTCAAGTCCTATCTTTACATACTTATACTCCTGATTCTTCTTTTTCCATCAATGATGACTGACTGGGGGGATATTTACTCAAGATTCGTAAGTCTCTCATTGAACCCCTCAAGAAGTTCATTTTCATCGGCCCAAGCGCAACTTGGACCAACCCGAGCTCATGACCCTCTTGAGTTCGGGATCTCCAACTCTCAGGATGGTTACCCTCAAACCATTCCTTTCCTCTCTTCTCATCTCTCTGAGGAAGACCTTCACCTCAACGACCATATCTTCATTCCTAAATCTTATTCTAATATTGACCACATTGCTGTATCAGGTGAAGAAGATCAACCAAAAACCAAGATGCCTCCTAAGAAAAACCCAAACGAAGAGGAACACATAGATGATCCTATGCATCAAGTCCTTGCCCATTTTGCTAGAGTCGAGCAGCTGAATATAGATCTTATGGCTAGTATGGGACAGGTGATTGAGGTAGATGGAATAGATAGACTGATGGTAGATGCCTACAACCCAGTTGTGAATGAGATTCATAGTTGGCTCGTACCTGAGGTATCATCATAAGCATTTGAGTTGAAGCCCCATTTCCTTTGTTTGCTACCAAAGTTTAATAGAAATGCCACCAGAGAACCATATGCTTTCCTGAGAGACTTCGAGTTGGCATGTAACAACCTTAGTCACCCTAGGGTTGGATAAGATTACATCAGGCTGAAGGCTACCCCGTTTGCCTTAGGAGATAAGGCTATAGCCATTGGCTGAAGAACCTCGGGTTAGATGTACGACCTGGATGCAATTCAAAGATTTATTTTTGAAGAAGTTCTATCCACTGAGTAGGACTAATCAGATGAGGACAAAGATCGTTAGCTTTTCCCAGGGTCCCCATGAACCATTCCATGAAGCCTGGGATAGATTCAGTTAATTGACAAAAAAATGCCCCTGCCATGGCATAACCAAGGCGATCTTAGTCCAAATCTTGTTCTGTGGTATGACCCAGAAAATGTAGGGGTTATTGAGTAAAACCTGTTGAGGTAGCTATTTGAATAAGAAAGAAGATGTTGTATGGAAGACCCAAGAGCAGCTGGCAGAAACAACCAGATATCAGGCCACCACGACCTATCAATTGTCTCCCTCAATCTTATCTAATGAGACATCTAGGAGGACTGTAGCAAATCTAACATATGGCTTAATCACTAGCATGGGAATAATAGCTGATAAGCTCACCATGGTAGAACATATCCATAAGAGGGTCACTGACCATGAGGCTCTTTCACGATTGTCGAAACAAGTGGAGGAATTGACTGAGAAGGTAGCCAAGATACGACTACCTACCCCTTTTGCACCACCTGTACCTGTACATCGAGTTCATCTAGTATAGGAGAAGGTAGAATGGCCTCAGGGTAGATGGGTTAAGGAGCAACGGTACACTCAGTAGGAGCAGCACGTACCCCCATAGGTGAAGTCAGTCTACGAGTAGCCTCCATAGGTGTTTGAGATCAACGGGCTGTGGTAAAGCCATGACCCCATCCGCAAACAATCGGGGATAGGGAATGGTCATCCACACCGACCTTCCCTATCTTACCAGGAAACCAACTCTGTCCCCACACCACGCTTTATACAGTCCTAGCCAAGACAAGGATACCAACCTCAACAGCACCAGCAGTAGTGCACGTTCCACTCACGCCGATAGGGCCCTCCACGACCTTGCACCTCACAGACCCACCCACAGCAGTACTGGCAAGGCCAGCAGAGCCACTATAGACAGTTGATCACTCATCCTCTAGTCAGCAGCAGCAGACCCCACCCACTAGTGAATTGGAGTCTCTCACCTTGGCCATACAAACTTTCACTGATAGGGTTTGGTAGATATAGAATGATTACCTTCATATAAGAAAGATCTAAACCGTGACTCACACCATCAAGATCAGCAGATGGTACCAAAGACCGCAATTCCCACCCTGGTTCAGGTCAACTCCAATATCCTGAATCAGGGTCAACTCCAACCACGAGATCATGTATATTATTCAGATTATTCTCCATCTGAACATAAGATCCTTTCGTACGATAATATTAACCATATTTCCCTCAAGAGCAGAAGTACTGTGGCCATACCTGATCGGTCACGTGGATATGAGGAAGACGCTACCAAGTCTCTACCTGAGGAGAACATGGAATCAGAGGAGTAGTATCACCACCACCATCACCGACATTAGCAGAATAAGAGTATTTTCAAGTACTCAAAACAAAATGTAAAGAATAAGGAGAGGAGCACCATCAATGAATCAAGCGATCCAGATGAAAATCTTACACCTCCATCTGAGGAGGACGCACCAGGAGTAGCACTTGATGCATCACCTGTTTCTCTTCATGAGTTTCTTTCCAGTCCGAGTCGGAGTCAATATCAGAGTTCCAATCATGTACAGAACTCAGTTTCCCATTTGAATGAGAATTTTTTAGTTTCAGAATCTGAGTTGTCATCAATAATCCATTTCCCCGTGCACTTACGGGTAAAAAGAAGATATCCAAAAAAATCCAAAAAGACCCTAAGATGGCAAAGTTTTGCAACAAATATATCAAGGTCACTATCCCTTTTATGTGGATATAACAACTGCATTTCGGAAGTACCTTAAGGTGAGATGCACACCTACTAGGGTCAGTAGGAAAACCAGTAGCCATGTTGAGAAGCACGTTTTGTTAGTAGCCACTATTTGTGCCATCAATAATGTGTTTCCTAGTAAGAGAAGGGACATGGGTTCCTATTATGTGGTGAGTCATGTCAATAACACTACATTTTCATGCACTCTCCTAGACAATAGATCCTCAATTAATCTGATTTCCACAACCCTCTGTGAGCATCTAAATCTAGTACCTCATTGGAAATCTAGAGCCTTACTCAAGTTTGAAAAAAACAACCAAGAGGTCTAAGGGAGAATTGAGGAACATTATCATCAAAGTTTAGGGTGTGGATTACATGTGGACTTTACACTCCTCGATATAGAGACCCCTCAAAATTGGAGATATTCCCATATCATTCTAGGAAGGCCCTTCCTTAGAGTAGCATGGGTCTTATTTGATTATAAAATCAGGAAAATTCAGTTCCAAACTGAAGGTGGAGATGAGGAACTAGAGATGAAGCAAATAAGGTGGCAGAGGCCAGATCTCGAATCAAGCACCGAGTACAATTTCTCAGAAGCAGATTGTGTTTATGTAGACACCATTGGGCCATGGAGACAGAACCCAACTAGCACCGACTAGTCCCTCTCTGATGGAGAGAATCTTGTACATAAGATAGTTTGCGAGATCCTTAGGAACGAACATAGCGCAGATCATACAGAAAATGCATCCCCCTACATCTTAGATGACACAGAGGCCCTGCTGGGTCTGTCAGTCCTTCCCTATTTAGGACAATCAAAAGATGAGGATGATGATTCAGACATGGCTTTCGCCTATTGCTTGGATACTTTTGAGGATCCGACTCCAGAGTTGAATGAGTTGGTCGCATTTACTTCAGAGATAGATAACCACCATCACAGAGCCAGAATTGATTGAGCCAGATTTCTTCGATGACCACACTTTACCTGAGCTCAAACCATTATCCACAACCCTGAAGTATGCCTTCCTTGCGGGACAAGAGAGGAAATTTCCGGTCATCATCAGTCTGCGATTGTTCAAGGAGCAGGAATCTTGCTTGCTAGAGATCCTAGAGAAAAACTACAAGCTGATAGGATGGAGCATCTCTGATCGCCATGGGATAAATCCCGCTTTGTGTTCGCATCATATCTACCTTGAAAATGATGCTAAACCCTCTCGTGAATTACAATGCATGTTTAATCCAAATTTATGAGAGGTCGTGAAGAAGGATATTGAGAAATGGTGCGATGTGGGTTTTATTTATCCAATCTCTGATTCCAAGTGGGTGGCACCTATTCATGTTGTCTTGAAGAAGTCAAGAATTCATACGACCACTAATGAGGATGGAGAGGAGATCGTGACACGATTACCTACGTCATGGCGTGTCTGTGTGGACCACCAATGAGGATGGAGAGGCTATCCTGACCCGAGCTGCAAACAACAAGATTGTTTGTAAGTTTATCGGAGATCTCATCATTTCTAGGTTCGGATGTACAAAATGTTGATATCCGATGCGGGTAGCCATTTTGTATACATAGACGTGAATAAAATCGTAAAGGATTACAACATCGAACACCATGTCGCTAGTCCTTACCACCCACAGACCAATGTCATGGCTAAGGAATCGAATAGGGAGGTTAAGACCATATTGCATAATCTTGTCCACCCATACAAGAAGGACTGGTCTCAGATCTTGGATCAAGTCCTTTGGACTTATAGGACAGCTTACAAGACACCATTAGGAACCTCCCCATTCAGAATTGTGTTTGGGAAGTCGTGCCATTTGCCCCCAGAGTTAGTGCATAAATCTGAATGGACAATCAAGAAGGTCAATTGGAACATACACCTAGGGCAAAAATAGAGAGAAATGGATCTGAGTGAACCTGTGAAGATCAGAAATAGATTATGTGACAACAATTTGGTGTATAAGGACAGGGTAAAGCATTGGCATGATAGATTTATCAGACGAAAAACCTTTGTTCTTGGACAGAAGGTATGCTTGTTAAATGCGAGGCTGAAGGTTTTCCAAGGCAAGCTTAAATCTAAGTGGATGGGTCCATTCATAGTCCATGCAGTGCATGATAGTGGATGTGTAGATATCTCGAATCTTACAGTTGGAGCACAAACATCCCTAGTTAATGGCAAACTGCTGAAACACTTTGTCAAACCTAATAAAAAATTAGTTTGTGCTGAGGATATTGTATTGATACAGAGGCAGACTCAGAAGACACATATAGAGCCGCGCATGAGGCCTTGCAACATTAATCTCTAGCCATCAACAACATCAAAAAGATTCAGATCATGATCTACTTGTACATACACACTCCTTTTTGTATACATTTACTTTCCCACCCTTCCCAGTGATTCGAATCACTCACCCTGGCTCCATATCATTTCATTTTATGGCATACTTAGGATAATCAGATCCTAAGTATAGGGGGGAGAGTGACCCGAGTCTCTTCACCATTCTCTGTATATTCGCCAAATCCCATCGGTCCTCATACCCAAACCTATCATATACTTAGGCTGACCAGAGCCTAAGTATAGAAGGGACTGATGTCCCCCCTATGTATACTCATGCATTTCCCCTCTTAACCTCACCCGCCCCATTTTTTATCTTCTTCTACACTTAGGTTGCGAGAGCCTAAGTATAGGAGGACGGAGCGACTTCTATACTTTTTTGCCATTTTAGCTCTCCTATGCCTAGCATGAGCTATGTCTTTTTCCTCTCTTTTCGTGCTCTGAGGACATAACACACGCTACGTATAGGGGGCGTGTATATATTACATGTTTACTTGACCCATAGCTCGTACTTTTGCATATTTTTGTATATATTATGCAATAATCAAGGGATGGTAAAAATTGAAAAAAATGTATATTGAATAACAGTTATAAAATTTGTATAATACTTATGTATAAATTTGTAAAATTCTTGTAAATAATACTTTTAATTTTTTTTTTCAAAATAGGATGTATTCCAAAAAAATCTGCATAGATACTTGTATAATATGTATAGTGTGTACAAGTTGTAAAATATGTATATTGTGTAAACTAAAAGTTGTAGTAAAATAATCTTCTTAAAGTGTTGTAAAATACATTAAAAATAGGCTTCTTATTTACTCTGCATTTCAAAAAAATTCTTGCATTTCATTTCTATATTGCATGTCATCTACACCACATCTGCAAATCTAGCATATGCAAAGTGAAAAGTTAGTGGGCCTTGAGCCAAGTTATGAATAGATGTTGTGGATGGATTTGTTTTGACCTTAATCTGCCTAATTTCATAGGAACCTTATAGGAACTATAGTTAAGATTTTTCAGGTCAAGTGACTTAATTCGTTGAGTCTTCAAGTCTATGTTCACATGTCATCTTGATTGGTCTAAGTAGAATATCTCGTACACACGAATGATTCTTTTAGACATTAACCAAACATGGACAAGCTCCAGGCATGTAGCTCTTCATTAATGAGGTGGTAAGGAGGTAGAATCCTTTGGCTTGCAGTAGCACATGGGTGGAAACATTCGTCCTCCTCTAAGGAGGGTAGTGCATCTCAACCTAGTCTGGTGGTGTTGATGTCTAAGGATATGATGTTGTGGGTTGCAATAAATCTTCAAAAGAGAGATAGTCTACTGGCTCATGGAGAAAAACACCTTATGTACATGCTGCACCTAATATATTTCAAAAAAAGAGAAAAAAAAAGAAAAAAATGCAAAATCCCCAAAAGTGGACAGGTCTGATTGAAAAGTAAAATGCATGCTGGAGTGTATATACAATGATAGAAAAATAAGAAGATCTTCAAAGCCTGAAGATAGATGACTTGGCTACATTAGTCAAGCATCCTAAGATAGGTAGCTACACTGGATACCATCCATTCTTCTCTCCACCCCCTCTTATTGAACCGGTTGCACTTGAACTTAGAAGGGAATATCTCACTCCTCGAGGAAAGAGTTACTGGACTGGGGAATTAGAGTTACCTGTTAGAGGAGGCTGGTTCTTTGCCATTTCTGATGTGGAGAGATATAATTCACATACACAGTACAAGTAAGATTCATGGTCATCAGAATTTGCGTATGAGGATTTATTCTGATCCGATTGTTGAGGCATATTGAATAGAAGACTTGTGGAACTTAAAGGTTGTTAGGCCTTAAATTCAGATCTCAACAAGGTTTCGCCATAATCCAAAGATCGAATCAAGCTCCATTTTCACCTTTTGTTGACCTTGGTATGGAACCCAAAATCATTTCACTTTTGCATTTCATTTTAGTTGCTCGGGGACAAGCAAGGTTTAAGTATAGGGGGTTGACGAATATGTGATTCATCACTCTAAAAGTTGAAAGTAGAGCTTTATTCACGAGTAATTATATGAATATTTCCACTTATATTGCATAATTAGAATTCATGCATGTGTAAATAATATCTTCATTTTAGCATTCATATTTGCATGAAATAAGGAGCCAAAAATGACATGTATATAATCACCTTTGCTACAGTATCACCCTCCTCCATACCATCAGTATCAACTTCCTCCTCCTATGCAACAGTACTAATAGCAACACTCTTAGCCTCCCCACCAACAACCACATCGTGGTCATCACGATGAACCTTTTGAGGCGGTTCTAGTGAAGGGAATAATAGAGATGAAAAAGAAGCTAGACGACCTGAAGACCACCAAAAATCCAATTCCGACCATGGTTGAAGCAAACCCAAATAATTTTAAGAGAAAATAACATGTAGAATGTGATGTCTCATATGTGTCTGTTGAGTTAGATGATTGTGATTTTGCTTTTTCTAATGTTGTTTCTCTCTGGAGCGGTAGGACCTTTCCTTCGTCTACCACAATCAAGGGGAAGAATAAAGCTTCATCTGGTGAATCGTCATTCTGCATTAGTTGTGCTAGCTATAGGTCCGGGTGATGAAGAAGAAGAAGGAGGAGCCATACCAACAGCCATCCATCTCCATCAATAAAAAAATTAAAAATAAAAATGGCCAAAAAATATAAAACCACTTTGAAAAATCCCCAAAAAATATATTTTACGTATCTTATTACTTTACAACTCTAGAAACAAAAATCCCTAAAAATAGAAAAAAATGAAAAATAAAAAGCTCTTAAATCCTATAAAAGTATAAAACTTCTCCAAAAATTCCAAAAATATGTGTTTCAGTTATTGAAAATTTCTTAATATATTAACCATTAGAATTTGTTTTAAGGAATTTTGAAGCATTTGTCTATTTTTAACACTTAAACTATTCGGTTTATATATTTAATCCATGTTCTGGGATATTATTGACTTCGAAAATACATAAAAACTAGCAAAAACTCTTTGAAAGTAACAAAAACAGTGAATTTTTTTGTTATTTTTACTTATATTTAGAATTATTATACCCTATATTGTATCATACACCTATATATATATACACCTAAATATATTCTATATTTTTATTACAAAATACAAAATACCTTTTAATATTTTTTACAAACTTTAATAATATATAATGGATAGGATCTCAAGATATTTCTCGAATTTTTATAATTACATATATAGTTATACTTCATTTTATATATACATGACAAATATATATGCCTATATATATAACTATTATATAATATTGCAATTAAAAAGAAATTAAAAATCAGAAAATAAAAAAGACCAAGAAAATGATGATTGCATTCAAAGTGAAGCCGCCCAGCCATGGAGGAGCTGGTCACAATAGCCGATACAGCGCTAGCCGATGTAATGCAAACAATCGTTTTTGGATGTCTACCCCAGGCTAGTGGTTGTATACCTTTTATACAAGATGTACAAGATATTGTGGACAAGAATTCCTTTGTAAATAAGAACAATGCTTTTGATTTCAATTCTGTAAATATTCCATTTTCCTGATGCAATAAAAAACTCCAAAAAATTACGAAAAGAAAAAGTGTGTAATCTAATCCAAGTGTTATGGATATTCTCAAAATTTTGACTATTGAATTATCTTTGATGCAAGCCATGGAATGCGTGTCCGCTGTGAAGAAGGGCTTGAAAGAAGTGTGCACGAACAAGTATCGGTTGAAATGCAATAACATATGCCAGCTAGTAGAAAAGATCATCTTGACCAGGACTACAGTTAATGTGATCAGCAATCTCCCTCAGAAGAAGTTGGACAAAGGAGCACCTTTGATCAGGTGAAGACTTTTGGCTAAATCTTCGAGCGAATATTGCTTGACAACATCTCTTTAATCAACCTCATGCCTACTATTGGACATTCGAGCCCACGACGAGCCATTATGTAATAAATGTTATTGCGAATATCATTCCCTGATCTGAAATGAAGAATAACTAAATTGCATAATAGGTCCCTTAGTACAATTAGGGTTATGTATCATGGCCATCTTATTAATCATACAGCTGTTGGTTCAACTATTGAATCATAGAGGCTGGTGCTTGGATGAATATCTAAAGAGTTAGATTGAGGAGTCATCAAGCACCGTCAAATGATTGTTAAGAGATGATCTCCAGCCTGAGTAGGAGATGGCAATCCTTTCTCACATAGGCTGATATCTGACCAACCTTTTAATGCAGGTCCTCTGCATAGGAATAGAGATTCGGAGGTGTCAGATTAGTTAGGTCAAAGAGTTGACTTAACGAGATCGAGATAACCAGAGACCTATATCATATGCTGCCACAGTATAGGAACACATCCTCTGACCAGAGACAGATGTGTTATTATATATATGAGTATGTACATTTGACAGACCAATAGGTTGATGACCTAACCAAGGTCTATACATCGACGTGCTGGTGTGCATATAAGGGCATATGAGTAATACGATCTCTCAAAGGGATCATACAGGTTCACTACTGAACCGGAAGACATGAGATCACTCATGAGATATTGGGAAGAATCAAATTCCGTGCATGGTCGTCTCGCTTTGGAAGCTTGACTGAATTTCTATGTTTGATATATACTTTGGGAAAGTATATGATCAAGACCTAGGTATGATATCTCCTTCTGGAAAGTATATGATCGATATCAAATCCCAATGATCAAATGAGAAACTTACTGATAAAATCCTGAAGTAGACAGTATAAAGTTGATCTAATATTTCGGGTTTATTCTGGGTCTTCCAGTATGCAGGATGTACAGGTGTTGGGAATACCTGAGGGTGATGTGATCATAAATGATTGTATAACCATGACGCTCCCATTCCTAGGGAGTGATGAAAAGGGTTTGGATTTTAGTGACTCCTCTCAGTAGAGAAGTAATCTGATCTTGGTCCAACTGTTGGACATTGATGTAATGTGATTCAGATGCAATGAGAAGATTAGATTTGCGGTCTTGATTTAATCAAGCATCTATGGGAGGCCCGAGATCTGGATTTGAGATGTGATCTCAATATCCAAGTCACTATACGTGGAACAATACAATCACCCTATCCTTATCTCCAAGTATCCACGGAGAACACGCATTATCCTTGAAAGAGTTCATGGATAATTTCATTGTTGATATAAGTATCCAAGCATCGAGAAAATTGATAATTAAAGGTTATTTAATTATCATGGATAATATGAATTTGATTCATATTATAAGGAGAGATATCTAAGATAATTAAATGTGATTTAATTATCAAAGATATGAATAAGGTGAATGTGATTCATGTTATTTGGGCACATAAGAAAAGAGATCCAAGATGATTAAATGTGATTTAATTATCATGGATATGAATAATGTGGATAGCACTATCCATATTAATCATACATATTATAAATGTGATTTATAATATATAAGAGAGAGCATATTGTGATTTATATTTGGTAATTAATTATTAATGTGAATTGGATTCGCATTAAATGATTAATTGAAAATATAATTTACATTTTGTTATGGGATGTGAATGTGATTCACATTTTCTTAATGGCATGATTGCAATATTTCATAAGATAATTGTGAATTATATTTGTGAAATAATTTACAACAATTGTTATAAATTTTGGAGATATATCATGAGATAGTGAGATCTCATGAGACAATGATATCTCATGAGATAAATGAGATCCCATGAGAAGAGTGGTCGTCCCCTATTTTTCGGGGATATGGTTTATCTCCTCATTATCTACAAGGATAATTAATTGATTTGATTTGCATTTAAATATATCGATTTATCGATATATACTAAATTAAATTAAATTAATTGTTGCTGTGTTTTCACAACAAGATCAAGGCCATTGAAAGAAACATAAATCAATCTCAACCATTGATTGTGTGTTGTCCATGGATTGAGATCCATGGACTCCCAAAACCCTATATAAGAAGAGGCACCCTTGCTCTTTAAAAGATATGTTAGATGATTATAATGAATGCTCTCTTCTCTCTCTCTCTCTCTTACGTCATGTGCCACTCTCCATCTCTCTCTTATGGCCGTCCACCATGGAGCCTTTGAGAGTATCGACATCGCTGCAGCATCGTCGTTATGCTACTGGAGTTCTTACTCGTGGATCTCCATCTCCTTCGGTGCGTCTCTCTTGTGAAGAAGATGTTGGATCTTGTGTGAAGAGATCAGGAGATCCGCCACTTGGATCATCAACATGGATTGTGAGGAGCATGCGATTCATCCCCACGCTCACAAGCGTCTCCCCCATCGGATCGGACTTGAGACAGGAGTTCTCTTGGTTTAGAGACTCGATCACAACCTTGCTTCAAGAGGTAATCCTATTACTTGTTTGTGGTTTAGATGAAATGATCCGAGAAGTGTTCTTGGATCATGTGGTTTCATCACATAAAAAAATTTAATTTCCACTGCATAGAGCAACTAGTGCGACTAGTCGCTCCCGATCGCATTCGATGCGATCATCACGCTTCCGTGATGCGCTTGAGGATTTTTCCCGTATCCTTCAAGTGGTATCAGAGCCAGGTTGTCGAAGGTTTTCGATTAGATCCATGAACCTATGAAGATTTTGGCTCATTTGGGTTCGTGAAGGTTTTAGCATTTCGATTTCCGCAGCCTTTGTCTTGTGATAAAATTTCGCCCCTGTTTAAAATGCTTAAATACAAAATTTTAAATTGGATAATGTTTCCCATTAATTAAGGAAACAGTAGGATTTGAATTTGCTAATTTGGAATCCGATAACTCAAGAGATGATGAATTTAATAACCATATATCCACTGTTTCAGGGATGACGATTAGAGACATAATTAAGATATTAATTACAGTTTTTAAAATGCTTGGAAATGCATTTTTATCACATGGTTTCGTTTTAAAATCAAGTTATCAATCTCTGGAAATTGATTTTGCTTAATTTGGATGTAAAATGAATGAGATATGCTATTTTTAGTTAGTGAGGGTCACTGATGGAAATTGCATGATTATCCAAAACCTTGTGATTGTCATTCAAATAAATTAATGGAAATTAATTGTTAATTTTCTGAAATGATTATTGATAAATATTTTTGAAATATTTAAAGATGATAATCAATTCCTTGAATGACATTTCACTAACCAAAATGATAAGATAGTTGATCTTGATCATGATTGGTTGATATGAAATCATAAACAAATATTGTTTGCATGCAAACCTAGTTTATCCTACAATAATTGTAGGACAACTTTTACATGCAAAACCCTCTTGCTTGAATAGGATTGGGGATTTGTTTAGCAAATCTCCTTATAATATAATCAAAATTATTTTGATGTATATTATATGGTATAATTTCGGTTGAAAAACCGATGAGCATCTCAAACTACACAATGATCTACTTGGCATTATCCTTTCCAGAGGTGGATATGGTGTCTAGTCGGAGAGCATTGGTGTAGCAGGTTGCACCGGATGTGGTTCGTCCCACTCTCGTCGGTACTGGCCATGACAACGGGTAGGGACTCGATAATGCCGGAGAAATCAAAGTGTATTTTTTCTAATTATTAAAATTCGAATAATACGTACTTTGAGATTATACCTACTATTCAAGTAATAATCAAGTTTGTTGATTGAAAATTGGATTGATAATTAATTTAATGTTATTAAATTAATTATATCCTATTAAAAGCACTCTATTGTGAATAGATGTGTATTTTCCTTGGAAGAATTAATCGTAATGAATATGATTCATAATGATTAATTAGAATTTGAATATGATATGGAGGATCATATAAGTGACATCCATGGTCTCCCGTCAAGGTGAAGGGTTCCGTCGCCAGGGATTGTATATGGGAGACACCTGTCCGAAGTGACAACTCCTGTATGCAAGCGCATCTGGATCTTGCTTGAGATATAATGGTAAGTATATCTCTTACATTGAAAGTGATTAAGGGAATGAACTTTCAGTGTTGACAATGCAAGACAACTTTGATATAAAAACTCCTAAATCAAAGTAAAATATGTATATATATATATATCAATATATATACACTTATGCAGATTTCTTATTTTGGACAATCCTTCATTAAACCCACTCAATATTATAATCAATAATAACCAGTAAGATATCATGGATTGAACTCATGATCCAGATATTGTACTTGCAGTTGGACACATAATGTATGTGGTTGCATTGTGCAAGATTCCTCAACATAATGAGGTATGACAATTAAATAAGACAACAAGACATCACCTTAGGGTTCGTATGTCTCTATAGTCTTGATCTTTCATCGAGTGTACTTTGGAAGTGACATGTTGATGGTGATCGTAATTGTTGAATAATCTTTATAAAATCAAAGAAGATATTTTGGCATACATATGTGCTTTAGACATTTAATCATGAATGACATGGTTCTCTGCATTATGCAGAATGGTAGCTCGAAAGAGATGATGTATTCAAAATGTTTGAATACCCACCTGAACCAATGTTTTAAGATTCTAGATGGATGTAGAAATGATGAATGTCATCATTCTACTGTCTATACTTAAGTCATTCATGAATCTTCATAATATTCATATTGTATGAATTAAATGAAGCATGTATAAAAGTTGAAGTTCTCTTATATTGAAATCTTTTGAGTTCAACATAAGAGATCCTTTGTCTTGAGCAATGGTTGTTCATAGATAAAGAGAGCACAGTGGAAGCATGGGTCTGACCTAAGAAAGAAGGAAAGTCAAAGAGTTGACCTACTTCTGTGACTTCCATATGGCATCCAGATAGTTGGATGAATGCCAATACTGCAATGAGTCGATGTATTGATAATATGACTATCTGGACTATCTAAGATCATTAGAGAAGGACTCGGATAGTTTATCGAAATAATCTACACTTGATCATTGAAATTGACCTTCTTATAAGATAAGATTAAAGTCTAATAATTGTATCTCATTCTTCTAATGACACTTGCAATTGTTGCATATGTTTTAGAAGACTGAAAAATTTGATCTTAAGGTTTATAGTTATCCACATGGATATTGATGCAATTGTTGCAATAATCTCTGTTGGATTGATAGACTTCAAAGTTTCAGTGGGAGAGCCTTAGTCTTAGAGAATGTCTCTATGACTTGTATATTAGAATACACTCATCGTTTGTTTCTAAATGTTGGAAATAAACATGAATTCTGAGATAGAATTATCATAAAAGTTTATGATGGATATATTTTTGATAGTAATCTAACATCTAGTGGATTCCACAAAATTAGAAAATTAATGAATGGTTCATTAAGATTTCTAATACTGAAAATTAAACCTTAACAGATCAATAGGAGGATGAAGATCATTTGACAATGATCCGGCATCGAGTCTTGGACTTATATCTATTGACATGATCAATAGACTAGTGAGGTATTGAACTTTAGATTGTCTGAAGGTTCAAATCTTACATACTTGTGAATATTGTATTCAAAGTAAATATGTCCAATACACTCTTCTGTGGGAATAGTGTAAGATGCCAGGGTATTCATGATCTTATACATATTGATGTATGTGGATCATTTGTATCATAATAAACATTGATGATATGTGATATCATTAAATGATTATTTATGATATGAGATTTCTTATCTTCACCTATGAAACCTTTGAAATGTTCAAATATTTCACAATTTTGGTTTAGAACCAATGTTTGAAGAAAGATGAAATGAATTTGATCTAACCTAGGTAGCTTGTACCTGTTAGATAAATTCAAAGAATACCTTACGGAGATATGAATATCATTTCTATCTCACTCCTCCTAATAAACTTGAACTCAATAGGGTTGTAGGGAGATACAATTGGATTATGCGTGACATGATTTGATCAATGATGTTTTCTTAGCATAATTACCTCTAAGTTTCCATGTATATATGTAGTAGAGACTACACTATATATCCTTAATAATATTCCATGCAAGTAAGCTGGAATTAAGCACTAGAGAGTGCTACTTCATTAGGAAAAAAAAGGATGCTATGGGATAACTACTTTATGACCTTGAGAGTCTTAAAATATCTCATCTTTGAGAATGTGATTCTTAGAGGTTGAGACACTTTAGAATCAAGAAGAAAATGAAGTAAGGAACTCATTTAATCTTGAGATGATAATGAGGGTCCTGAAATCAGAAACTAAAAGGATAATTAAAGATGAAACATTAATACCTCTTCAAATGAGTTTGAGGATGTATTCCATGTGTGATTAAGTCTGACAATGATCAGACTTCATGTGATGAAGCTCCTAAGGATCATGACATGGAAAGATGGATATTAGCAATAAAGTCTAAAGTAGACTTCATATACAAGTGTTGTATATGGACCTTCGAGGATCCACCTATATGGGTGAGACCCATAAAGGTGTAAATGGATCTTCAAGAGAAAGGGAATCCGATGATAAGGTAGAGACCTTCAAAGTTCAGTTCGTAGCCATGAGCTACACAGTGGAAGATAAGACATTGCTTGTGATGAGACTTGTTGTTCAGTAACCATGCTTAAACCCATCGGATTATTGCTAACTATAGCTACACAACTTGGCTTTGACATCTTCGAGATGGAAGTCAAGATTGCATTCCTCTATGAATGCCTCTCTGAGGATATTCACATGAAGTAGCCCCAGGGCTTCATGATTGGGGAAAGTAAGGTGTGAAAGCTAAAGAAATCCATTTATGGACTAAAAAAAGCTTCTTGTTGGAACATAAGATTTGATGAAATTATAAATGCTATGATTTTAGATAGAATCTTGATGAACCATATGAAGCTTAGTGGGAGTGCCTTTGTGTTCATCGTGCTAAATGTAGATAATATCCTAATCATTTAGAATGATATAAGGATGATGATAACAATTTTATGATCTGGCTATTTCATACCTTGAGATATAATCTCTAAGTATACCTCTTAGATCTTAGTTATGAAGTTGTTCAGAAGCAAAAAGAAGAGAGAGAATTGTGATTGTCACATTATTGGTACATCCTGGATATATTCTATCCAAGGAAGGCTTCCTTCCCTTAAGATTTGATACTGACCAATCTGAAGGGATAGCATATCAAGTGTTGATGATGCTAAAACTGCTTGCCTTTGTGCATTGGTTGCTAGAAGCCTCGTATGTGCTAGATGTGTATGAAAGGTCAGATGTCTGCTATGCAGTGGGAGTAGTAAACTGTTACTAATCCTACCATAGAAATAAAACACCTGATTGCAGTAATAATAATAAATATCTTCAAAGATGACAAGACTTAGAGATAATGATCTCAAAGTCTCATCAACAAGAACCTAAGACTTTATAGATGATGATCTAAAAGGTCTTAACTGTAGATGCCTTGGGGATAGAGATCTCCAGGAATGAAGGTATTCTGATAAGGATTATGGAAATATTGGTTATAATAATTACTGAGCAATAGTGTCAAGGATACTATAATTGCTTTATCAATATTGAGTATTGGTTACATTTGCATTGGATACGAGCACTGTTACCTAGGGGTATGCAAGTGCCGTAAAAGGACTTGGCATCGTCTTTTGGGAATAGAGTAACTGATCAACATACCTAGCTATTTTCTAAATAGCCTATAATTGTCACTTGAGTGTGGGTTTAAATGATTAGCCCATTAATGGCTCTTTGGGCTAGTGGGAGATTGTAGGACATGCGAGCCCACGACGAGTCATTGTGCAATAAATGTTATTGCGAATATCATTCCCTAATCTGAAATAAAGAATAACTAATTTGCATAATATGTCCCTTAGTACAATTAGGGTTATATATCGTGGCCATCTTAATAATCATATAGCTGTTGGTTCAACTATTGAATCATAGAGGCTGGTGTTTGGATGAATATCTAAAGAGTTAGATAGAGGAGTCATCAAGCACCGTCAAATGATTGTTAAGAGATGATCTCCAGCTTGAGTAGGAGATGGCAATCCTTTATCACATAGGCTGATATCTGACCAACCTCTTGATGCAGGTCCTCAGCATAGGAATAGAGATTCGGAGGTGTCAGATTAGTTAGGTCAAAGAGCTGACTTAACGAGATCGAGATAACCAAAGACCCATATCATATGCTGCCACGATATAGGCACGCATCCTCTGACCAGAGACAGATGTGTTACTATATATCTGAGTATGTACATTTGGCAGACCAATAGGTTGATGACCTGACCAAGGTCTATACACCGACGCGCTGGTGTGCATATAAGGGCATATAAGTAATATGATCTCTCAAAGGGATCATACAGGTTCACTACTGAACCGAAAGACATGAGCTCACTCATGAGATATTGGGAAGAATCAAATTCCGTGCACGGTCATCTCGCTTTAGAAGCTTGACTGTATTTGTAGGTTTGATATATACTTTTGGAAAGTATATGATCAAGACCTAGGTATGATATATGCTTTTGGAAAGTATATGATCGATACCAAATCCCAATAATCAAATAAGAAACTTACTGATAAAACCCTGAAGTAGACAGTATAAAGTTGATCTAATACTTCGGATTTATTCTGGGTCTTCCGGTATGCAGGATGTACAGGTGTTGGAAAGACCTGACGGTGATGTAATCATATATGATTGTATAACCATGACGCTTCCATTCCTAGGGAGTGATGAAACGGGTCTACATTTTAGTGACTCCTCTAAGTTGAGAAGTAATATGATCTTGGTCCAAATGTTGGACATTGATATGAATGTGATTCAGATGCAATGAGAAGATTAGATTTGCGGTCTTGATTTAATCTAGCATCTATGGGAGGCCCGAGATTTGGATTTGAGATGTCATCTCAATATCCAAGTCACTATACGTGGAACAATACAATCACCATGTCCTTATCTCCATGTATCCGCGGAGAAAGCACATTATCCTTGAAAGAGTTCATGGATAATTTATTGTTGATATAAGTATCCAAGCATCAAGAAAATTGATAGTTAAATGTGATTTAATTATCATGGATAATATGAATTTGATTCATATTACAAGGAGAGATATCTAAGATAATTAAATGTGATTTAATTATCAAAGATATAAATAATGTGAATGTAATTCATGTTATTTGGGCACATGAGAAAAGAGATCCAAGATGATTAAATGTGTTTTAATTATCATGGATATGAATAATGTGGATAGCACTATCTATATTAATAATATATATTATAAATGTGATTTATAATATATAAGAGAGAGCATATTGTGATTTATATTTGTTAATTAATTATTCACATTTTTTTAATGGCATGATTGTAATATTTCACAAGATAATTGTGAATTATATTTGTGAATTAATTTACAACAATTGTTGTTGTAAATTTTTGAGATATATCATGAGATAATGTGATCTCATGAGACAACGAGATCTCATGAGATAAATGAGATCTCATGAGAAGAGTGGTCGTCCCCTATTTTTAAGGGATATGGTTTATCTCCTCATTATCTCCAAGGATAATTAATTAATTTGATTGCATTTAAATATATTGATTTGTCGATATATATTTAATTAAATTAATTAATTTTGTGTTTTTCACAACAAGATCATGGCCATTGAAAGAAACACAAATCAATCTCAACCATTGATTGTGTGTTGTCCATGGATTGAGATCCATGGACTCCCAAAACCCTATATAAGAAGAGGCACCCTTGCTCTTCAAAAGATATGTTAGATGATTATAATGAATACTCTCTTCTCTCTCTCTACACGTCATGTGCCTCTCTCCATCTCTCTCTTATGGTCGTTCATCATGGAGCCTTTGAGAGAATCGTTATGCTGCCGGAGTTCTTACTCGTAGATCTCCATCTCCTTCGGTGTGTCTCGCTCATGAAGAAGATGTTGGATCTCGTGTGATGAGATCAGTAGATCCGCCACTTGGATCATCAACATGGATTGCGAGGAGCATGCGATTCATCCCTGCGATCGCAAGCATCTCCTCCGTCGGATCGGACTTGAGACAGGAGGTCTCTTGGTTTAGAGACTCGATCGCAATCATGCTTCAAGAGGTTATCTTATTACTTGTTGTGGTTTAGATGAAACGATCCGAGAAGTGTTCTTTAATCATGTGGTTTCATCACATAAAAATTTTTAATTTCCGCTGCATCGAGCAACTAGTGCGACTAGTCGCTCCTGATCACATTCAATGCGATCATCATGCTTCCGTGATGCGCTTGAGGATTTTTCTCGTATCCTTTACCTACATCAATGCTTTAAGGATTTGAGCAGAGTCCACTCAAGTAAGCATGCATGATCATTCAATTCACTGATCTATACATCAAGCGATCTTGAGGCATATTGGAGGATGTTGTTAAAACGGTGTAGGACTTGCAGTTTCTTGTTGACTTTGTGGTCCTAGATATGGACTCACCTGCACCTTTACTTCGTACCCCAATTATTATTAGACGACCATTCTTTTGAATTGCAAAGTCTGTTGTTGACTATGGTTCTGGGAAGATCACGTTCAGCTCAAGCAGCAACAAAGTTACTATTGATATGGTATGTGAACCAAAAGTCATATCTAATGAAAGATATGCAGCACTGCCTGAAAAAGACTATGACTTTATTGCATAAATCAAAGATACGTAGCTCTCTTTAAATGAGACATGGACCCTAGAAGTCCTCTCTCTCGAGGAGGGCCTAGAAAGCACGGTCCACACAAAATCCAATACAATTTGGGAGAAAGATTCCAATTTGTTGATGCATCTATTTGATTCAAAAGACTCATACTATTCCGAACATGATGAATTCATCACAGATTTTTTCAACACATTAGAAATTGAACTGCAAGTCATTGAGATGGACAATACCTTCAAAATCAGGGTAGATCATTCATCTACCAGCAAAGTTTCTGAAATAACTGATAAGCATACCATGTTTAAACAAGAATTAAAAGCCACTTGTGGCAGGCCTAAGTTATGCTTTCCTTGTGGGTGTAGAAATATGTATCTGGTCAACATCAGCAACAGGCTCGCCCTGAATCAATAGTCTCAACTTCTCAAGGTTCTAGAGAAGAAATTTAAGGCCCTTGGTTGGCACATTTCAGACATCCGTGGGATAAATCATGCCTTGTGCTCACACCATATTTGAAGGATACAGAGTAATCCTCAAGCGCATCATAGAAGTGTGAGCATCGTATCACATACGATGAAGAATGACTAGTCAAACTAGTTGTTCTATGAAGCGGAATTTAAAAAGTTTCATGTGATAAAACCACATGATCCAAGAATGATTCTCGGATCTTTTAATCTAAACCACATCAAGTATATAGGAATACCTCTTGAAGTGTGGTTGATCGTGTCTCTACGAAAAGAGACCTCCTATCTAGTGTCCGATCTTCGGAGAAGATACTTACAAGAGCGGGGATGAACCGTGTGATCCTCGCAATCAAAGATATTGAATCCGAGCGTGGAACTCCAGATCTCATCGCACGAGATCAAACACCTTCTTTGTGAGCGAAGCACACCAAAGAAGATGGAGAATCGAGAGTCATCGAGGCAACGTCACATCGACGAGTCGACAAAGAAGATTTCTACTTCTCTTAAGGTGACGGCCACCAATGGAGGAAGAGAAGAGAGGACGTGTGAATTAGAGAAAGAGCTTGTTGTTTCTTATTTGCATAACCCTAGAGAGCATGGGGTGCCTCTCTTTGTTTATCGTGGTGGCGTGATACACAAATTGTTGTTGTAATGGGAGATATATCTCCAAGTGCTGGACATGGAAATTTATGATTAGATATATCTCCAATTGCAACAACAATTTGTGAATCACGGCCACTAGGTCACCAATACTGGACCAAGATCAGATTACTTCTCTACTGAGAGGAGTCACTAAAATCCAAACCTGTTTCGTCACTCTCTCGGAATGTAAGCGTCATGGTTATACAATCATTTATGATCAAATCACCACCAAGTATTCCTAACACTAGTACATCCTGCATACTGGAAGATTTCTGATAAACCCAAAGATATGGATCAAGTTTACACTGTCTTCTTTAGGGTTTAATCATCAAGTTTCTCAATCTTGGTCATTGGGAATTGGTATCAATTATATGCTTCCCAAAGCATATATTATACCTTCAAATTCTTGTCATGCTTCTAAAGCACGATGACCATGCATGGAATTTGATCGGTCCCAATACCTCATGAGTGAGCTCATATCTTCCAGTTCACAAATGAACCTGTATGATCCCTTTGAGAGATCGTACTACTCATATGTCCTTACATGCACACCAGCTCACCGGTGTATAGACCTTGATTAGGTCATCAACCTATTGGTCTGCCAAATGTACACACTCAGACATATAGTAAAACATATGTCTCTGGTCAGAGGATGCATGCCTATATTGTGACAGCATTCAATATAGGACTTAGGTTATCTTGACCTCGTTAAGTCAACCCTTTGACCTAACTAATCTGACACCTCCGAATCACTATTCCCATGCAGAGGACCTACGTCAAGAGGTCGGTCATATCAGCCTCAATAAGAAATGATTGTTATCTGCTACTCATGCTGGAGATCATCTCTTCATAATCATTTGACAGTGCTTGATGAGTCCTCTTTCTAACTCCTTAGATATTCATCCAAGCACGAGCATCTATAATGAGTCAACAACTGTATAATTATCAAGACGGCCATGGTACATAACCCTAATTGTACAGAGGGACCTTATAGTACATTCATTCATTTAATCTCAGAAAGGGAGTGAAAGAATCAATAAGTTTTATTGATAAATCATTTATTACAATAACAGTTATTGTAAGAAAGGTTCGCCTCGGGTTCACATGACTAACAGTCTCCCACTAGCCCTCAGAACCATTCAGGAACAATCTACAAACCCATACGTATTACATTCTAGTTGAAAACCCTCTGTGTTAGAGATTTGGTAAGAGAATCAGCAACGTCGTCGGTAGAGGCCACCTTTGTGATGACGACATCACCATGCTTTTAAATCTCCCAAATGATGTGGTATTTCCTTTCCACGTTCTTGCTCTTTTGATGCCATCTCGGTTCCTTTGCCTGGGCAATGGATCCCGTGTTATCGCAGAGTAACGAGATGGGAGTATCCGAGGAAACTACGCCAAGCTCCAGGATGAACTTGCACAACCACATTGCCTCCTTTGCAGCATCTGATGCGGCAATATATTCGGCTTCTGTTGTTGAATCTGTCGTAGTATCCTGCTTCTTGCTTCTCCAGCTTACAGCACCACCGTTCAACAGGAATACAAACCCTGATGTTGACTTTCGATCATCAATATCCGACTGGAAGTCTGAATCTGTATATCCCAAGACTTGGAGATCACCATCTCCATAGACCAAAATGTAATCTTGTGTCCGTCTTAGATATTTGAAAATGTTCTTCACTGCATTCTAGTGTAGTTCTCCATAGCAGGACTGGTAACGACTTACCACTCCCACTGCATGGCAGATGTCTGGTCTTGTAGACATCATGGCATACATTAAGCTTTCTAGAGCCGATGCATAAGGGCATCCAGCCATGGCCTTGTTTTCCTCAGCACTTTGAGGATCCATCCCTTTAGATAGGTGGATACCATGTCTTAAGGGGAGGAATCCTTTCTAGGAACTATCCATACGGAAATGTTCAAGAATCTTCTTAATGTACCCATGTTGTGATAATCCAAATATCCTCTTTTCTCGGTTTCCGAACAACTTCAGGCCTAAGATGTAAGAGGCTTCTCCAAGATCTTTCATCTCAAAGGTATAGGGCAACCAAATATTCACACTGGCCATCATTCTTCTATCATTCCCATTGATAAGGATATCATCTGCGTAAAGCATGAAGAACACAATGGCGCTCCCACTAAGCTTCTTGTACACACAATGTTCATCATGATTCTGCACAAAATCATAACTCTTGATGGTTTCGTCAAATCTGATATTCCAGCTACGATAATCTTGTTTGAGCCCATAGATGGATTTCTTCATCTTGCATACTTTGCCATCCTCAACTATGAAGCCCTGGGACTGCTCCATATAGAATCCTCCTCGAGGTATCCATTGAGGAAAGACGTCTTGACGTCCATATGCCAGATGTTGTAGTCAAGAGATGAAGCTATAGCTAATAGTGTTCTGATGGAGTTAAGCATAGCCAGAGGGGAGAACATCTCGTTGTAGTCGATGCCTTCTCTCTGTGTGTAGCCCTTGGCTAGAAGTCGTGCCTTGAAAGTCTCTACTTTCCCATAAGATCCCCTTTTTTCTCTTGAAGATCCATTTACACCCAATAGGTTTAACACCTTTAGGTGGATCCTCTAGGGTCCATACACCGTTCTTATGCATGGAGTCAATTTCTGACTTCATTGCTAGCATCCATCTATCCATGTCATGACCGGCGAGTGCTTAATCAAATGAAGAAGAATCATTGCCAATTTCACCTGACACATGGAATCCATACCTTTCAGGTGGTGCAACCACCCTCAAACTCCTTCAAATAGGTATGAGTGTTTCATCTTTATTTATCTCTTCATATTCTGGTTCAAGAAGCTTAGAATCCTTAGGGGATTCAATGAGTTCCTCTACTTCATTTCTTTCTTGATCTTCAAGGAAGTCATCCTCCCGAAATTTCACATCTCTAGAGATAAAAATCTTTTGGGTCTCAGGGTCATAAAGTTGATATATCCAATACCATCTTTAACATACCCAATCAAGTAACACTCACGAGAGCGAGATTCTAGCTTATTTGCATCCACATTCTTCGCATGGACCAAGCAACCCCAATCTTGTTTCACACTAGGTTTGGTTCCACACCAGAGCTCGTGAGGAGTCTTAGGTACATATTTGTTAGGAATCTTATTCAGGATGTATATTGCAATCTCTACTGCATATCCCCAGAAACTAAGAGGTAAATGTGCTTTGCTCATCATTGAATGGACCATGTCCATGATGGTCCTATTGAGTCTTTTAGCAAAACCATTAAGCTGGGGGGTTCCAGGAGGAGTGAGATTGGAGACAATTCCATTCTCTTGAAGATATTGCTTGAATTCATCTAAGAGGTACTCGCCACCTCGATCATATCGAATATGTTTAATCTTCCTGTTAGTTTGGTTCTCAACCAAATCCTTGAACTCTTTGAACTTTTTAAAGGTTTCAGATTTATGATGTAGCAAGAAGATAAACCCGTATCACGAATGGTCATCAATAAACATCAAATAGTATCAATATCCATTTCGAGTCGTGGTACTAAAGGGACCACATACATTGGTATGTACTAGGTCAAGAATACCTTCGCATCTTGTAATATTGTTACGGAATGGCATCCTGGTCATTTTACCTTGAATACAATGTTCACAAGTAGGTAAAGATTGAATCTGTAGAAAATCTAAAGATCCATCCTTTATCAATCTATTGATCCTATAAACAGATAAATGACCAAGCCTTTGATGCCAAATCATATTCGAATGATTTCCATTCTCCCTGGATCTTTTAGGGTTTTTATTATTATTAGTGGTAGTCACATTCATGACATATTCATCAATGCACAATTCATAGAGTCGTACAAAAGTCAAAACACCATCCGCAATAAATTTATCATATTGATTAATGACTAACTTATTACGGAAAAGGAATGAATATCAACTTCTAACAAGTTTAGATACAGATATCAAGTTCCTTCTGACTTCAGGTACATAAAGACATTCTTTAAGTACTAAGACTCTACCACTCGATAATGATAGTCGGCAGATCCCAATGGCGACTGCTGCAACACTTGCACCAGATCCCATCTGGATGACTATCTCCCCTTGTTCTAGATTCCTAGTTTCCTGAAACAAATGCAACAAATTGCATAAATAAACATAAGCACTAGAATCTACTACCCAACTTCCTTCTCGTCCAATGAGATAAATAGTTTCAATTTGAAGGATATGGAATTATCCTCAAGCGCATCACGGAAGCGTGGTCGTCGTATCGGATACGACGAAGAACGACTAGTCGTACTAGTTGTTCTGAGCATCGAAATTTAATTTTTTTCTTGTGATGAAACCACATGATCCAAGAACGATTCTTGGATCGTTTCATCTATAATCACAACAAGTATAATGCAATACTTCTTGAAGCGTGATCGATCAATTCTCTAAAGAAAGAGACAACCTATCTAAAGTCCGATCGTCGGTAAGACCGCTTGCGAGCGCGGGGATGAACCGTGTTGTCCTCGCAATCCAAGAACTTGATCCAAGCGTAGTTGCTCCTGATCTTATCGCACGAGATCAAACGTCTCCTTTGTGAGTGTAGCATTCCAAGAAGACGGAGAACCGAAGAACGTCGAAGCGGCGGTGCGGTGGAGAGAGCGTCGACGAATCTCTCCTCTAGGTATGGTGGACGGCCACAAAAAATAGAGGGAGAGAGGGCTGTCGTGTATGAAGAAAGAGAGAGAGAGCTCCAAAATTGCATCTAAATAGAGAGCATGCTATGCCTCTCTATTTATAGGGTTTTGGGATCCATGGATCTCAATCCATGGGACATATAAAATCAATGGCTGAGATGGATTTATGTCAATCCAATGGTCAAGATTGTTGTTGTCAAAACAACAAATTTGGATTAAAATATATCTGACAAAATCAAATATAAATTAGTCCTAAATCAACCCAATAAATAAGGAGAGAATGTACAAGGAGATTTCATCTCCATGCACCTTCCATGTGGACGGCCACCCATTCCTATTTGGAATAGGGTGCCGCCCACTATTTCCATGGGGAGAGCAATCTCATGATAATTCATGAGATTGCATATCTCCATGGAAATCTCTCTTTATTTATTTGCAACAAAATTGTTGGGTTTTATTCTTCAAAAATAATTCACAATTATATTTGAGAATATTGCAATCTTGCTATGGAAAAATTGTGAATCATATTCACAACCCAAAACAACATATAATTTACATTGTCAATTAACTACACAATGTGTATCCAATACACATAATAATTAATCAACACATATAAATTATAATTAGCTCTCTCTAATATATTATAAATCATATTTATAATATATCATGAATAATTGAATATTTCTATCCACATTATTCTTATCCACATTAATTAAATTACATTTAATTATATTGGATAATTTCTTAACTCATCAAGATGATTAAATCACATTTAATCATCATTTCTTCATTGCTTAGATCTTATGAAATTATTCTTGAACCCTTCAAGAATAATGCAATCTCTCCACAGATACTTGGAGATAAGGACAGAACGATTGTATTGTTCCAGGTATAGTGACATGGATAATGAGATCGAATATCAAATCCAGATCGTGGGCCTCCCATAGATGCTTGATTAAATCAAGACCGCAAATCTAATCTTTTCATTGCATCTGAATCACATTCAGATCAATGTCCAACATTTGGACTAAGATCAGATTACTTCTCTACCGAGAGGAGTCACTAAAATACAGACCCTTTTCATCACTCCCTAGGAATGGAAGCATCATTGTTATACAATCGTTTATGATCACATCACCCTCAGGTATTCCCAATACCTGTACATCATGCATACTGGAAGACCGAGAATAAACCTGAAGTATTAGATCAACTTTACACTGTCTACTTCATGGTTTTATCAGTAAGTTTCTCATTCGATCATTGAGAGTCGGTATCGATCATATACTTTCCAAAAGCATATATCATACCTAGGTCTTGATCATATACTTTCCAAAAGTATATATCAAACCTACAAATTCAGTCAAGCTTCCAAAGCGAGACGGCCATGCGCATGGAATTTGATTCTTCCCAATATCTCATGAGTGAGCTCATGTCTTCCGGTTCAGTAACTGAACATGTATGATCCCTTTGAGAGATCGTATTACTCATATGCCCTTATATGCACACCAGCGCACCAATGTATAGACCTTGGTTAGGTCATCAACCTATTGGTCTGCCAAATGTACATACTCAGACATATAGTAACACATCTGTCTCCGGTCGGAGGTTGCGTGCCTATATCATGACAGCATATGATATAGGACTTTGGTTATCTCGATCTCGTTAAGTCAACTCTTTGACCCAACTAATCTGACACCTCCGAATCTCTATTCCTATGCAGAGGACCTGCATCAAGAGGTCGGTCAGATATCAGCCTTTAGAGATAAGGATTGCCATCTCCATCTCAGGCTGGAGATCATCTCTTAACAATCAATTGACAGTGCTTGATGAGTCCTCAATCTAACCCTTTAGATATTATTCCAAGCACCAGCCTTTATGATCAAGAGTTGAATCAGTAGCTGTATGATTATTAAGATGGCCATGGTACATAACCCTAATTGTACTAAGGGACCTATTATGCAAATTATTCATTCTTCTTTTCAGATCAGGGAATGATATTCGCAATAACATTTATTGCATAATGGCTCGCCGTGGGCTCGCATGTCCAACAATCTCCCAGTAGCCCAAAGAGCCATTAATGGGCTAATCATTTAAACCCGCACTCATGTGACAATCATATGCTATTTAGTAAATAGCTAGGTAAGCTAATCAGACACTCTGTTCCCGCGAGACTATGCCAAGTCCTTTTACGATACTTGCATATCCCCAGTAACAGTGCTCGCATCTAATGTGAATGTTGCATCTTATGCAACTAATACTCAATCTTGTTAGTTATAGTGTCCTTGACACTAATGCTTAACAATTATCATAACCAGCATTTTCATAATCCTTATCAGAATAACCTTATTCCTGGAGATCTCTATCTCCTAAGGTATCTACAATTAAGACCTTTTAGATCACTATCTATAAAGTCTTAAACTTTTGAAGATAAGACATTTGAGATCACTATCTCAAAGTCTTGTCATCTATGAAGATTTTGTTATTACTGCAACCAAGTGTTTTATTTCCATAGTAGGATTAGTAACAGTTTACTACTCCCACTGCACGGCAGACATCTAGTATTCGTACACATCTAGCATACACTCAGCTTCTCGTAACTAATGCACAAGTGCAAGTAGTTCTAGCATTCACATCCTCAACTCTTTGAGGTGTTGTACCTTTAGATAGGTCAGTACCATATCTTAAGGGATGGAAGCTTTTCTTATAATTTTCCATAAAATGGAATATGTCCAAGATGTACTATTAATGTAACAGTCCCAATACCCTCTTCTCTTTGCTCCTGAACAACTTCAGAACTAAGATCTAAGAGGTATCTTTGAACTCATATTTCAAGACATGGAATAGCCAGTCTACAAAGCACTTATTATTAATCATATATCATTCCAAATGATTAGGGTATTATCTACATTTAGCACGATGGACACAAAGGCACTCCCACTAAGCTTCGCATGGCTCATCAAGATTCCATCTGAAATCATAACATATATAATTTCATCAAATCTTATGATCCAACTTCAAGAATCTTATTTGAGTACATAGACGGATTCCCTAGCTTGCAAACCTTGCTTTTCTTAACCATGAAGCCCTGGGGCTACTTCATGTGAATATCCTCAAAGAGGTATTCATAAAGGAATGCAATATTAACTTACATCTTGAAGATGCAATAGTCAAGTTGTGTAGCTAAGGTTAGCAATAGTTTGATGATTTTAAGCATGGTCACCGAAAAGCAAGTCTCATTGCAAGCAATGTCATTTCTTCTGGTGTGTAGCTCATGGCTATGAACCGTGCTTTGAAGGTCTCTACCTTCTCATCAAGATCCCTTTCTCCTAAAGATCCATTTACACCTTTACATGTCTTTCCCATATAGGTGGATCCTTGAGAGTCCATATACAACACTTGTATATGAAGTCTACATTAGACTTTTATTGCTAACATCCATCTATCCATGCTATGATCGTCAGAAGCTTCATCACATGAAGTTCGATCATTGTCAGATTTCTCTGACACATGGAATCCATCCTCAAACTCATTTGAAGAGGTATTAGTGTTTCATCTTTAATTGTCCTTTTAGTTTCCAATTTCAGGAGCCTCATTATCCTCTCAAGATTAATTGAGTTCCTACACTTCATTTTCATCTTGATTCTCAAGAGTCTCAACCTCTAAAAATCACATTCTCAGAGATGAGATATTTTAAGAATCTCAAGGTCATAAAGTAGGTATCCAATACCATCCTTTATTTTCCTAATTAAGTAGCACTGTTTAGTGCTCAATTCCAGCTTACTTGCTTGGAATTTTATTAAGGATATATATTGTAGTCTCTACTACATATATACCTGGAAACTAAGAGGAAATTATGCTAAAATTCATCATTGATCAAATAATGTCACACATGATCCAATTGTATCTCCCTATAGCTCTACTGAGTCAAGGTGTGTTAGGAGGATTGAGATAGAAATGATATTCATATCTCCATAAGGTATTCTTTGAAGTTATCTAGCAGGTACTTGCTACCTAGATTAGATCAAATTCATTTTATCTTCCTTCAAACTTTGGTTCTAAACCAAAATTATGAAATCTTTGAACATTTCAAAGGTTTCTAAAAGGGAAGAAATCTTATATCATACATAATCATCAACAGATATCACATATCCATAATGTTTACTATGATATAGATGATCCGCATACATCAATATGTATGAGATCCTGAATACCTTGACATCTTACACCTTTCCCAAAGAAGGGTGTATTGGACATTTTTCTTTGAATACAATATTCATAAGTATGTAAGTTTTGAAATTTTAGACATTCTAAAGTTTCATCTCTTACTAGTCTATTGATCAAATCAATAGACAAATGTCCAAGGCTTGATGCTAGATCATTGTCAAATTATCTTCATCCTCCGATTGATCTTGAGGTTTAATTTCAGTATTTAGAAATGTTAATGAACCATTCATTAATTTTCTAATTTGGTGGAGTCCACTAGATTTTAGATTACTTTCTGAAATATCTTCATCATAACTCTTTATGATAGATCCATTCTAGAATTCATGTTCATTTCCAACATTTAGAAACAAACAATGAGTGTATTCTAATGTCTAAGTCATAGAGACATTCTCTAAGATTAAGAGCTCTCCCACTGAAAATATGAAGTCTAGTGATCCAATGGAAATTGTTGCAACAATTGCATCAATATCCATCTGCATAATTATAAACCTTAAGATCAAATTTTTCCAGTCTCCTAAAACATATGCAACCCATTGCAAGTGTTGTTAAAAGATTGAGATACAATTATTAGACTTTATCTTATTTAATAAGTAAGTCAATATCAATGATTTATGTAGATTATTCTGATGCTCTATCCGAGTCCTTCTGTAAGGATTCTGAACAGATTTGATAGCAGTACTATCAACACATCAATTTATTGCAGTATTGGCATTCTTCCAACTCTTTGGATGCCATATGCAAGTCACAGAGGTATAGTCAACTCTTTGACTATACTTCTTACTTGAGTTCAACCCATGCTTCCACTGCGCTTCCTTTATCTATGAGCAACCATTGCTTAAGACTAAGGATCTCTTACGTTAAATTCAGAAGAATTCAATGTAAGATCATTTCAACATTTATACATGCTTCATTAAATTCATACAATATGAATATTATGAAGCTTCATGAATGACTAGAGTATAGATAGTAGAATAATGACACTCATTATCTACATCCATCTAAACTCTTAAAACATAGGTTCAGGTAGGTACTCAAACAATTTGAATACATCATCTCTTAAAGAGCCACCATTCTGCATGATGTAGTGAACCATCTCATTCATGTTAAATGTCAAGAGCACATAAGTATGCCATAATATCTTCATTAATTTTATAAGGATTATTTGACAATTACGATCATCATCGACATGTCACTTCCAAAGTACATCCGATGAGAGATCAAGACTACAGAGACATACAAACCCTAGGGTTGTAGTCCTATTATCCATTTAATTGTCATTCCTCATTATTATGAGGAAACGTGCACATTGCAACCACATATATTATGTGTCCAACTGCAAGCGCAATATATGGATCATGAGATCAATCCATGATATTTTATTGGTTGTCATTGAGTATAACATTGAGTGGGTTTAATGAAGGATTATCTGAAATATGAAATTTGCATAAGTGTATATATTTATATATATACATATTTTACTTTGATATATGCATTTTTATATCAAAGTTGTCTTGCCATGTCAACACTGAAAGTTCATTCCCTTAATCACTTTCAATGTAAGAGATATACTTACCATTACAAGCAAGATCTGGGATCTCCTTCCTTATCTTTGTTGCATCCCAATAATATGAGAACCTACAACTCGGATAAAAAGAAGCGGGAACATATTCCGCCTTGCAAGTCCAACTTGCATCTCCCAATCCGGTCTTTAACACCCGGGCCCACCACCCCTAAGGCAATGTCGACCCGTCATTAATTGAACCAACCATCAACAGGAATACAACTCGCTATGCACAATCCAATATCGCCCCAATAATATGAGGACCCAATATTGGGGTCACTACGCATACGTCCTTACTCTTTCGAGAAGCGAAGAGCCCGATCCAGATGTGCTTGCATACAGGAGCTGTCACTTCGGACAGGTGTCTCCCATATACAATCCCTGGCGACGGAACCCTTCGCCTTGATGGGAGACCATGGATGTCACTGATGTGATCCTCCATATCATATTCAAATTCTAATTAATCACTATGAATCATTTTCATTATTATTAATTCTTCCAAGGGAAATAACATCTCTATTCATAATAGAGTGTTTTAATTTTAATTGGATTCTAATCAATCTAATCATAATAAATTAATGATCCAATTAATATCCAACAAACATTTTATTGTTACTTGAATTATGGTATTATCTCAAATACGTATTATTTCGAATTTTAATAATTAGAAATACATCATGATTTCTTAAGCGTTATACTAACTCTACCCACTGTCATGGCCAGTACCAACGAGAGTGGGATGGACCACATATGTTACAACCCGCAACCCCAATGCTCTCCGACTAGACACCATATCCACCTCGGGAAAGGATAATGCAAAATAAATCACTTTGTACTTGAGATGATCATTGGTTCTTCAACCGAAATTATACCATATAATAATAATCAAAACAATTTTTGATTAATATTATAATGAGATTTGCTAAACAAATCACAAATCCTATTCAAGTAACATGTTTGTTGGAATGTTGATCATGTAGATCATGTAACCAATTAGTGATCTAGATCACATCTAATCAATTATTGGTTAAGGCAATGCCTTTTAAGGGAATAATTATCATCAAATATTTCACAAATATTTATCCACTATTACTCTAGGAAATTAAACAATTTAATTTCACTAATTGATTAAATGACAATCACTATTCAATCATCAAGTTTGATGATTGTGTTTCCAATTAAGATTTAGATCAAATTTAATCAATTAATTGGTTGAGGCCAAGTAAATTAGGTAAATAATCATCTTCCAATATTTCAAAAATATTTTTCAAGATTATTTCACGAAATTAACAATTAATTTCACTAATTGACAATCACTTGGTTCTAGATTAGGACTGCAATTTTAGTAGTGTCCCCTACTCACTAAAATTAACATATCTCAACCAATTTAAATCCAAATTAGACAAACTCAATTTTCAAAGATTGCTAACTTGATTTAGGACAGAAGCCAAGTGACGTTTCACGCATTTCGAGGCGGATCTAAACAATAATTAACTCTTTAATCATGTTATGATCTGCAGTTCCCGCAACAGTGCATGCATGTTCATTAAAACAACCATATCTAGAGCATATGAAATCCGATTTACGCAAACTCAGATCCTATGGTTTCCTTATTTAATGGGGAACAAAATACAAGTAAATAATTCGTGCTTAAACATCTAAACATGGCCGAAATTGTTTTACTAAACAGATCTGCGAAATCAAATGCGATAAAAACTTTCGCGACCATAACGAACCCAAGTAGTCCTCAGTTTGCGAATCATATTCGAAACCTTCAACCTAAGGATTTGATACCACTTGAAGGATATGGAATTATCCTCAAGCGCATCACGGAAGTGTGATCGTCGTATCGGATACGACGAAGAATGACTAGTCGTACTAGTTGTTCTGAGCAGCGGAATTTAAAATTTTTTCATGTGATGAAACTACATGATCCAAGAATGATTCTCGGATCATTTCATCTATAATTACAAAAAGTATAATGAAATACCTCTTGAAGCGTGATTGATCAAGTCTCTAAAGAAAGAGACCTTCTGTCTCAAGTCCGATCGTCGGTGAGACCGCTTGCGAGCGCGGGGATGAACCGCGTTGTCCTCGCAATCCAAGAAGTTGGTCCAAGCATAGTTGCTCCTCATCTCGTCGAGCGAGATCGAACGTCTCCTTCGTGAGTGTAGCACTCCAAGAAGACGGAGAATCTAAGAACGTCGAAGCGGCGGTGCGGTGGCGAGAGCGTCGACGAATCTCTCCTCTAGGGTATGGTGGACGGTCACCAAAAATAGAGGGAGAGAGGGATGTCTTGTACGAAGAAAGAGAGAGAGCGCTCCAAAATTGCATGTAAATAGAGAGCATGGTATGCCTCTCTATTTATAGGGTTTTGGATTCCATGGATCTCAATCCATGGGACATATAAAATCAATGGGTGAGATTGATTTATGTCAATCCAATGGTCAAGATTGTTGTTGTCAAAAACAACAAATTTGGATTAAAATATATTTGACAAAATCAAATATAAATTAGTCCTAAATCAACCCAATAAATAAGGAGAGAATGTACATGGAGATTTAATCTCCATGCACCTTCCATGTGGACGGCCACCCATTCCTATTTGAAATAGGGTGCCGCCCACTATTTCCCTGGGGAGTGCAATCTCATGATAATTCATAAGAATTCATATCTCCATGGAAAATCTCTCTTTATTTATTTGCAACAAATTTGTTGGGTTTTATTCTTCAAAAATAATTCACAATTATATTTGAGAATATTGCAATCTTGCCATGGAAAAATTGTGAATCATATTCACAACCCAAAACAACATGTAATTTACATTGTCAATTAATTACACAATGTGTATCCAATACGCATAATAATTAATCAACACATATAAATTATAATTAGCTCTCTCTAATATATTATAAATCATATTTATAATATATCATGAATAATTGAATATTTCTATCCACATTATTCTTATCCACATTAATTAAATCACATTTAATTATATTGGATAATTTCTTCACACATCAAGATGATTAAATCACATTTAATCATCATTTCTTCATTGCTTAGATCTTATGGAATTATTCTTGAACCCCTCAAGAATAATGCAATCTCTCCGCACATACTTGGAGATAAGGACAGGGCGATTGTATTGTTCCACGTATAGTGACATGGATAATGAGATCGTATCTCAAATCTAGATCATGGCCTCCAATAGATGCTTGATTAAATCAAGACCGGAAATCTAATCTTCTCATTGCATCTGAATTACATTCAGATCAATGTCCAACATTTGGACTAAGATCAGATGACTTCTCCACCGAGAGGAGTCACTAAAATCCAGACCCGTTTCATCACTCCCTAGGAGTGGAAGCGTCATGGTTATACAATCGTTTATGATCACATCACCCTCAGGTATTCCCAATACATGTACATCCTACATACTGGAAGACCCTGAATAAACCCGATGTATTAGATCAACTTTACACTATCTTCTTCATGATTTTATCAGTAAGTTTCTCATTCGATCATTGGGAGTCGGTAACGATCATATACTTTCTAAAAGCATATATCATACCTAGGTCTTGATCATATACTTTCCAAAAGTATATATCAAACCTACAAATTCAGTCAAGCTTCCAAAGAGAGACGACCATGCGCATGGAATTTGATTCTTCCCAATATCTCATGAGTGAGCCCATGTCTTCCGGTTCAGTAACTGAACCTGTATGATCCCTTTGAGAGATCGTATTACTCATATTCCCTTATATACACACCAGCGCGCCAGTGTATAGACCTTGGTTAGATCATCAACCTATTGGTCTGCCAAATGTACATACTCAGACATATAGTAACACATCTGTCTCCGGTCAGAGGATGCATGCCTATATCATGACAACATAAGATATAGGACTTTGGTTATCTCTATCTCGTTAAGTCAACTCTTTGACCTAACTAATCCGACACCTCCGAATCTCTATTCCTATGTAGAGGACCTGCATCAAGAGATCGGTCAGATATCAACCTTTAGAGATAAGGATTGCCATCTCCATCTTAGGCTGGAGATCATCTCTTAACAATCATTTGACAATGCTTGATGAGTCCTCAATCTAACCCTTTAGATATTCATCCAAGCACCAGCCTCTATGATTCAATAGTTGAATCAACAATTGTATGATTATTAAGATGGCCATGGCACATAACCCTAATTGTACTAAGGGACCTACTATGCAAATTATTCATTCTTCTTTTCAGATCAGGGAATGATATTTACAATAACATTTATTGCATAATGGCTCGCCGTGGGCTCACATGTCCAACACAATTATGAAAGTAGATTTCATACCTGCAGGGGCTTTACCTTTGTCGATCGACTTCAGGTATTCCGAGAAATTATGCCTCCAGTGCCCCAGCTTCTTGCTGGTGACAAACGACAGATTTATTTGACGCTATCAACGTAGATGCATTGGAAGATGAGCCAACTCCTTGACTCTTCTTCTTTCTCATCTGTGGCGTTGATGAGCTCGGATTCGATTGCGGTTAAGAAATGTGTTATCGGTGTAGAGCACTGCAAAGAGCTCTGAGTTGATCAAACAAAAGTCGATTAAAATAGGAGAGAGAGAGAAGGTGAAGTGGATTAATCGGCTTCTCTCCTATTTAAATCTTACACTATTTTATTTATCCGGGTAAGTGTGTCTGGGTCGAACATAAGGAAGAAGAATGCTCAAACTACGGTTTTCGAAACAAGGAATAAATCCCAACAAATCCTCTTTTATTCTTGATTTTACATTGAAAGAAATGGCGAACAAATTCGGTTTAAAACAAACTCGAGAAGACAAGAATCAAAACCGAAACAGAAAGCGACGGAAAATTCGGGAAAAATACTCGAAAAATAGCTTGGGTGGTTATCGAGCTACCCTAAAAAACTCATGGAAAAATGTCAAAAATAGGAGGTTCAAATGGGCCTTACAAGCCAAGGGCCTAACTGCAAGAAAAATATTTAGTTTTTGTTACAAAACAGTTCCTGGACGGACTAGAATGCGAAAGAAGCAAGTTTTATTACAGTTAGGTCCCCGCATAGGGAGCTAATTGCAATTCTGGAAACTTCTGGAGGCGGGCTTGATTTCTGGAACTTCGTTGAGTTTAGGATGCAATTTTTACACCCATTCGCACTGGACGATCGAGATTAGAAGGTGTGGGGCGATCTGAACCATCCGCTGATGACACGTGTCGACAGCCTGTACGACCTGGAGTTCTTGTTGTTCTTGCTCTCTTGCTCGCAACTAATGAAGGGTTCCTCTTCTCCGAATTATCTCTGGCAAACGATGTGCCTCTTGGGCCTCCGACGGGGCCAGAGGGGTGGCTCTGCCACCCCTGGAGCTCGCCCGCGGTGGTGCTTGGTCGAAGGTGATCTCGATCGGCGAGAAAAAGATGATGAAAATGACGGTTTGACTGCTCCTGGAACTGATAAAGTCTGTTGTGCCTTCTTTGATTGTGATTTGCATGAAGATTGAAAGCTCCAGATGGTCAAGTCTCTCTCTAGATTAAAGATAGACCTGCAAAGAACATATGGGTGCTCGATTCTTGCAAGAATCGGCCAACAATTATGAGATTTGCAAGTTTAAAAATGGGTTCCCAGAATTATTATTTAGCAGAGTGTGAATGACAGTGACTTTGAAATGATTATCGGAATGGGATTCGCTAGGTATTTGAGGGTTGAGATAGATGCGTCTAAGATGGATGATCAAGGATCCTAATAGCGTAATTAGCTAACCTAATCTAAGCACTCTAATCGAGAAATAAAATGTTGAACGTGGACGAATGACGTACCTGGGAATTGGAAGTTTATGACTTCCAGGTCGTAGCTCGACGGGGGGTCTTCCTGGAGCTCTAAGCAGCTCGAAGCGGTAATGCAAGGCGTTGGGGAACCTTGGAGCTTCTCCTCCAACTTCCTTCTTCCACGCGAGGCGACGATTTGTCTCTGTCACCGTCGAGGTTGGTCGACACAAGGCTTAGAAGTAGAATATTTGGTTCTGGAAGTTAGAGCTTTTAGAGGTCTGGAGAGAACTTGTTAATGGCATCGTCCTTGTGGCTTTTTATAGATGAGTTACTTGAATTCCAAGGAAGATCAAATGGAGAGTGTGAATGAGGGTTGTTAGAAGGATTAAATGGAGGGTTTGGATCGATTGAAGTGGTTGTGGAGTGCAGAAAAATTGATGAAGAGGAGGCGTTGAAACAAAGTTCCAACGACCTGGGTTCTTGAAGAAGAACCAGGTGCTGACACGTGTCAACACCTGGTTAGCCAGATGATTAAATAGCTTATAAAATATATAATTATCAAGTCACATTATTTTAAAGAGGTAAAAAAAACAAGAAATGTAAATAATTAAATTATCTTAATTATAGTATAATTACTTTTTATAAATAATAAATATTATTCTAAATATAATTATTATATTAATAAATAGGAAATAATAGGTTTTGGGTTTTTAATTCAATAAATAGATAACAAAATATTAATTTTGTATTTTCTTACTTATTATAATAATAAGAAAAGGCTATGTGAATTTTTAGGGGTTTTAATAAATTAATTTAGATATATTAATAAATACAGATATAAGTTATACAGTTCAATTTCTTCTATAAATTAGAGTTTTTAATTTAATTAAAATAACAAATAAGCTCAAAAATTCTGAAATAAATCAAGGTTAAATTACAGGATCATTGAAATAATTAGAAATTATAAAATTAATAAAATTGTAAATAATATGTTCTAAATAAAATAAATAGCTGAGAAACCCCTTTGTCAATAGGTCCCAAAATCGACCTTTTGCAAACGGACTCCGATTTTAATGAAACCACCTCTATTAATTATAAAATATTATTTTATGAACTTTAAAGGTGAGTAGAGTGAAATTGGAGTTCGTATGAGGTTCGAAAGTTGAGAATTTGACCATTTAAAAGCCGGATTTCTTGGTATATATACAACATAATCTTTTTAACTTATGTTTATATTTTTATATACATTTTTAGGAATAATTAAGAGTTTGGTGAAAAATATGCACATATGAATTAAATAAAAATAAATATAGTTTTGGTATTTATTTGATAAATAGTGAAAATTATGTGAAGTGTATTTTAATTTATTTTTATGGTTTTCTTTCCTTATCTCCCCCCTACTTATTGGTTTGTCGACCTATCCATGCTGAATTGGTCTCGGAGGTTAGGTTATATAAATATATCTTTCAGCTATATTTATATTATCTGAGTCATATTGTACATATATACATATCTACAATATGCCTTCTTTTCTTTTCTTTATTTTTTATTAGTTTTTTATTCTTCATTTATTTACATGTTTTCGATGCATAACAGTGCATTTTTATTTATGAATAGTATTTGGATAAAATGTGGGAATTAATGAATATTTACATGTATTTGTTAGGGATTTTACGACAAAATGCAACAAAAAAATTAATCAATCATGGATTCATCAACCCCCTGTACTTAAACTTTGCTAGTCCCTTAGTAAACACTTATTTATAAAGTAAGTGAAAAGAGAAAGAAAGTTAGAATGAATATGTTTTCCTAAACCAATTCATGAGAACAAACAAAGGACAGAGCTCGATCGGGCCTGAAACAAGCATTTTGTCAGAGCCTTAATTAGGATTACGATTCTATCCTCAACCGTCCTCAAGTCCCCTAAACCCTTATTTAAGATCACCTCATCAGCTAGTTTAGATTCACTTATTTATATCACAAACTCTATCATCCTTGAAGTCAATTTGTACAGTGTATGAATTGATTTAGCTCTTCCTACTTAAAGAGGCGAAGAAACCGTCCATCCCAGCGATACACTTCCATTGATTCCTCATGCAACTGCTATTTCCTCGGGGAGGGAGGTATTCCCTTCTGAGGTCAGTTCGTGCTATGTCCACAATCGATATAGAGAGAAAGTAGAAGAATGAGAAAAGAAGTGGAGTGCGACCAGTGTAGAAGCATCTCCTTGTGAAGCTCAACCAGTGTAGCTAAGTCTCCACTAAGATGTGCATGCATTTTTGGTGGAAGCTTGGACCATTGTGGTCATATTTGTATTTGATGGCTTCTTCTTTGATTTGTCTTTGTAATTTACTTGCACTGCATTCATCTTTTTGTGCCTCGACGGATATAACACTTTTGTTCTGTCCCTTTTTTGAGGTCTTAGAAAAACTGTGTCAGCAGATCCTTCCCTCATCTAAAGCGACTATCGTAACCCCAATCTCTCCCATCTTTAGACGTCAATGCTGCAAAGATAAGGATAGAAACGCACTACCAATATATATTGTCCTTCGCAACTCAATGCAAGTCGAGCTTAGTGTAAAGTGCATGTGTCCAAGATTGGTTCACTGGTGCAGAGTTGTATGGATGACACCAAGTGGTCTACTTAAGCATATATGAATTGATTTCCCAAATATGGTCTTATGAAAACCAAAGATTTTAAGTCAAAAAACGTGAAGAGTCAAAATTCCAGATCCTAACTAGGCTCCTTACAACGAGAGTTAAAGGCCATGATTAAGCTCCATCTTTTAGACTAGACTCAATCCTTAGTTCCAGAAATCAAACTTATTCTGAAAAATACGAATACAAATGCAACCATGTTTTTGTGAAGTATATTTTCTGATTTTTACCTATTTTTATGGATTTTAAGGCTTTGTATTTTTTATGAATTTTAAGACTTATTTTATTAATTTTTTGATTTTTATTAACAAGTGTTGGTACAAGAATTTTACAAGATATATTTTATTCAAATTAAGTATCTAATGTATTTTACAGATTTTATATACAAAGAATTTTACTAGTATTCAATGACTTTTGCATATTATAATAGATAAGATTTTAAATAAGTATTATATAGATTTTAAATACATATTTTAAATACATATTCTAATTTAAATCTTTAAAATACAGATTTTAGACATATTTTATTTATTTACAAGGATTTTATAAGTAATAGATAAATGGATTTTAAATTAACCCTCACCCACTTTTTATGGATTTTATAGATATAGAAAATACATAAAAGTACGAGTTATGGACAGAAGTATATATACAATATATATGCACCCCCTATACTTACCTTGTGCTATGTCCTCATAGCGTCAAAAGAGAAAAAGGAGGACATAACTCGTGCTAAGTAAAAGTGTGTGAGAAAGAATAAGAGAATACAAGTTAGTCAACCCCCCCTATACTTACGATGAGCTCATCGTAAGTATAATGGAAGAGAAAAAAAGAGATGACTGAGTGAAAAGAATATATAACGAATGATCAAAAGGTATAAAGAACACGAGATCATCGAAATCATTCGGTCCCTCCTATACTTAGGATAAGGTATTCTGAGTATAGAAAAGAGTGTAGCCAAACATTGGGGACCGGTGATTTGTGAAAAAGAATGGATATACAAAAGTAACAGAACAAAATAGAAAATGTTAATCAACGGGCAATCAGTCCCCACTATACTTAGGATCTGGTATCCTAAGCATATAAGACGAGCAAAAATGGGTATGATTGTGATCTACGAAGAATATACAAGTGTTGTTGATTTCCAAAAATCGAATGGCTCAAATGTCTTTGTATAGGATGAGATAAAGTGAATGAATGATCATGAATCCTGTACAAAATAGATCACTTCAACACATGCCAAATGATCAATAGTCTCTACGAAATGCTTCAGCATCTGCCTGTTAACCACGAACGGCTTTGCACCAGGTGACACATATGATATAGCTATGCTTCCATTTTCGTGCACTGTTCTGACTATGTAAGGTTCTTCCCACTTGCTTTTCAATTTTCCAGGAAAAATTCTCAATCTTGCATTGAACAACCAGACTTTCTGCCCAGGGACAAAGATTTTGTGCCAAATATGTTTATCATGTCATTTCTTCACTTTGTCCTTATAAATAAGAGTGTTCTCGTTTGCCTGATTTTGAATCTCTACTAGCTCATTTAGATCCATATTCCTCTTGACTCCTGCTTTCTGTGCATCAAGTGAAATTTCTCAAATAGCCCATTCAGATTTGTGCATGATCTCTACTGGTAAATGATATGGCTTCCCATAAACTAATATGAATGGTGATGTACCTAAGGGAGTCTTATATGCAGTACAATATGTCCAAAGAACCTGATCTAGAAGCTGCGAAAATTTCTTCCTATCCGGTCGTACTATTTTTTAGAGAATTGATTTCAGCTCCCTGTTTGAGACTTCAGCCATGTCGTTCGTCTGTGGGTGGTAAGGAGAAGCTACTATGCGATCAATGCCGTATTGCTTCACTAGTTTTTTGACCTCCTTATCAATGAAATGGCTACCCCTTCAGAAATAAGAATATGCGGAATCCCGAACCGTGAAATAATTTGTTCCCTTAGGAACTAGTAAACTATGTTACTGTCTGCAGTTCGTGCAGGTATAGCCTCCACCCATCTACTAACATAATCTACATCGAGAAAAATGTACTCAAAGATGCTGCTGGAAGGGAACAGTCCCATGAAATATATGCCCAATGCATCAAAGATCTCGCAAATAATAATGGGTCGCATAGGCATTGCATCTCGAGCATTGACTGTCCCCACTGCTCTCTTACAACTCAGGCAACTCTTCACGAATGTACAAGCATCTCTAATCAGAGTCGACCACCATAATCCACTCTGAAGTACCTTCTGTGATATCCTCTTCCTTGAGTGATGTGCTCCTTCCTCTAAGGAATGGCATAGAGTGAGGACACTATTATATTCCTCCTGGGGAATACAACACCTGTAAACACAATCCGGCCCCTCACGAAAAAAAATCAAATCCTCCCAATGGTAGTATCTTGCCTCGAAAACTAGTCTATGGACTCGATCTTTTGGCCAACCCTGTGGACTTTTCTGTGTAACCAGAAAATTCACTATATGTTCATAACATGGAAGCTCGGTAACTGCAAAGATGCTCTCGTCGGGAAATCTCTCTGCAATTTCTGGCATGTACTCATTTGAAGGTTGTTCTGTTTGTAATCAGGAGAGGTGATCAGCTACCACATTCTTTACTCCAGATTTGTCTTTAATATCCAAACTGAATCCTAAAGTAAAAGAATCCATCGAAGAAGGCGTTCCTTGTCATCCTTCTTTTCCATCAAAAATCGGATAGCTGAATGATCTGTATAAATTGTGATTTTGGAGCCAAGAAGAAAAGATCTGAATTTATCTAATGCGAACATTACTGCCAACATCTCTTTTTCTGTCATTATGTAATTTAGTTGAGCACCATCTAAAGTTCAGTTGGCATAGTGGATAGCAACAGGAAGTCCATTCCTCTGTTGTCCTAATACAACCCCGACCGTAAAATCTGAAACATCCATCATGATCTCAAAGGGTAGAGACCAATCAAGTGGCTATAGAACAGGAGCACTAATAATAATTTCCTCCAATGTGAGGAAGGCATTAAGACATTTAGGAAGGGATTGACAGATAAGGCACTTTGCTGGTTGAGTCATCTAGGAAGGGAAGTTTCTACATGGGATGATTTAAAGTCCACTTTCCTGCGTAAGTATTGTCCTATAGGGAGGACGAATATGATGAGGAGTCAGATCTCCAACTTTACGCAACATCCGAATGAATCTTTCCATGAGGAATGGGACAGATTCAAGGACCTTACGGAGAGATGCCCGCATCATGAGATACCGATGAAGGTGCTTGTTCATGACTATTTTAGAGGACTCCAGCGGACATTCAGGGGCTAGTGAGTGACGCATGTGGTGGCAGTTATTTGAATAAGGATGCCGAGTCAGTCTGGTCCATCTTCGAAGGGATGGTAGAGAACTCGAGAGTCGTCGACTCTACTAGGGCATTCCAGAAGGCCCCATAGCCATCACATCACCGAGAACATCATAGGGTGGCTAATATTTCAGAATCTGAATCCAACACTAACATGGGATTTATTAGCAAGAAATTAACGTTGTGGATATAATTCAGAAATAAGTTCAGGACTTACAGCCGTTGCGAGAGTTAGAGAAACTCTCATCTCTGCCTCAGCAACTGAGTAATCTCACGAAGAAGGTTTCAGAGCTCCAACTTCAGTATCAGCAGGCTCAATATTCTTCAGCTGCACAACATGCACGGAGGACTTTACCTGCTCTACCCACCTAAAGATACATTTTGTACATAGCGAGCCCGAGACTCCGCAGATTGATTGGTACGAGGATCAGTCTCGTGCCAGTCCTGGTCAGATCACCAGTGTTGCGGGTATGAATGTCGAGCATCAAGCCAATCTTGAGATCAACGAGATTTGGTATACTCCGATTCAGCAACCGAGTGTACCTCATCATCATCAGCAGCAACAGTACCGTTAATCGCAGCATGGGCATCCACACTTCCAACACCAATAGCAATTCACGCAGCAGCAGTCTCACCAGCATGCTTATCAAAGAACACATTCTTATCGATATCCTGCTAATCATTCACAACCATATCATTATCAGCAGCAACAAAAATCTTCCTTTACACCGCAGAGATCCTCCCAGCCTTACACCTCACAGCATACATGCCAAGGCAGGAGAGAGTAGAAACCAAGGGTCGCCACACCGAACCCGAGATATCTTCACAGGCCCATGATCTAAACCAAATCATGGACATGTTGAGTACGCTCTAGATTGCACATAAGACAGAAATGGAGCAGGTTAACCGTCGTCTGGACGAGTTAACCACACCGAAGACAACTCTTCTAGCCCAGCCTCTGATGAACCCGAATAACAATAGGAGGCACCCAGATCAGGTAGACACCACTGCATGTACAATCTCTTTTCTTGAATTTTTATCTAACTTCATTGGTCTCAGGAGCGGTAGATAAGCACAAGCACCTGATGGAGTAGAGGAGAGGGCACTTGATGAGGAGCAAGAGCAAATCCTTGAGCAACCACATTCTGATGCTGAGGAGGAGAACGTTCACGAGGATAAGGACCACCATGATGATCAGAAAGAAGGGAGCGATGCCGAAACTGTTGACATGGATACCGACGAGTCAGACGATGATATCACACCATACCATGCAGATACTCCCGATAAAAATGTTTCTTCCCCTGTTTTAGAGAATTTTGTACATAATTCTGAAACTCTCGATGTACAAACTGATTCTGAATTCAATAAAAAGTATGATTTTCTAATTCCCGATATTTTTCCTTTTCTTTATGCTTTGTCTGGAAAAGGAAAGAAAAATAGCAAAAAGAATGTTGTGACTCCAGAGACTGAAAGACTATTAAAAGATCACATCATTTTGTAGATCTCGCTTCACGATGCCTTGTATCATTTTCCTACACTTAAGAATCAATTGAAAAATTGATGCACCACACATAGGAAAAAGAGATCACGTATAGAGAAACTTCTCTTGACCAAGGCTACATCTTGCGCCATTCAAAATAAGTTACCTAAGAAGAAGAAGGATTCAGGAGCACATTATGTCATATGCGAGATCGTAAATGCCGAATTCGATCGCACTCTCTCAGATAACGGTTCCTCGATTAATTTGATACCATCCCCTTTACTCGACAAGCTCGAGTTAGGTCCTCTTTACAAATCCTGTGCGATCCTTCAGTTTGCAGATAGATCCGTAAGGAGACCTAGGTGCTTATTAAGGAATGTTATCGTAAATGTGCAGGGCCTGCAATTCCCAGTGGACATTATTGTCCTGGACATGGATTGTCCGACATAGTTGCATCTTACCCCAATCATCATTGGGAGGCCTTTCTTAGAGACTGCAAAGGCTCTCTTCGATTATAATATAGGGAAAGTATCTTTTCGTATCGAGGGAGAGAAGGTACATATAGAGATGGCGAGAGAATCAAACACATCCAGTTATGCATCCTCAGATTTCTTGAGTTCTTTAGCCACCTGTGATTATACGGATGAGGTTCGTCTTGACGACCTTGAAAGGTATAAAGTAGTGACCCATGATTTCCTAGAAGAGGATGGGTCCGAGACTACAGTTGGCAATTCTTCTGAGGGAACTTTATATTTCAGTATGGATGATGAGAAACAGATGGATCAAGCTTCCGAGGAGTTTATAGCATATCTTTCAGATTTAAAGTGTTTACACGATTCTTCCACTTTAGATGATCTGGAGATAGAGTTTCATTTAGCTGATTTGTTTTCCTCTAGTCATTCTGAGGATGAGCATAGTAGCAAGTTAGATGATATTTTAGACATCTTCTGTAGTTTGACTTTAGAGCATATTGAAATGGTGGATAACCATACTACAGATAAATCCACTACCGATACAGATCCCAGTACACATATAGATGAGGTTTCAATAGAGCCGGAGTCTACCTTACCAGCGCTAAAGTTATTACCACCAAATATGAAGTACGCTTTCCTTGCGGGTCCACATCGACAGTTCTCGGTCATTATCAGCTCATTTTTTACCGAAGAACAAGAATCTCGTCTGATGGAGGTTCTTGAAAGAAACCGCAAGGCTATTGGGTGGACCATATACGATCTCCATGGGATTAATCCTGCTTTATGTTCTCATCACATATATCTCGATCAAGATAGAAAACCTTCTAGAGAATTTCCGCGTAAGCTGAATCTGATTTTACGAGATGTTGTCAAGAAAGATATTAGGAAATGATGCGATACAGGATATATCTATCCCATCTCTAACTCTTAATGGGTTAGCCCATTACATGTTGTCCTGAAGAAGTCGGGAATTCAGATGATTAAGAATGAGAATGGAGAGGAGATTCCAAAGAGAGTAACACGTCATGGCTGGTGTGCATTGAATTTAAGATAGACCTGCAAAGAACATATGGGTGCTCGATTCACTCAAGAATCGGCCAACAATTATGAGATTTGCAAGTTTAAAAATAAGTTCCCAGAATTATTATTGAACGGAGTGTGAATGGCAGTGATTTTGAAATGATTATTGGAATGGGTTTGGCAAGGTATTTGAGGGTTGAGATAGATGTGTTTAAGATGGATGATCAAGGAACCTAATGACGTAATTAGCTAACCTAATCTAAGCACGCTAATCGAGAAATTAAATGTTGAAATTGGATGAATGACGTACCTAAAAATTGGAAGTTTATGACTTCCAGGTCGCAGCTCGACAGGGCGTCTTCCCGGATCTCTACGTAGCTCGAAGCGGTGATGCAAGGTGTTGGGGCACCTTGGAGCTTCTCCTCCTACTCCCTTCTTCCACGTGAGGCGGTGAGTTGGCTCTATCATTGTCGAGGTTGGCCGTCACAAGGCTTATAAGCAGAAGATTTGGTTCTGGAAGTTTGAGCTTTCAGAGGTCTAGAGAGAACTTGTTAATGGCGTCGTATTTGTGGCTTTTTGTAGATCAGTTACTTGAATTCTAAGGAATATCAAATGGAAGGCATGAATGAGGGTTGTTAGAAGGATAGAATGGAGGGTTTGGATCGATTGAAGTGGTTGTGGAGTGCGCGGGAAAAATTGATGAAGAGGAGGCGTTGGAAAAAAGTTCCAACGACCTGGGTTCTTGAAGAAGAATCAGGTGCAGACACGTGTCAACACTTGGTCAGCCAAATGGTTAAATAGCTTATAATGTATATAATAATTATCAAATCACGTTATTTTAAACAGGTATAAAACAAGAAATGTAAATAATTAAATTATCTAAATTATAGTATAATTACTTTTTATAAAAAATAAATATTATTCGATATAATTGTTATATTAATAAATAGGTATAAATAATAGCTTTTGGATTTTTAATTAAATAAATAGATAACTAAATATTATTTTTGTATTTCTTACTTATTAGAGTAATAAATAAAGGCTATGTGAATTTTTAGGGATTTTAATAAATTAATTATATATACTAATAAATACTGATATAAGTTAGACAGTTTAATTTCATCTATAAATAGGTGTTTTTGATTTAATTAAAATAATAAATACGATCAAAAATTCTGAAATAAATCGAGGTTAAATTATAAGATCATGAAAATGATTAGAAATTATAAAATTAATAAAATTATAAATAATATGTTCTAAATAAATAAATAGCCGAGAAACCCCTTTGTCAATAGGTCCCAAAACCGAGTTTTTGCAAGCGGACTCCGATTTTAATGAAACTACCTCTACTAATTAGAGAATATTATTTTATGAACTTTAAAGGTGATTAGAGTGAAATTGGAGTTCGTATGAGAAAGTTATGAGGTTCGGAAGTAGAGAATTTGACCATTTAAAAGTTGGATTTCTTGGTATATATACAACATAATCTTTTTAACTTATTTATATATTTTTATATACATTTTTAGGAATAACTTGGAAAATAGTTTGGAGAAAAATATGGACATATGAATTAACTAAAAATCAATATAGTTTTGGTATTTATTTGATAAATAGTGAAAAGTGTGTGAAGTGTACCTTAATTTATTTTTATGGTTTTCTTTCCGTATCTCCCCCTACTTATTGGTTTGCCGACCAATCCATGCTGAATTGGTCTCGGTGGTTAGGTTATATAAATATATCTTTCAACTATATTCATATTATATGAGTCATATTGTACATATTTACATATCTACAATCTGCCTTCTTTTCGTTTCTTTATTTTTTATTTTTTTATTCTTCACTTATTTACATGTTTTTGATGCATAAAAGTGCATTTTTATTTGTGAATAGTATCTGGATAAAATGTGGGAATTAATAAATATTTAAATGTATGTGTTAAGGGTTTTAAGACAAAATGCAACATAACAGTTAATGAATCATGGATTCATCAGGCGGGCCCTTTTGAGAACCTTGCATCCAATAGCACTTTCCACTCACTTGTGCAACCATTGCACTAGGAGAGGGGCCATCCTTCCTCATTATATCTTCAGCAGACCTTAATGCAGCTAACAGCTCAGCGATAATAAAGTCAACTTTTCTCATATGGTATGTCACATCAAAGTTGTTGAAAGACTTAGGGAGCGACAACAGAATGAAATCGACCTTCATGTCTGAATCCATGAAGGCTCCCAAGGTTTCCAATTCGGAGAGGTACCCAAACATTTTGAGTATGTGTTCTCTGACAGAGGTCCCTTCCTGCATCTCGCAGCGAATAAGCTCTTTCATTACATTATAACGGTGTATGCGGTTCATGTCACCGAACATTTCTTTCGGTTTCAACAAGATTTCTTGGCAATGGTTTATCTCCATATGCTGCTTCTGAAGCACATTGGATAATGAGCCAAGAATATAACATCTTTCCAAGTTATGAACTTCATCATATTTTTCATTAAATATCTTATCTTCTGGAGCCTTTGGGTTTGCAATCTTTTCCTTGGATAGCATACACGATATGCGCTCCACAGAAAGGACCAGATTCAAATTTCAGATCCAATCCGAATAATTCGGTCTGATCAAGTGATTGACCTCCAGAAGCCTACTCAGAGGGTTCATGGACTTCATTTTATGAAATTAAGAATGCACTATATTAGAACATATAAATAAATATATATTCATTTTAAAATATTTGATTAACGAATTTTATATCAAATTAGTCTTGCTCTGTCAACTTTGAAAGTTTATTCCCTTATTATCTTTCAAAGCAAGAGATATACTTATCGTTTTATCTCAAGCAAGAACTGGGATCTCGTCTTTATCTTTTTCACATCCCAATAATATGAGAACTTGTAACTCGAATAAAGAGAAGCGCAGATACATTCCTCGTTGCAAGTCCAACTTGCATTTCCCAATTCGATCTTTAACGCCCGGACCCACCACCCCTAAGATGATGTTGACCCATCATTAATTGAACCAACTGTCAAGAGGCTTAAAACTTGCTATACGCAATCCAATATAGCCCTAATAATATGAGAACTCGATATTGGGGTCACTACATATACGGCCTTACTCTTTCAACAAGCAAATGACTCGATCCAAACAAATTGTATACAGGAACTGTCACTTCGGACAAGCGTCTCCTATATACAATATCTGGCAACAGAATCCTTTGCCTTGATAGGAGACCATGGATGTCACCTATGTGATCCTCCACATCATATTCAAATTTTAATTAATTATAGTGAATCATATTCACATAATTAAATCTTCCAAGGGAAATATACATCTATTCACAATAGAGTTTTTTAATTGGATATAATCAATTTAATCATATTAAATTAATTACCAATCAAATTTGAATCAACAAACTTGATTATTTATTAAATGAAATGTATAATCTCAAAGTACGTAGTATTTGAATTTTAATAATTAGAAAAATACACCTTGATTTCTCCGACATTATCGAGTCCCTACCCGCTATCATGGTCACTACCGACCGGAGTGGGACAGACCGGAGACGGTGCAACCTGCTACCCCAACGCTCCCCGACTAGACACCATATCCACCTCAGGAAAGAATAATGCCAAATAGATCATTGCCTACTTGAGATGCTCATTGGTTTTTCAACCGAAATTATACCATATAGTAATAATCAAAACCTTTTTTATTATAAGGAAATTTGCTAAATAAATTCTCGATCCTATTCAAGCAAGTTTGTTTGTTGATTTTGTAACCAATTGTGATCCAGATCTCATCTAATCAAATTATTGGTTGAGGACATGTCAATTAAGGAAATAATTATCACTGAATATTTCTCAAAATATTTTCCATAATTATTCCAGGAAATTAACAATTAATTTCACTAATTGACAATCACATGGTTCTTGATTAGGAATGTAATTTCAACAGTGACTCCTACTTACTAAAATTAACATATCTCAATCAAATTAAATCCAAATTATACAAAATAAGTTTTCAAAGATTGCTAATTTGATTTACAACAGAACCTAAGTGATTAACACACATTTCAAGGCGTTTCAAAATAGTAATTAACTCATTAATTTTGTTAAGATTCGCAGTTCCCGTAACTGTGGATATATGTTCATTCAAATGATCATATCTCGAGCATACATAATCCAAATTACATAAACATAGATCCTATGGTTTCCTTATTTAATAGGTACCAAAAACAAATGAATATTTTGTGGTTAAACATTTTAAGCAGGGCCTAAATTACTCATTAAACGGAGGTGCGAAAAATGAAATGCGACAACAAATTTTCGCAACCCTAAAGAACCCAAGTCGTCCTAGATTTACAGATCGTATACAAAACCTTCGACCTAAGGCTCTGATACCACTTGAAGGATACGGAGTAATCCTCAAGCGCATCATGGAAGCGTGAGCATCGTATCACATACGATGAAGAAGGACTAGTCGAAGTAGTTTTCTATGCAACGGAATTTAAAAATTTTCTTGTGATGAAACCACTTGATCCATGAACGATTCTCGGATCGTTTCATCTAAATCACATAAAGTATATAGAAATACCTTTTGAAGCGTGGTTGATCTAGTCTCTACAAAAAGAGACCACCAGTCTCAAGTCCGATCTTTGGAGAAGACGCTTGCGAGCACGGGGATGAACAGTGTGATCCTCACAATCCAAGATGTTGAATCCAAGCGTGAAACTCCTGATCTCGTCGCATGAGATCAAACGCCTTCTTCATGAGCGAAGCACACCAAAGAGGATGGAGAACCGAGATTCTTGAAGGCGGCGTCACAACAGCAAGTCGATGAAGAAGATTTCTATTTCTCTCAAGGTGGACGACCACCAATGGAGGAAGAGAAGAGAGGATGTGTGAATTAGAGAAAGAGAAGAAAACTCATTGTTTCTTATTTGCATAACCCTAGAGAGTATGGGGTGCCTCTCTTTATATAGGGTTCGGGAGTCCGTGGATCACAATCCATGGGACACACAAAATCCATGGACGAGATTGATTTGTGTTTCTTTCAATGGTCAAGATTGTTGTTGGTAAAAAATACACAACAACTAATTTAATTTAGATTAAATATATTTGATAAATAAAATATTATTCATACATAAATCAAATCACCAAAAATTGGAGATAATGGAGATGGAACTCTCCTCATTCCACAGGGAGTCATGGACGACCACCAATTCCATGTTGGAATGGATAGCATCCACGCTCCTAATTGGAATGTGAGAATTTCCAATGAAATCCAAGATTTCATGATTACATATATCTCCAATTACAACAACAATTGTTGTAAAATATTCTACAAAAATAATTCACAATTATTTTGAGAATATTGCAATCTTATCATTGGAAGTTTGTGAATCACATTCACAACCCAGAATAAAATGTGATTTACGTTTCAATTAATTATCCAATGTGAATCCAATTCAAATCAATAATTATTACAACAAATACAAATCATAATAAGCTATTTCTAATATATTATAAATCACATTTATAACATATTATGAATAATTAGATATGCTATCCACATTATTCCTATCCATAATAATTAAATCACATTTAATTATATTGGATCAACATTCACATACATCCATTAATGTGAATCAAATTCACATTATTCAAGATAATTAAATCACATTTAATTATCCAATTAGCAATGCATAGATATAATTCAACTATGGAATTATTCTTGATCTCTTTCAAGAATAGTGCGCTTTCTCTGCAGATACTTGGAGATAAGGGCATGGCGATTGTATTGTTCCGCATATAGTGACTTGGATGTTGAGACCACGTCTCAAATCCAGATCTCACGGACCTCTCATAGATGCTTGATTAAATCAAGACCGCAAATCTAATCTTCTCATTGAATCTGAATCTTATTCAGATCAATTTCCAACACTTGGACCAAGATCAGATTACTTCTCTACTGAGAGGAGTCACTAAAATCTAAACATGTTTCATCACTCCCTCAGAATGGAAGTGTCATGGTTATACAATCGTTTATGATCAAATCACCCTCAGGTATTCCTAACACATGTACATCCTGCATACTGGAAGACTTCTAATAATCCCAAAGATAAAGATCAATTTTACGCTGTCTTCTTTAGGGTTTAGCCATAAAGTTTCTCAATATTGGTCATTGGAAATTGGTATGGATCATATGCTTTCCCAAAGCATATATCATACCTTCAAATTTTTGTCATGCTTCCAAAGCACGATGACCATGCATGGAATTTGATCAATCCCAATAACTCATGAGTGAGCTCATGTCTTCCGATTCACAAATGAACTTGTATGATCCCTGTGAGAGATCGTATTACTCATATGCCCTTACATGCACACCAGCTCACTGGTGTATAGACCTTGATTAAGTCATCAACCTATTGGTCTGCCAAATGTACACACTCAGACATAAAGTAACACATCTATATCTTGTCAGAGGATGTGTGCCTATATTATGACTGCATTAAATATAGGACTTAGGTTATCTTAATCTCGTTAAATTAACCCTTTGACGTAACTAATCTGGCACCTACAAATTACTATTCCCATGGAGAGGACCTATAAGAAGAGATCGATCAGATATCAGCTTCAATGAGAAAGGATTGCCATCTTCTACTCAGGCTGGAGATCATCTCTTAATAATCATTTGACGGTGCTTGATGAGTCCTCTATCTAACTCTTAAGATATTCATCCATGCACGAGCCTCTATGAATGAGTCAACAACTATATGATTATCAAGACGGTCATGGTACATAACCCTAATTGTACTGAGGGACCTTATAGTGCATTCATTCTATTAATCTCAAAAAGGGAGTGAAACAATCAATAACTTTTATTGATAAATAATTTATTACAATAACATTTATTTTAAGGATGGTTTGCCTCGGGCTCACATGACTAACAATATTTACTTAGAAGAAGATGTCAAGCTATCACGAGGGTTTCAAAAACCACTAAATCCAAATTTGTGGGGAATCATCATGAAAGAAATCACAAAATTGTGTGAAGCATGCTTCATTTATTGCATCTCCGATAAAAATTGGGTGAGCCCTCTACAAGTAGTTCCCAAGAAATCATGTCTTACAATGGTTACAAATGAAAGAGGAGAAGAGATTTCTACTTGAGTACCAACAGCCTAGCATGTATGTGTTGATCACTGTTGCCTTAAATTCACAACAAAGAAGGACCACTTCCCCTTGCCATTCATTGATTAAGTTTCATAAAGGTTGTCCAGCAAGGACTTCTTTTATTTTTGGATGGGTATTCTTGGTACAACCATGTGGCAATCACCCCCGAACACCAAGATAATACCACATTAACTTTCTCATTTATCATCTATGCTTTGATGAGAATTCCCTTTCATCTTTGCAATGCACCTACCACATTGCAAAGATGCATGCTTGTGGTTTTCGTTAAGATGATTGGCAGTTTTCTCAAGGTGTTTATGGGTGACTTCTCCATCTATGGTGATAGTTCCGATGCTTGTCTTGAGCACCTAGACATAGTACTTTAGAAATGTCGTGAGGTCAATCTTGTGTTATCTTGGGAAAAGAGCTACTTCGTGGTCATTGAAGGAATTGTGTTGGATCACATCATTTCCAAGCATAGCATGGAAGTCGACCTGGAAAAGGTGGATGGTATTGCCAATCTATAGACACCTCAGAATGTCATAAATGTGAGTTCATCGCTAGGGAATGTGGGATTATGCTTCATCAAAGATTGTAGTTGCATCGCCTGACCTTTAACGGAGCTACTTTGTAAAGAAATCGAGTTCAATGTTAATCAGCAGGTTCTCTTGTCTTTCAAGCAGTTGAAGGAGCTAATCACTCGAGCTTCCATCCTACAACCACCGGATTGGTCTCTCCCTTTTGAGATCATAACGGATGTGTTAGACTTTGTAGTTGTGGTTGTTCTAGGACAAGGGGAAGATAATGCGCTCTATGTCATTCAAGACACTAGCAAAACGCTAAATGAAGCTCAAAGAAACTACACTATCACAAAGAAAGAATTGTTGGTTGCGGTATTTACCCTTGAGAAGTTTAGATCCTATCTGCTTGGATCTAAAGTCACCATCTACACTAACTACTATGTTATCTGCTATCTACAACAAAAGAAGGATGTGAAGCCTAGATTGATCAAATGGATCCTTCTCCTCTATGAATTCGATTTGGAAATCAAGAACAAACCTGGGGTTAAAAATGTAGTAGCAGATCGCCTCTCTAGAATTGTGCATCAAGAGCCTCCGCTAAGCAGTCCACCCATCTCAAACACCTTACATGAGGAGTCATTTTTTGTCGCGGACTCCCTCCCTTGATACTCTGATATCGTAAACTACCTCGTATCTCCGGTAGTGCTACAAGATTGGATGAAGATAAATAAGAACAAATTCTTGTTCCAAATCTATTTCTACCAATGGGAATATTCTCTAATATTCAGGGAAGGAGCAGGCTGCATTTGGCACTAGTTTATTCCTTAGGATGAGCATTAAAGTTTCCTCAAGAATTTTCACTTTCTCGAATCTAGTGGAAACCACTCTGGAGACATAATGGCAGCGAAAGTACTATAGTGTGGCCTCTAGTGGCCGACACTATTTATCAATGTCGCATCATATGTGAAGCACTACACTGACTGTAAAAGATTGGGAGGCACCCTTAAAATGAAGGACTCAATGCTCGTGAAATTTATTCAAATTTTAGAAGTGTTAAATGTATGGGGCATTGATTTCATGGTATACATTCCCAACAGTTAGGGATTTGAACACATTCTTCTTGCCATTGACCACATGAGTCACTGGGTTCAAGTTATTCCCACCCGAGCCGTTGATAATCGCATTGTATGCTGATTTTTGATAGAGAACATCATCTCATTGTTTGAGATTCTAAAGATTCTAATATATGATGGGGTGTCACTTCATTAATAGAGAGGTCAGAAAATTAACGAAGGAGTACAACATCGAGCATCGAGTTTCATCTCCTTATCATATCCAAACCAATGGCATGGTAGAATTATCAAATAGAGAAATCAACATGATCTTGTAGAACTTTGTGAAGTCGAACAGAAAGAATTGGTCCCAACTCTGACTCTGTCCTTCGGGCATATAAAATCTCTTATAAGTCACCCTTGGGCATGTCACACTATTGTCTCGTGTATGGATTGTCGTGACATCTACCTATGGAAATGATCCATAAATCATTATGAGAAATTAATATTTGCAATTTGGACTTGCATAAAGGTGGTCAGCAAAGCAAAGAGGATATGAACAAGCTCCTTGAACTCAGAGACTATGCTTATGACAACACCTTGAAGTAATAGGAGACAGTTAAAAGCTGGCATGACTGACAAATCAAATGAAAGACTTTCAAGACTGGACAAAAAGTGTGATTATTTGATGTAAATTGAAGATATTCTCGAGCAAATTAAAGAATAAATGAACAGGTTCATTCAGAGTGAAAGAAGTGTGTGACAATAGAAGCGTCGTGATATCAAACTTGTCAGCTGATGCAAAACAATTCTTTATCAATGGTAAGTTGCTAACGCCATACCTTGAGCATGACACTTTCCCGACCATTGTCGAAGTAGTTCAAATGATCATAGATGAGTCCTCCACAACCAAAGCAGCAAAAGATTCAGATAATGTCCCTAAAAAACTCTTCCTTTAGTTTTCTTCTTTTCTTCTTTTCGATAGTATTTTCTATTTTCTACTTTGTTTTCCTCACTCATTGCTTCTATACTTAGGATATGCTTCATCCTAAGTACAGGGGGTATGAGTGACTTCATATGTTCATTATTCTAGACCTCACCTATCTCCTCTTGTGTTGAGATTTTCTATCCATACTTGGTGATATCTTACCCTAAGTATAGGGGGTGATAGGCTGAGTTGCGATATGTTTATTACCTCCCTTGACCCTCGCCTTGTGTAGAGTCTGCTATACTTAGTATTATTTGATCCTAAGTATAGGGGGATGGTATACTTCCCATTCTTCTTGTTCTTTCATTCATTATTCTTCAGTTATTGTAGTATAGGTTTTTTTGTACTCAGTACGAGTTATGTCTTATCTTTTTTCCTCTAAGGGGGTTGTATATACTTTATCCATAACTAGTACTTTTGTATTTTCAGTAAGTATGGATAAAATGCGATTAATTAATTGTAATGAAAACACTTGTATAAAAATTCTTTATAAATTTCTTTATATATACCGAGTAATAAATAAGGAAAAGGTGTTCTGTAAATCACTTCATAATCGAGGATGGCAAAGTATGCAAGTCAAATAGATGGACACAAACCAGATTCTTGTAGCTGGAACATCATATTTGACTAAACCATAATGAGTTATGATTTTGAGAAAAAAATCTAATGAACTGTATGTGTACAAGAAGCTTAGTGGGAATGTCATTGTGTTAATCGTGCTTTGTATAGATGACATCCATATCATTGGGAATGATGCAAGGATGATGACCAGTGTTAAGATTTGGCTATCCCATACATTTGAGATGAAAGATATTGGAAAAGCCTCTTATATCTTGGTTTTGAAGCTATTTAGAAATTGAGAAAATATGATCTTGATTTTCACAACATGGGTACATTAATAAGATCTTGGAGTGTTTCCATATGGAGAACTCTAAGAAAAACTTCCTTCCCTTATGACATGGTATCAACCTTTCTAAAGGGATGGTTCCTCAAAGTTTTGAGGACAAGAAATCTATGGTTGGATGCCCCTATGCATCAGTTGTAGGAAGCTTAATGTATGTCATCATTTGCACAAGTCCAGATATCTATCATGCAATGGGAGTGGTAAGCCATTACCAATCCTACTATGGAAAGAAGCACTGGAATGCATTGAATAACATCATAAAGTATCTGAGATGGACGCAGGATTGCATCTTGGTTTATGGAGATGGTTATCTTCATGTCTTAGGATACACAGATTCTAACTTCCAGTTTGATATTGATGATCGAAAGTCAACATCATGGTTTGTGTTCCTGTTGAATGGTGGTGTTCTGATATGAAAAAGCAAGAAGCAGGACACTACAGTTGATTCGACAATAGAAGTCGAATGCATTGCTGCATCAGATGCTACAAAGGAGGTGGTGTGGTTGTGGAAGTTCATCTTGAAGCGTGGTGTAGTTGATAAATCGAAAATTTCATCTCTTTCATAATCGATACTTGTATTATAGGACATGAACAACGGTCTATGAAAGACCATAATCTTTCAATGTTGTGGAGAATTTTAAGTGGTAAGCCTACTAAGGTCAAACACATTGAAGGGTGATTTTTAGTTATGTGATTTTAAATTTGTTTCAATAATTAATTAAATGCTACATTAATTTCTATGTTATAAAATAATATGAAAATAAAATAAAGAAAAGAATGCAATGAAAATGGAATGCAATGAGAGAGAGCATAAGATCTCAAATAATGAAGGAAATCAATCCACAAAATAGATCCACAAATCAAAAGAATAAACAATATAGATAATTCTCAAGAAATGTATTTAATTTAACTCCAGTTGCAGGAAAGAATGAAAATAGATCCATGAATAATCATGCAATTTAAAGAGATCAAAAATAATCCTCAAATGTAGACGGTGATCTCAAAATTATTTCTAATTTAATCCTCAATTAAATAGAATTTAATCTAATAACGTTTCAAGAATTAAGTTAGATCCATCCCAATTATGTCACTACAAAGTTTGTTTACTCGAGAAAATGATCATATATCAAAAGAAAATTAATCAAATCAGCATTCTTCTTAACTGAGTCTCCTACAAAAATTAAGTCCTCAAAAAGTGATATACAATAATCATAAGAATATTAATCAAATTGATACCCACAATAGAGTACAAAACTATCATTAATTTTGTCAATAAAATATTGCACAAAGTGTCAAAAATCTGACTCCATAGATCAAATTGAACATTAGATAATTATCAACATAATAAGCTTCATATCAGTTCACAAAATAGATAAAATGAAAGAGCAATGAATAAGCTTTAAATTGGCATTGCACTAAATCAGATTTCTATGAGAAAGTTATGCTAACATGCACTCCCAGCGGCTAAAATGCGATAAAAATAAATATTTTCCTTCAATGTGGTCCTTGGAAAGACTTATCTGTAATAATATAAAATCAGGGGGGAGTCTCTCTAGAATTTCCCATGCGTACATGCGTACGTCATGTGATTTTGGACAGAACGGACCTATAAGTCATTTCCTAGAAAAGTAGTGGGATTGGTGCAATGTGCCCAGTGCACGCATGAGGAACGTGCACTTAGAGGCTCAACGAAGGGGATGGAGGTCCGAAGCCTTGATTTTGAGGTGTGGATCGAAACCTCCACAAGGTAGCGACAAGAGGCTTGTTAGCAGCCTCGGGTCTGCAGTCAAGGAATGGCACCTGAGGTGCTACGTGGTGTGTATTGAAGCTTCGACCAACCTGATCCTCGAGGCTTAGGCTGAGGATCAAGGGGGAATGTGGTGGTGCACAGACCGTTGGATCCCTGATCTAATGGTTGTTAAGAGAGGCGACAGAGCCCGAATGAGGCGGGGCAGCAACAAATGACAGAGGGTATGACATACAACAGATGAGAAAGTGGAGTCGAGGAGCATAGCTTGCCTGACACACGGTCAAGCTATGGCAATTGGTTGGAGGTGGAGCTCAACAACAACGAGGTGAAGGCAACAACAACTCGTCCTACAGAGGTTAGCCCTAAATAAAGGAAAAGGTGAGATGGAGGAAAGGGAGCTAAGGCTCTAGCCTTTGTTAGGCCAGAGGTGTAAGGCCTGAGAGATAGAAGGGAAGCAGTGAGAGAAGAAGTGTGGGGTAGTCGAATTATCGAAGGTGAAGGTCGAAGGTGTTCTGTGCGACCAAGGACAACACATGTGAAGAAGGGGGAACGAAAGAGGAAGAGAAAGAAGGGGACAAAGGGTGGTTACATAGTTGTCTCTCAAAAGCTCCGGTGAAGGGAGTATATGCTTTGCAGCTCAAGTTGCTACTCGGTCGAGATACTATCGAGGATCACACCACGTTCCCCCCCCCCTCTCGTCGTCGCTGATGAGGGAATCCTAGATGATGCCACGAGCAAGGAGTTGCAACTAGAGAGGAAAGGGTTTCATGTTGGTGGATGGCTGTCAAAGGAGGCAGTGGTCGAGGCTTTATAGGAGAAAGGAGCTTAGGGGATAGGGGATTACATAGTAGTGGAGGCTTCAATGAATGCGAGGGGCGGTTGTTATGTGAAGGAGGAATGGGTGGCACATAACGGTGGCAGAGGCAATGCGAGAGGAAGGGGATAGGGTGGGTAGCATGTGCTCCTCACTTGACATGGGGAGAGGAAAGAATGGTCACATGTGGAGCACGTGACTGGGGTGAGAGAGAGAGGATAGGGCTGGGTCATGTGGGACACACGTGACTTGGAGAAGGGTGAGGTTACGTGTGAGGCACGTGAAATGAAGAGGTGCAGAGAGAGATGGGCGGAGATAGGAAGAAAGAGAGAGGAGGGAAAGAAAGGAAAAAAAGTAAATAAAAATTAAATAACATAAATAAATAAATATATTTAAAAATAATAAAAAAATTGAGGATTAAAAAGTTAAATAAAGATAAAAAATAACTAAAATCAAAAGAAAAAATCAAAAGAAATAGTAAATGAAGTCAAATAAAAAAGTGATCAACATAAAAATTTCTTGTCTTGGTGAGATCTACATTTATGTAAAGGACCCAAAACCAAAAGGCATCAACTGTACAAAATATATTTTTGTAGGTATTCTATAGATCATAAAATGCCATATTTTTGCATTTTGTGATTTATGAGTATTTTAAATTTGATTTTAATTAGTGAAATCATTTATAAATAATATATATAATTAATCAAATTTTTATGGATTTTTAAAGGTTATAAAGAGAAAAAATAAAATCAACAAAGATAAAATATGCACAAAATATAAAGAGTTAGATTTTTGTGCTTTAGTTCTTTATGCCAAGTTAGTTAATTAATTAAAAATAAGTTTGATAAAGAATTGGGTTAAAATAAAGATTATTTATACATAAAATAATAAACTCAATTCAGGTAAAAAATAAGGGTTATTTATTTACAAATTTTAAATGTAATACTAGTACAAGTAGTAAGTGGTAATTAATCATTTTAAGGTGTTTAATTAGTGATTTATTAAGGGGATTTTGCTAAAACTTCCATATAGAGTAGATGAACCATGGATTCATCATAGCCCTATACTTATCTATTTGCTTTCCCCAAGAAAAATTTTGTGAGTTGGAAGGTTGAATCCATGACTATGCAAGTGCAAAATTTAATACTTGTCTCCTTAAGAATCCTGGGTTTTAATGGTCCTAAAACTCTAAGCTCAATCCAGGCTCTAGTCAAAAAGGAATCCAACTTCTCGAATTATCAAACTCTATGTTTGTACATATAGTTGATAAATCCCAGATTTATCATCATAAATCTCCATTATTAACTCTCCTACCTAAGTTAATAATATGATTAATTAACCAATTAACATTAATTACTAATTTATATGTTGTATATAATTAACATTAATTATTATATATTAATATGGTATAGCAGTTTATTTAGTTCTTTGTTATTCAAAATAAAATAAAAATTGGAATAAAATTGTGTGTAAATAAAATAATATAAAATAAAAATACAAAAAATAAGCAAAAGAAAAATTAAAGAAAATGGTTTTATATGGTTTTTATCAGTATTTACTTTTTATATATGTATAGATGACCTTTAATCTCTTTGACTTCTTCATGAAAGTTGTAGATCTTGATGAGAAATACAACTTTTATGTTTTGAGTTTTCCCTAATTCTCCTTTTAACTATTTCTTTCCTAATTATCTCTAATTTATTGATTTTCTTCAATTCTCATTGGGCCACGTGGCGCATCCTCAGCCGCGCACATGGCCCACTAATGTATCGCCACCTATATCCATTTGCGTCATCTAATCAAATGCATCTCAATCATCCTTTAGAGCCTTAATACAAATCGTCTGATCGTATCATTTGATGGTTGGGGTTCATCTTCAACCTCCTGCCACTCATCCCAAGCGACGTAACCCTTCACTCCATAGAAACTTCTACCAATTTTGGCCAAACTCCTTATGTTACATCCCCTCACAAAACCGCCACTGAATACTTCGCCTTTCAACCCTAACTTTCGCCAACCTCCGCTCACATCTTAACTCTCATCACTTAATCAATGGTGGAGTCGAAATTACTACTTGTATTCGACAACCCCTGATAAGCTCCATCTATATATAGCCTTATTTGACCTTCGTCTCTGGTTGTTCGCCCTTGCAAGAGCTTTCCCTTAGCCATCTAGCCTCTTCAGTGACAGAGAAAGAGATCAAGATCGAGCGAAGACATGGTGCAAGCTCCGGTGACATCCTTAGTTCCTATACCAAGTTACGGCTTAATATATGGTTGTTCGAGCTTAGTTCTCTAGCCAAGAACTTCAAGCGAACATCTCAAAGCTTCAAGTTTCGAACCTTGGCTCAAGATTCAACTTCAAGACTTTAATCTTCAACCTTCAATTCCAGGTACAATTCTGATCGTGAGCTTTGTTATTATTCTCAAAATTCTCACAACTATTTAATTTCATCAAACTAGTATTAGAATGTGCCATCACTTCTACCTTCGAGCCATGATTCACTCGTATACCTCTAGTTAATCCGCTCATTTCTCCATCATCGTCCCCATGTCATTCCACTCCAGGAGTTCTTTGTCTTGGACCCAACAAGGGATTCACTCCTTTACACCTCGGGTCCCTCCATTCCATCTCAAATTCATTTTTCAATGTTCTCATAGTTCACATCTATGGTTCTACTAACTTTGCAGAATGTTAAAGCTTTAATGATTGGACTTCGAAGCTGATTTCCGATCTCCATCTTCTTCGACGGCGATACTTCATCGATAGAACTATCCCTGGAGTTTCTCATCTTTCTCAACCCTTGACAGCCTACTCAGAACCTTCAGGAGGGTTATACAATCTCCAGAATCTCACGAGGAGCAAGGCAGAGTGTTTCATATACTTCACTGGAGAACATCCCAAGTGCTGCTATGAGCAGAGGCGACGAAGAACACTCGAGCAGCAAATATTGTCGATCTCACCAAATTGGGTGAGATCCAACGGTCAAGGTTGATCCCTGTAGACATCCTGAAGCAGAGTTTCGATCCTCAAGCTCATGTACCGAGCTTGTTTCCAACCATCATGTGGAGCGCCAGGAGTTGACACGTGGTCCAAGCCGCCACGATCGAGACTATACATCACGTGATCAGCACATGTGGTTGGGAGAATTGTTGCAGAAGTCCTCTTTTTTCTTGATATTATAGATAAATCCTTCCGCATAATGAAAATTGCATGACAGTCCATGCTGGTTTTCTTATGTATATTTCAGTCCTTGTTTGTCCTTATATGTAATAAAACTTGGAAGTTTTCTTACATTTATGCCTCTGGATTTATTGATGAATAACTTTTTATCCTCAAGTCTAAGTGATGTGATTTTGATCTCATTTTAAAGCTTGTTAGACACTCTATCTTGTGGTGAATTTTGTAAATGATTTTGGTTTAAAAGTCACGCATTTATTGTTCTTTGTTTAATTTGCTTGTTGAAACCTTGAAACATGATTAAAAATACGTTTTCATTAAATAATTGGATTTTTAAGTTACCTTAATGTTTAATGATATGTTATTAATTATTATTAATCATTATTATTAGGTCATTAGAATATTTAATTGATGGGTACATTACTAAAACTTATAAGCAAATTCTTAATTAAGGTTGAAAAAATAACCTAGACCGAATTCACTTGTTGTTAAGTTACCAATCTTGTAATTAATTCAGGGTATCTTCATAATTGATCCAAGCTATTTGTCTTGTGCTTTTAAGTGTGGATGTCCTATTAATGTTGTTTGTGCACCGCTATTGTATTTAATTTAATTGCATGAAAAATGTGTTAAAAATCTATATAATTTCCTTTTGTGCATCATCTCAACATAACTAGCCTAAGAATTGCTATCTGAAATATTTAATATCTAAAATTACACATGAAATTGCTAGTGTCCTTGTATTCGACTTTGGACGTCCCAAGTTAAAAATTCAAATTGAGAACCTAGTCACTGAGATTCATCTCGATTCCGTATGGAAATCTAAGTGCACATGCTACAACGAATCTATCTTAATACATGCATTTAGTGATTGATCAATAGCATAAGAGATATGATATTTAATGTGTATTTTAATCAGGAGAGTCGAGTTAAAACGTCACTCAAAGTCCAAGTTCGAGAAACTCTCCTGAAGACATAATTCTTAACACTAGGGAATAAGTAAATTCTTGCATTGAATCTACCATCTCAGTAGTTTGTCAGACTTTAAAGTGTACATGACATGCCCAATTATGGAGGATTTAGGTTTTTGTATTTTCTTCTCTTCCTCTCATTGGAACAAGGATCGTCTCGAGTGCCTTATTACTCAACACATGTATTTTTGGGTGTTGACCAGTGCACCCGTCAAAAGTTGCTGAGTTGCCTATACTTATTTTTCGTGAAGTACACCGGGGTATGTCATCTTTAAGTGTCTAATATACTTACACCTAGACTTGTATCACTTACGATGCATGGCCCTTTTTGAGGTACTAGCCTGACTCATTAGTCCTGATTAGTTTTGGTCCAATTGGACACATTGAAAATGGTTGGGAGTATTGGCCTTTCATTGAAGCTCTTTGATATTTTCTAGTAACTTAGAGTTTTTTTTCATATATATATATATATATTATTGGTTATCTTGACTTCTTTTACCAAGAGTTCGTACACACTAATCAACAAATTATTATGTTTCATCACACCATGGCACATAGATCAATATCAAAAGTTAGCAAGCGAACTTGTTCACATAGTGGATAGGGTTTGCTAACACTCAGGTTTTAGGAAGTTTTCATTGATTTTATCACATCTTCAAGTATCGTAAAATCAGGTCTAGACTCAAATCTCAAGTGTCAGTCCCTCATGTGAAATCTCAACTCATCTCACCATTTTTGCAGTTGTACAAGTGATGTGATGATCATATTCTCAAAGGTGGAGAATAAGCGTGCAATATCACATCTTTCAAAATAGGGAAGTGTCAATTATTAAGTTTAAAACCCTAATGACTAAGGCCGATTAACTTTGAAAGACCTTAAAAACCCGAGTTTCTTTCATTCCTCATTTCTTGAGTGATAGTGAAAAATATCAGGGATAAAACCATAAGTTTGATTTTTTAAAAATAGGTATTATTTACACAAAGAATTTAGTGTAACAAACATAATACACAACTTGTACCCACACCCAATTTGTGATGAAAACAATAAAAGTACGAGCTATGGATAAAGTATGTAGAATATATATACACATACCCCTGTACTTAGCTGGTTCTATGTCCTCAAGGCACAAAGTGAAATGAAGGCATAGCTCGCGCGAAGCAAAGTTGAGTGAAAAAGAAAAAGAAGTCGACTGAACTATTAGACATGCGAGCCCACGGTGAGCCATTATGCAATAAATATTATTGCAAATATCATTACCTGATATAAAATGAAGAATAATTAATTTGCAAAAGAGGTCCCTTAGTACAATTAGGATTATGCACCTTGACCATCTTAATGATCATACAGTTGTCGATTCAATAATTGAATCATAGAAGCTGGTGCTTGGATGAATATCTAAAGAGTTAGATTGAGGACTCATCAAGGGTCGTCAAATGATTATTAAGAGATGATCTCTAGCCTGAGGAAGAGATGGCAATCCTCTCTCTGAAGGCTGATATCTAACCGACCTCTTGGTGTAGGTCCTCTGCATAGGAATAGAGATTCGGAGGTGTTAGATAAGTTTAGGTCAAAGAGTTAACCAAACGAGATCGAGATAACCAAAGTCCTATGTCATTTGCTGTCACGATGTAGGAACGCATCCTCTGACCAGAGACAGATGTGTTCCTATATGTCTGAGCTTGTACATTTGGCAGACCAATAGGTTGATGACCTAACCAAGGTCTATACACCAGCACGTTAGTGTGCATGTAAGGGAATATGAGTAATACGATCAAAGGGATCATACAGGTTCATTAATGAACTAGAAGACATGAGCTCACTCATGAGATATTGGGAAGAATCAAATTCTGTGCATGGTCGTCTCACTTAGGAAGCTTGACCGAATTTGTAGGTTTGATATATACTTTTCGAAAGTATATGATCACGATCTAGGTATGATACATTCTTTTGGAAAGTATATGATCGATACCAACTCCCAATGATTGAATGAGAAACTTATCGATAAAACCCTAAAGTAGACAGTGTTGAATAGATCTTATACTTTGGATTTATTCTGAGTCTTCCAGTATGTAGGATGTACAGGAATTGGGAATACCTGATGGTGATGTGATCATAAATGATTGTATAACCATGACGCTTCCATTCCTAGGGAGTGACGAAATGGGTCTGGATTTTAATGACTCCTCTTAGTAGAGAAGTAATTTGATCTTGATCCAAATGTTGGACATTGATCTGAATGTGATTCAGATGCAATGAGAAGATTAGATTTGTAGTCTTGATTTAATCAAGCATTTGTGGGAGGCCCGAGATCTGGATTTGAGATATTATCTCCAAGTATTCGCGGAGAAAGCGTATTATCCTTGAAAGGGTTCAGGATAATTTCATTGTTGATATTATATATCCGAGCATTGAGAAAATTGATAATTAAATATGATTTTTTGTATCATGGATAATATGAATGTGATTCATACTAAAAGGAGAGTTATCTTAAGTAACTAAATGTGATTTAATTATCAAAATATATGAATAATGTGAATGTGATTCATATTTTTGGATCATGGCAATAGAGACCCAAGATGATTAAATGTGATTTAATTATCATGGATATGAATAATGTGGATAGCACTATCCATAATTATATATATTATTAATGTGATTTAAAATATATAGGAGAGTGCTATTTGTAATTTACATTTGTTAATTAAATGTCAATGTGAATTGGATTCACATTGGACATTATATTGAAAATGTAATTCACATTTTATTTTGGATTGTGAATGTGATTCACAATTTTCCAATGGCAAGATTGCAATATTGACAAAATAATTATGAAATATTTTTGTAGAATAATTTACAACAAGTGTTGTTGTAAATCTTGGAGATTTCCATGTAATAATGTAATCTCATGAGATATCATGAGATTACACGAGATTGTCACCAAATCCCATATTATGGAAGGAGGCAATCTTCATTCCATAAATCTCCATGCTTGATTGATTTAATTTGAGAATAAATCATATTGATATATCAATATATATTTAATCTAAATTAAATTAATTATTGTTGATTTTTTACCAGTAAAATCGTGGCCATTAAAAGAAACACAAATCAATGTGAGCCATTGGATTTGTGTTGTCCATGTATTGAGATTCATGGATCCCAAAATATTACAAAAGGAGAGGCACTCCTTGCTCTTCTTAGTTACAACAACACAATGACAAACACAACTTTTTCTCTCATTCTCTCTACATGCCCACTCTCTCTCTCTCATATGTCCATCCACCATGGATGCGCTAGAGAGATTCTCCATTGTTGTAGCATCGTCGTTATGTTGCCCGATCGTTTGCTCGTGGATCTCTGTCTCCTTCGGTGCGTCTCACTCGTGAAGAAGATGTCGTGTCTCGTGAGACGAGATCAGGAGATCTGTTGCTTGGTTCATCGACGTGGATTGCGAGGAGCACATGTTTCATCAACACGCTTGCAAGCATCTCCTCTGTCGGATCAGACATGAGACAGGAGGTCTCTTCATTTAGAGACTCGATCACAACCACGCTTCAAGACGTAATCCTATTACTTGTTTGTGGTTTAGATGAAACGATCCGAGAAGTGTTCTTGGATCATGTGGTTTTGTCACATGAAAAATTTTAATTTCTGCTGCATTGAGCAACTACTGCGATTAGTCGCTCCCGATCGCATACGATGTGATACTCACGCTTCCGTGATTCTCTTAAGGATCTCCCCATATCCTTCATGTGGTATCAGAGCCAGGTTGATGGTTTTGGGCATGTGTGTTAAAGATCGAATTGGGAAATGCAAGTTGGACTTGCAAGGAGGAATGTGTTTCGCTTCTTTTTATCCAAGTTGCAAGTTCTCATATTATTGGGATGTTACAAAGATAAGAAAGGAGATCCCAGATCTTGCTAGAGATATAATGGTAAGTATATCTCTTACATTGAAAGTGATTACGGGAATGAACTTTCAATGTTGACAAGGCAAAACAACTTTGATATAAAAACTCCTGAATCAAAGTAAAATATGTATATAAAATATATATACTTATGCAATTTTTTATTTCAGATAATCCTTCATTAAACCCACTCAAAGCTATACTCAATATGAACCAGTAAAATATCATGGATTGGATCAATATTGTACTTGCAATTGGGCACATAATGTATGTGGTTGCAATTTGCAAGTTTCCTCAAAATAATGAGGAATGACAATTAAATAGATATAAGACTACAACCCTGGGGTTTGTTTGTCACTGTAGCCTTGATCTCATCGAAGGTACTTTGGAAGTGACATGTTGATAATGATCGCAATTGTCAAATTAATCCTTATAGAACCCTAAGAGATGTTCTAGCATACATATGAGCTCTCGACATTTTAATCATGAATGACATGGTTCACTGCATCATGCAGAATAGTGGCTCTATAAGAGATTATGTATTCAAAATGTTTGAATACCTACCTCAACCAATATTTTAAGAGTTTGGATGGATGTAGATACGATGAGTGTCGTCATTCTACTGTCTATACTCTAGTCATTCATGAAGCTTCATAATATTCATATTGTTCAAATTTAATGAAGCATGTATAAATCTTGAAATATTCTTATATTGAAATATTTTGAGTTCGACATAAGAGATTCTTTATCTTGAGCAATGGTTGTTTATAGATGAAGAGAGTGCAGTGGAAGAACGTGTTTGACCCAATACGAAGGGAATTCAAGGAGTCGATTGTACTTCTGTAACTTCCATATGCCATGCAAATAGTAGGATGAATGCCAATACTGCAATAAGATGATGTGTTAATAGTATGACTATCAAGTCTATCAAGAATCCTTAGAGAAGGACTCGGATAGTGCATTGGAATAATCTATATACAGTCATTGAAATTGACTTTCTTCTTTGATAGGACTAAAAGTCAAATAATTATATCTCAATCTTCTAATAATACTTGCAAATAACATATGTATTAGAAGATAATAATTTTGTTCTTAAGGTTTAATAGTCATCTGCGTGGATATTGGTTCAATTATTGCAACAATCTCTATTGGATAGATAGATTCATGTTTTTAGTGGGAGAGTCCTTTGTCTTAGAGAATGTCTCCATGACATGGATATTAGAATACACTCATAGTTTATTTCTAAATATTGGAATTAAACATGAATTCTGGAATAAACCTATCATAAAAAGTCATGATGGATATATTTCAGATAGTAATATGACATCTAGTGGACTCTATTAAATTAGAAAATTAATGAATGGTTCATTAAGATTTCTAATTTTTAAAATTAAACCTTTAAAAGATCAATAAGACGATGAAGATCATTTGATAATGTTCTGGCATCAAACCTTGGACATATGTCTATTGATGAGATTAAGAAACTAGTAAGAGATGAAACTTTAGAATGTCTAAAAAATTTCAAATCTTACATACTTGTGAATATTGTATTCAAAGTAAAATGTCCAATACACCCTTCTTTGGGAATGGTGTTAGATGTCGAGGTATTTAAGATCTAATACATATTGATGTATGTGGATCATCTATATCAGAATAAACATTATGGATATGTGATATCTATTAATGATTATTTGTGATATACGATTTCTTCCCTTCACCTTAGAAACCTTTAAAATGTTCAAAGATTTCATAATTTTGGTTTATAACCAAAGTTTGAAGGAAGATAAAAAGAATTTGATCTAACCTGGGTAGCAAGTACCTATTAGATGAATTCAAAGAATACTTATGTAGATATGAATATCACTTCTATCTCAATCCTCCTAACACGCCTAAACCCAATAGAGTTGTAGGTAGATACGATTGGGTCACGTATGACATGATTTAATTAATGATGAATTTTAGCATAATTACCTCTTAGTTTCCAGGTATATATGTAGCAGAGACTACAATAGATATCCTTAATATGGTTCCATGCATGCAAGCTGGAATCTAGCACTAGAAAGTGCTACTTTAATAGGAAAATGAAGGATGGTATTGAATACCTACTTTATGACCTTGAGATTCTTAAAATATCTCATCTCCAAGAATGTGATTCTTAGAGGATGATTCTCTTAAGAAGCAAGATAAAAATGAAGAGTAGGAACTCATTTAATCTTGAGAAGATAATGAGGCTCCTGAAATCGGAAACTGAAAAGGTAATCAAAGATGAAACAACTAATACCTCTTCAAATTAGTTTGAGGATGTATTCCATATGTCAGTTAAATCTGACAATGATCTTACTTCATGTGATGAAGCTTGTAAAGATCATGACATGGAAAGATGGATTTTAACAATAAAGTCTGAAGTATACTTCAAGTACAAGTGGTGTATTTGGACACTCGAGGATCCACCTATAAGGGAAAAACCTATTAGGTATAAAAAGATCTTTAAGAGAAAAAGGGAACCTGATGAGAAGGTAGAGACCTTTAAAGCACGATTCGTAGCCATGAGCTACACACCGAAGAGAAGACATCACTTACGATGAGACTTGCTCTTCAGTGACCATGCTTAAAACCATCACGATATTGTTAACTATAGCTACACAACTTGACTTTGACATCTTCAAGACAGAGGTCAAGATTGCATTCCTCTATGAATACCTCTTTGAGAATATTCACATGAAGTAGCCCCAGGGCTTCATGGTTGAGGAAAGCAAGGTGTACAAGATAAAGAACTCCATCTATGTGAAGGATATTGAGAATCCTCAAGAGCATCACAGAAGCGTATCGATCGCATCGTATGCAATCAGAGCAACTAGTCGCACTAGTCGCTAGATGCAGCGGAAATTAAAAAATTTTAAAACCAAAGATGAAACCACATGATCACGAGAACACTTCTCGGATCGTTTCATAAAACCACAAAGTATAAGGAATACCTCTTGAAGCGTAGTTGTGATTGTGAGATCCAACATAGGACTTAGGTTATCTCGATCTCGTTAAGTCAACCCATTGACCTAATTAATCTGATACCTCCGAATCTCTATTCTTATGCAGAGGACCTGCATCAAGAGGTCGGTCAGATATCAACCTATGTGAGAAAGGATTGTCGTCTCCTACTCAGGCTGGAGATCACATCTTAACAATCATTTGACGGTGCTTGATGAGTCCTCAATCTAACTCCTTAGATATTCATCCAAGCACCAGCCTCTATGATTCAATTATTGAATCAACAGCTGTATTATCATTAAGATAACCATGGTACATAACCCTAATTGTACTAAGGGACCTATTATGCAAATTATTTATTCTTCATTTCATATCGGGGAATGATATTTGCAATAACATTTATTGCATAATGGCTCGTCGTGGGCTCACATGTCCAACAATCTCCCACTAGCCCAAAGAGCCATTAATGGGCTAATCATTTAAACTCACACTCATGTGACAATCACAGGCTATTTAGAAATAGCTAGGTAAGCTGATCAGTCACTCTGTTCCCAAAAGACCATGCCAAGTCCTTTTACGGTACTTGCATATCCCTAGGTAACAGTGCTCGCATCCAATGCGAATGTTGCATCTTATGCAACCAATACTCAATCTTGATAAAGCAATTATAGTGTCCTTGACCCTATTGCTTAGTAATTATAACCAGTATTTCCATAATCCCTACCAGAATACCTTTATTCCTGGAGATCACTATCTCTTAGGGTATCTACAGTTAAGACCTTTTAGATCTCTATCTAAAAGTCTTAATTTCTTGAAGATAAGACTTAGAGATCACTATCTCTAAAGCCTTGTCATCTTTGAAGATATTGTTATTACTGCAATCAAGTGTTCTATCTCTCCATAGTAGGATTAGCAACACTTTACTACACCCACTGCATGACAGATATCTAGATTTTATACACATTTAGCATACACTTAGCTTCTCATAACTGATGCACAGGTGCAAGCAGTTCTAGCATTCACTTCCTCAACTCTTTGAGGTGCTATCCCTTTAGATAGATCAGTACCAAATCTCAGGGGAAGAAAGCCTTTCTTGGAATTTCCAAGAATGGAATATGTCCAAGGTGTACTACAAATGTGACAGTCCCAATACCCTCTTTTCTTTGATTCTGAACACCTTCAGAACTAAGATCCAAGAGGCATCTTTGAGATCATATCTCAAGGTATGGAATAGCCAGATCATAAAACACTTATTATCATCCTTATATCATTCCAAATGATTAGGATATTATCTACATTTAGCACGATGAATACAATGGCACTCCCACTAAGCTTCACATGGTTCATCAAGATTCTATATGAAATCATAATATTTATAACTTCATCAAATCTTATGTTCCAACAACAAGAAGCTTATTTGAGTGCACAGATGGGTTTCTTTAGCTTTCACACCTCACTTTCCCCAATCATTAAGCCCTAGGGCTACTTCATGTCAATATCCTCAGAGAGGTATTCTTAGAGGAATGCAATCTTGACTTACATCTTGAAGATGTCAAAGCCAAGTTGTGTAGCTATAGTTAGCAATAATCCGATGGGTTTAAGCAAGGTTACTGAAGAGCGAGTCTCATCGCAAGCAATGTCTTCTCTTCCAGTGTGTAGCTCATGTCTACGAACCGAGCTTTGAAGGTCTCCACCTTATCATCAGATTCCCTTTGTCTTGAAGATCCATTTACATCTTTATGGGTCTTACCCATATAGGTGGATCCTCGAGGGTCCACATACAACACTTGTATATGAAGTCTACTTTAGATTTTATTTCTAATATCCATTTTTCCATGTCATGATCCTTAGAAGCTTCATCACATGAAGTCCGATCATTGTCTGATTCAATCGACATATGGAATACATCCTCAAACTCATTTGAAGAGGTATTAATGTTTCATCTTTAATTATCCTTCTAGTTTCCGATCTCAGGAGCCCCATTACCATCTTAAGATTAAATGAGTTCCTACACTTCATTTTCATCTTGATTCTCAAGAGAGTCATCCTCTAAGAATCACATTCTCAGAGATGAGATCTTCTAAGAATCTCTGGGTTATAAAGTAGGTATCCAATACCATCCTTTATTTTCCTAATGGAAGTAGCACTCTCTAGTGCTCGATTCCAGCTTACATGCATGGAACCATATTAAGGATATATATTGTAGTCTATACTACACATATATACCTGGAAACTAAGGGATAATTATGCTAAAATTCATCATTGATCAAATCATGTCACACATGATCCAATTGTATCTCCCTACAACTCTATTGAGTTTAGGTTTATCAGGAGGAGTGAGATAGAAATGATATTCATATCTTCATAAGGTATTCTTTGAATTTTATCTAACATGTACAAGCTACCAAGGTTAGATCGAATTCATTTCATCTTTCTTCAAACTTTGTTTCTAAACCAAAATTGTGAAATCTTTGAACATTTCAAAGGTTTCTTAGGTGAAGAGAAGAAATCTCATATCATACATGATCATCAATAGATATCACATATCCATAATGTTTACTATGATATAGATGATCTACATACATCAATATGTATGAGATCTTGAATACCTCGACATTTAACACCATTCTCTGAGAAGGGTGTACTGGACATTTTTACTTTGAATACAATACTCACAAGTATGTAAGATTTGAAATTTTAGACATTCTAAAGTTTCATCTCTTACTAGTCTATTGATCATATCAATATACATATGTCCAAGACGTGATGCCAGATCATCGTCAAATGATCTTTATCCTCCTATTGATCTTATAAGATTTAATTTTCAGTATTAGAAATCTTAATGAACCATTCACTAATTTTTCTAATTTTGTGGATTCCACTAGATGTTAGATTACAATCTGAAATATATCCATCATAACTCTTTGTGATAGTTTTATCTCAGAATTCATGTTTATTTCCAACATTTAGAAACAAACAATGTGGGTATTCTAATATCTAAGTCATAGAGACATTCTCTAGGACTAAGGGCTCTCCCACTGAGAAAATGAAGTCCATCTATCCAACAGAGATTGCTGCAACAATTACATCAATATCCATGTAGATGACTATTAAACCTTAAATTCAAATTTCTAATCTTCTAATATATACATGCAACAAATTGCAAATGTCATTAGAATATTGGGATACAATTATCTGACTTTATCTTATGAAATAAGTAAGTCAAAGTCAATGATTATATGTAGATAATCATGATGCTCTATCTGAGTCCTTCACTAGAAATTTTAGACAGACTTGATAGTCATACTATCAATACATCAACTTATTGCAGTATTGGCATTCATCCAACTCTTTGGATGTCACATGGAAGTCACAGAAGTAGGTCAACTCATTGACTTTCCTTCTTACTCGGGTCCGACCCATGCTTCCATTGCGCTCTCTCCATCTATAAACAACCATTGTTCAAGACAAAGAATGTCTTTTGTTGAATTCAAAGGATTTCAATACAAAAGCATTTCAACATTTATACATGCTTCAGGAAATTCATACAATATGAATATTATGAAGCTTCATGAATGACTAGAGTATAGACAGTAGAATGATGACACTCACCATATCTACATACATCTTAACTCCTAGAGACTTAGGTTCAGGTAGGTATTCAAACATTTTGAATACATCATCTCTTTCGAGCCACCATTCTGCATAATGCAGAGAACCATGTCAATCATTATTAAATGTATAGAGCACATATGTATGCCAAAAAATCTTCTTTTATTTTATAAGGATTATTCGACAATTACGATTACCATCGACATGTCATTTCCAAAGTACACTCGATGAAAGATCAAGACTATCGAGACATTCAAACCCTAAGGTGATGTATTATTGTCTTACATAATTGTCATTCCTCATTATGTTGAGGAAACTTGCACATTGCAACCGCATACATTATGTGCCCAATTGCAAGTACAATATCTGGATCATGAGTCAATCCATGATATTTTACTGGTTATTATTGAGTATAACATTGAGTGGGTTTAATGAAGAATTATCTGAAATAAGAAATTTGCATAAGGGTATATATATTATATATACATGTTTTACTTTGATTTAGGAATTTTTATATCAAAGTTGTCTTTCCTTGTCAACATTGAAAGTTCATTCCCTTAATTACTTTCAATGTAAGAGATATTCTTATCATTATATCTCTAGCAAGATCTGGGATCTCCTTTCCTATCTTTGTCACATCCCAATAATATGAGAACTTGCGACTCCGATAAAAAGAAGAGGGAACACATTCCACCTTGCAAGTCCAACTTGCATTCCCAATTCGGTCTTTAACACCCGGGCCCACCACCCCTAAGATGATGTTAACCCGTTGCTAATTGAACCAACCGTCAACGGGATTAGAGCTCGCTATGCGCAATCCAATATCGCCCCAATAATATGGGGACTCGATATTGGGGTCACTACGCATACGGCCTTACTCTTTCGAGAAGCAAAGAACCCGATCCAATTAAATCACATATAGGATCTGTCACTTCGGACAGGCGTCTCCTATATACAACAACTGACGACGGAATCCTTCGACTTGACGGGAGACCATGGATGTCACTTATGTGATCCTCCACCTCATATTCAAATTGTAATTAATTATCGTGAATCATATTCACATAATTAATTCTTCCAAGGGAAATACACATCTATTCATAATAGAGTGTTTATTGGATATAATTAATTTAATCACATTAAATTAATCATCAATCCAATCATCAATCAACAAACTTGATTATTACTTGAATAGTAGGTATAATCTCAAAGTACGTATTATTCGAATTTTAATAGTTTGAAAAATACACATTGACTTCTCTGGCATTATACAATCCCTACCCGCTGTCATGGCCAGTACCGACGAGAGTGGGACGGACCACATACATTGCAACCCGCGACCCCAATGCTCTCTGACTAGGCACCACATCCTCCTCGAGAAAGGATAATACTAGATAGATCATCATGTACTTTGAGATGCTCATCGGTTTTTCAACCGAAATTATACCATATAATATACATCAAAACAATTTTGATTATATTATAAGGAGATTTAATAAACAAATCCCCAATCCTATTCAAGCAAGAGGATTTTTCATGTAAATGTTGTCCTACAACTATTGTAGGATAAACTATGGTTTTCATGAAATCAATGTTCGTTGATGAACCAATGATCAAGATCTATTATCTCATCATTGTGGTCTAGGAAAATGTCATTCAATGAAATAATTATCTCTTTAAATATTTCACAAATATTTATCACTAATTATTTCAGAAAATTAACAATTAATTTTCATCATGATAATTGAATGACTTATCACAAGGTTCAAGATCAAAAATGTAAATTTCCAGCAGTGACCCCCAATCACTAAAATTAACTTATCTTGATCAATTTAAATCCAAAAAAATGCAAACTCAGTTTCCAAAGATTGCCTATTTAATTTGTTAAAGAACCCAAGTGATAATTCATGCATTTCGAGGCGGATTAAAACCGTAGTTATCTCATTAATCACGTTTAAATCCGCAGTTCCCGCAACAACGAATATAGGCATATTCAAAAAGCCATATCTTGAGCAAATGAAGTGCAAATTTCACAAACTCAAATCCTATGGTTTCCTTAATTAATGGGGAACAAAAAATCAATTGCAACTTTCGTGTTTAAATATTTTAAACAGTACTGAAAAATTCGATTAGACAGAGGTGCGAAAATTGAAATGCAGTAAAAATTCCGCAACCCTTTCAAGAACCAAATCATCTAAGGTCTATGGATCATATCCAAAACCTTATTCAACCTATGGATCTGATACCACTTAAAGGATATTGAGAATCGTCAAGCGCATCACGGAAGCGTGTCGATCGCATCGTATGCAATCGGAGCAACTAGTCGCACTTGTCGCTAAATGCGGCGGAAATTAAAAAATTTTAAAACCAAAGATGAAATCACATGATCACGAGAACACTTCTCGGATCGTTTCATAAAACCACAAAGTATAAGGAATACCTCTTGAAGCGTGGTTGCGATCGTGAGATCCCAAAGTAGAGATCCTCCTGTCTCAAGTCCGATCCACGAAGAACGCACTCGCGGGCACGATGATGAGTCGTGTCCGTCCCACAATCCTCTACGAAGATCCAAGCAATGGATTCCCTGATTTCTTCAAACAAAATCTGTCGTCTTCCTTTAGAGTAAGAAACTCCAAAAAAGAAGGAGATCCTCGAATCGTTGAAGAAGAAGCCGAGAGTCTCTCCTTTCTCAACACAAGATGGACGGGCCATCTTTTGGAGGAGAGAAAGAGAAGTTGTAACCTTGTACAACTCTTAATGATGTCCCTTGAAAGGCTACCCTAGCCCTCCTTTTATATTAGTTTAGAATCCAATGGATCTCAATCCATGGGACACATAGATCCAACGGCCAGGCTTGGTCTATGCAAAATCAATGGCTATGATTGTTGTTGGTTAAAAGCAACAACATTTATTTATAATTAAATTAAATATATGTTGCAACATTATCAACACAATTTAATTTAACATGAATCAATTAATTATAAGATTTATCAAGATAATAAAATGGAGATAATGTAGCCTCCTAAAATGGGGCGTCACCCATGACTATTTCATGGGTGACGCCACCTCATCAATGGTGGCTTATTATCTCCTTTTTATTATATCATGTTATCTCTTAATAATTTGTGATAACTATTATCACAAAATTATTCACCAAATTAATTCCAAATTAATTTGTGAATATTTCAATCATTCCATTGAAAATATGTGAATCATATTCACATCCCAAACTAATTTCTAAATGACATTTCCAGTTAATTAACAAATGTGAATACAATCCACATTTAATAATTAACAAATGTTATTTACTAAATTTCTCTCTCTTGAATATATGCATATTATAAACCATATTTACAATACATAAATATTATGGATAATAATATCCACATTCTCTAATCCTTGATAATAAAATCCCATTTAATTATCTTGGATAATCATTCTCATAATATGAATCATATTCATATTAAGCTTGATAATTAAATCTCATTTAATCATCAAGTTCTTCTTGCTTGGATATGTATTTCATCAAATGAATTATTCTTGAAACCTTCCAAGAATAATGTGCTTTCTCCACAGATACTTGGAGATAAGGACAGGGCGATTGTATTGTTCCACGTATAGTGACTTGGATGTTGAGATCTCATCTCAAATCCAGATCTTACGAACCTCCCATAAATGCTTGATTAAATCAAGACCGCAAATCTAATCTTCTCATTGAATCTGAATCTCATTCAGACCAATGTCCAACACTTGGACTAAGATCAGATTGCTTCTCTACTGAAAGGAGTCACTAAAATCCAGACCTGTTTCATCACTCCCTCGAAATGGAAGCATCATGGATATACAATCGTTTATGATCACATCACCCTCAGGTATTCCCAATACCTGTACATCCTGCATACTGGAAGATCCATGATCAACCCGAAGATCAAGATCAATTTTACGTTGTCATCTTCAGACTTGGATCACTAAGTTTCTCATTTGACCATTGGGATTTGGTATCGATCATATACTTTCCAAAAGCATATATCATACCTAGGTCTTGATCATATACTTTCCAAAAGTATATATCAAACCTACAAATTTAATCAAGCTTCCAAAGCGAGACGACCGTGCACGGAATTTGATTCTTCCCAATATCTCAAGAGTGAGCTCATGTCTTTCGGTTCAGTATTGAACCTGTATGATCCCTTTAAGAGATCCTATTACTCATATGCCCTTACATGCACAGCAGCGCACCGGTGTATAGACCTTGGTTAGGTCATCAACCTATTGGTCTGCCAAATGTACACACTCATACATATAGTAACACATCTATCTCCGGTCAGAGGATGTGTGCCTATGCTGTGACAACATTCAACATAGGACTTAAGTTATCTCAATCTCGTTAAGTCAACCCATTGACCTAACTAATCTGACACCTCCGAATCTCTATTCCTATGCAAAGGACCTGCATCAAGAGGTCGGTCAGATATCAGCCTATGTGGAAAAGGATTGCCGTCTCCAACTCAGGCTGGAGATCACATCTTAGCAATCATTTGACGGTGCTTGATGAGTCCTCAATCTAACTCCTTAGATATTCATCCAAGCACCAGCCTCTATGATTCAATTATTGAATCAACAGCTGTATTATCATTAAGATAGCCATGGTACATAACCCTAATTGTACTAAGGGACCTACTTTGTAAATTATTTATTCTTCATTTCAGATCAGGGAATGATATTTGTAATAACATTTATTGCATAATGGCTCGTCGTGGGCTCACATCTCCAACACTATGGCTCATATAATCTTCTTGTAGTTGGAACATCATATTTGTTGAAATTATAAATGTTATGATTTCAGATAGAATCTTGGTGTACCATGTGAACCTTAGTGGGAGTGCCATTGTGTTCATCATGCTAAATGTAGATAATATCCTAGTCATTTGGAATGATATAAGTATGATAATAAGTGTTTTATGATATGGATATTCCATACCTTGAGATATGATCTCAAAAGATGCCTCTTGGATCTTAGTTCTGAAGGTGTTCAGAAGCAAAGAGAAGAGGCTATTGGGACCGTCACATTTGTAGTACACCTTGGACATGTTCCATTCTTGGAAAATCCCAAGGAATGCTTCCTTCCCTAAGATACGGTACTGACCTATCTAAAGGGATAACACCTCAAAGGGTTGAGGAAGTGAATACTAAAACTGGTTGCCCTTATGCATCAGTTACGAGAAGCCGAGTGTATGCTAGATGTGTATAAAAGCCAGATATCTGCCATGTAGTGGGAGTAGTAAACTGTGACTAATCCTACTATGGATTTAAAACACTTGATTGCAGTAATAACAAAATCTTCAAATATGACAAGACTTTCGAGATAGTAATCTCTAAGTCTTATCTTCGAGAAATTAAGCCTTATGGATAGTGATAAAAAAGGTCTTAACTTTGGATACCTTTGGAGATATAGATCTCTAGGAATAAGGGTATTTTGATAAAGATTATGGAAATGCTTGTTATAATAATTATTGAGCAGTAGTGTCAAGGACACTATAACTGCTTTAACAAGATTGAGTATTGGTTGCATAAAATGCGACATTCGCATTGGATGCGAGCACTCTTACTAGTAGATATGCAAGTGTCGTAAAAGGACTTGGCAAAGTCTTTTGGGGACAGAGTGATTGATCAGCTTACATAGCTATTTTTCTAAATAGCCTATGATTGTCAAATGAGTATGAGTTTAAATGATTATCCCATTCATGGCTCTTTGGGATAGTGGGATATTGTTGGACATGTGACCCCGCGCGAGCCATTATGCAATAAATGTTGTTGCAAATATCATTCCCTGATTTGAAATGATGAATAACTAATTTGCATAATAGGTCCCTTAGTACAATTAGGGTTATGTACTTTGGCCATCTTAAAGATCATACAGCTATTGATTCAATAATTGAATAATAGAGGCTGGTGCTTGGATGAATATCTAAAGAGATAGATTAAGGACTCATCAAGCACCGTTAAATGATTATTAAGAGATGATCTCTAGCATGAGGAGGAGATGACAATCCTCTCTCTAAAGGTTGATATCTAACCGACCTCTTGATGTAGGTCCTCTGCATAGGAATAGAGATTCAGAGGTGTTAGATAAGTTAGGTCGAAGAGTATACCTAACGAGATCGAGATAACCAAAGTCCTATGTCGTATACTGTCACGATGTAGGCATTCATCCTCTGATCAGAGACAGATGTGTTACTATGTGTCTGAGCATTTACATTTGGCAGACCAATAGGTTGATGACCAAACCAAGGTCTATACATGTAACGACCCCGTTTCTCGGGCCGTCGGATCCTCCCATATTTGGATCTGGTTACTCAGCAATAATTTATTCAGCAATCACAACTAACATTCAGAAATAGACTGCAAATAAAAATACTCAGAAGAAAGTATTTCAACACTTTTCCATTCACAAACTAAAGTTCAGATGATACACTGTACCACTATAACCATTTACATGTACATCAGCTTAAAAGGGAAATATACAAAAGATTACTAACTACCTTAAAGAAAGTAAAGCAACTGTGGCAGGCTAGATGTCTAGTATGTAAGCTGGATGATTTTTTTTAGAGTATTTGCAATGGCTCACCCATACCTGCTGGGTTTTCCATAAATCATAGGATAAAAAATTAGCGAATGCTAAGTAACGAAGAAGAGAAAAGCAAACAAATTGTGTAATTTTTCAAAATTCATTGATATCACAAAAATTTCATTTCTTTTCATTAATTTAAGTCCTATTCCTTTCTATTCCACGTCAGGGATTAGTCCAGGGGAACCCCACCATTCTTGGACTCCGAAGCTGTGGATGCTTCAGGATTGGAAATTGTGTTGATCTTGGTAAGCTTATGCTGCCGCACGTCACCTCAACCAATCCTCCAATACTATCCAGACAATTTCCTTTTCATTTATTAAACTGGGTCTCAACCCTTAGCCTGGAAAAACAAAAGAGCACACCATCCTCAAGGACTCGGTTGCTTAAAACCTCAGGCTAACATTTAATCATATAACCTATCGGCTTTAAATACATGTTATCGTGACCCAACCGCTATTGAACCACCCGTGCCTCCACATGGCACGACCACATCTTCCGTCGTTCCTACCCGAATATATTGGCTCCCGGTACCACGCGTTGCAAAATCTTCATTTCGTGCGCACTTATCATAATAGGGCAACCGTGTACCACCTAGGTAGGGAAACGCCAATACGGGTTCCTTCCGACAAACCTACAGGTTGCATGACCGACCTATAGTTCTACTCCCAGTCATCCTTAGCGTGACACATGATCCTTTTCAGGATCCATCTCAAATCACACCAATTCACATGATGTAATTCTTTCGTTAAGTCTTTGATTTGCATAAACCGCAATACTTAGTATCGACTCACATATATATTATTCATAACCATATGTATACTCCTATTTATGTCTATTTTAACTCCCAAACCCTAACTTTCAGAGCCAACGCATCAATTTGATGCGTAAATCTTATTTTAGTGGGAATCACAAAGCAATTCTTCAGACTTTTTCAAAAATAACCAAAATTAGGGTTCTTCGTAGCAAAGAACACAAAATCAAAAATTTCAATAATTTCGTATGAAAACCCAACAGCAAAAGGAAGGATTTCGTTACCTAATCGATCTCTCTCTCGTGTATGCAAGGCTTTATCGAGTTTCGTTTTCAGAAAGGCTATTTTAAGGCTCCTGAAAAGATCGAATTTCATTTTTCGGATCAAAACGCTAAGAACATGTTAAGAACGCGAAGAACGAACGAAGAACGCGAGGAACGCGAAGAACACGAAGAACGTCAAGAACATATTTTCTCTTAAAATTTCGGCAGAGTTTCCCCTTATATCGGGACATATTTCTTGGAAAACTTCGGCAGAGTTTCCCCTTATATCGGGACATATTTCTCAGAAAATTTCAGCAGAGTTTCCCCTTATATCGGGAAATATTTCAAAATAAAAACGAAAAGAGTTTCCTCTATAAAATCAATCGAGAGAAAAATAACAACGAAACTGAAAAAATATACTCAACAACGAGAGATGAAGAACCGGTAGACACCACACATCTTAGGTGAGTGAACGTGTGACGAATCACAGGGTCACTGACGTGCATAGCCGCCCGTACCTAAGTAGGGTATTACACAGATCTCTCCATCAAAATAACTATAAAAGCATAATACGAAGAATAGAAACATAAACGATAAAGAATCGGTAGACACCACGCGTCTTAGATGAGTGAACGTGTGACGAATCACAGGGTCACTGACGTGCATAGCCGCCCGCACCTAAGTAGGGTGTTACATAGATTTCTCCTCGAACCACAACAGGAAAACGAATCGGAAAGAAATATGAATCAAAAACAAAACTTCGAAGAACAAGAGTATGAATTGAAAGCCTAGCTTACGAAGCAACTAAGAGAGGATCATACCTTTCTCCTCCTCGTTTTCCCGGCAGCGCTTCACTAGCGCTCCTCCCTCGCCTCCCACTCCTCCTCCCAACCTCTCGACCCTAGCCCTTGGGGTGGTGGTGGTAGTGGAAGTTGTAGAGAATGAATGGGTAGGGGGGTCTATTTATAGGCCCCAGAAAACCACTAACCATGGTTAGAAAACCATGGTTTAGACCTTAACCATAGTTTAGTGGCCCATGGTTTTGGCCCATGGATTTAGCCAAAACTTATCCCAAACTTGGAGCCTAAGTTAGAACATTCTAGAGGATTCTAGATTCGCTAATGACGCTTAATTAACACTAATCGTGATTAACTTTCACTAATCGCGATTTAACTTTCGCGGCTTGTGCTTATCTTTTGTTAACTATTGATTAGTGTTTACTAGTGATCATTAGCGGCTTTCAATCGTCATTAATTTCTTTAATCATGTTTAATTAGTATTAATGACAGTCATTATGGATTAATGACTTCTCTTTCTTCGAAAAATCATAACAATTTGAAATGAAGTCTGATTCACACGAAACAAATTTCATTGGTTTTCTCTTGACGAGCCGGATCTTATTATATAGGATCCGAGATATACCAAGTTCAAGACTTTACAATTATAACAACCTTAAAGGAAGTCTCGTCCTCGAGACTAAAAATGCAGGCATAACATCCTTAAAGAGGATTGAAACCATAACAACCTTAAAGAGAATGAATGTCATGTCATTTAAAATGAACATATACATAATACATAATGTTATCATTCAAACAAGTACGGGTATTTCTCTCTCATTTCTGCCTCAGGTTCCCATATGGCTTCTTCAAACTCTTGGTTTCGCCATAATACTTTAACTAGAGGCACCTCTTTGTTTCTCAACTTCTTGATATCCCTTTCAAGTATTTGCACAGGTATCTCTTGGTATGTCAAGTCTGGCTCAACATGTAAATCATCATAACTTATCTTATGCTCTGGATCCCTAATGTACTTTCTCATATTTGATACATGAAATACATCATGTATTGCTGAAAGATGTGGAGGAAGTGCAAGTCTATAGGAAACTTTTCCAATCCGTTGAATAATTTCAAAGGGACCCACGAACCTGGGTGCTAACTTCCCACGCAAGCCAAACCTCTGAACACCCTTCATAGGTGATACTTTGAGAAATACAAAGTCCCCTACCTCATATTCAAGGTCTCTTCGCCTGGTATCACTGTAACTTTTCTGGCGACTCTGGGCAGTTAATAGTTTTTTTCTAGCAAGTTCTACAGCTTCCCGTGTCTCCTGAAGTTTATCTGAATCATAAAGGTTCTTTATTCTGACCTCTTGCCAACACAAAGGAGTATTACACCTTCGTCCATATAGTGCTTCAAATGGTGCCATGCCAATACTTGTATGGTAACTATTATTGTAGGTGAATTCCATAAGATGCAAATGTTTAATCCACGATCCCTTCCATTCTAAGGCACATGCTCGTAGCATATCCTCTAGTGTTTGAATCGTACGTTCTGACTGACCATCTGATTGTGGATGATATGTTGTACTCAAGAGTAGTTGTGTACCTAGGGCTTTCATGAAGTTCTCCCAATAGTGTGAGGCGAATCGTGAATCTCGATCAGAAACTACTTCCTTCGGGATACCATGGAGGCGAATCACATGTGTAATATATAACTCAGCCAGCTGGTCTGGAGTGAAAGATAAGCTTATCGGAATGAAGTGTGCTACCTTTGTCAGACGATCTATTATAACCCAGATACTATCTTTACTACCAGTCGTCTGAGGTAAGCCAGTAACGAAATCCATGGAAATGCTTTCTCATTTCCATTCAGGTATAGGGAGGGGTTGCAATAATCCCGGTGGCTTTTGGTGTGAAGCCTTTACCTGCTGGCAAGTGAAACATGAATTCACAAACTCAGCAACATCTTTCTTCATTCCCGACCACCAAAAGTATGAATGAAGATCCTTATACATCTTCGTAATTCCTGGATGAATAGATAATCTAGAACAATGAGCTTCTCGTAAGATGTCTTTCCTTAGTTCAGGTGTGTTTGGTACACAAACTCTGTGATGATTATACAGTAAACCATCTTGTATCTGGAATCCCTCTATCTCATTCTTCTCAAGTTGTTGTTTCAAGTCTTTAAGGACTGGATCATCCTCCTGTCCCTTCTTTATTTTATCCCATATTTCTGGTTTGTATCGATGAGGAATAGTTATAGTATCAGCACTACTATCAAATGGTTTCCATTCACTTAACGTTGATAGTAAACCCCAGAAGTGGATAGCACTCACTAACCCGGGTGAATAAGTTCTTCTGCTAAGTGCATCTCCTACGACGTTTCCCTTACCAGGGTGGTAGGAGATAGTGCAATCATAATCTTTCAACAACTCTAGCCACCGTCTCTGTCTCATATTGAGCTCCATTTGATCAAACAGATATTTCAAGCTTTTATGATCGGTGAAGATTTCAAAAGTAATACCATACAGGTAGTGTCTCCATATCTTTAAAGCGAAAACTACGGCAGCTAGTTCAAGGTCATGTGTTGGGTAGTTCTTCTCATGTGTCCTGAGCTGCCGTGATGCATACGCAACTACCTTACCATGTTGCATAAGAACCGCCCCAAGTCCTTCTTTAGATGCGTCAGTGTACACTGTAAACCCTTCACTCCCGGAGGGTAGAGTAAGGATGGGTGCAGATGTTAGGCATTCTTTCAGTGTCTGAAAACTAGCTTCACATGTATCAGACCATAAGGGACCTCCTTTTGAGTTAGTCTAGTCATTGGCAATGCTATTCGTGAAAAGTCCTTCATGAATCTTCTATAATATCCAGCTAAACCCAGAAAAGATCGTATTTCTGTGACAGTCTTCGGGCGTTCCCAACTCATCACTGCACTAATATTTGTAGGATCAACTGATATACCTTCCCCAGAAATAACATGGCCTAAGAAAGATACTTCAGATAGCCAGAAGTCACATTTACTATATTTAGCATACATTTTGTTCTTCCTTAGAGTTTCAAGTGCCCGCCTGAGATGATGTTCATGCAGATACTTATCCTTGGAGTAAATAAGCACATAATCAATAAAAACTACTACAAAGTGATCTAAGAACTCCTTGAATACTCTATTCATGAGATCCATGAAGGTTGCTGGGGCATTTATTAGTCCAAAAGGCATAACTAAGAATTCATAATGTCCGTATCTAGTTCGAAAAGATGTCTTGGGAATATCTGTATCTTTAATTTTCAACTGATGGTATCCAGATCTTAAATCAATCTTGGAATACACAGTTGAACCTTGTAACTGATCAAAGAGATCATCTATTCTTGGCAGAGGATACTTGTTCTTTATTGTCCTCTTCTTTAGTTGTCTATAGTCAATGCACAACCGCATCGACCCATCCTTTTTCCTAACAAATAAGATAGGTGCACCCCATGGTGAAGTATTAGGACGAATGAATCCTTTATCTAATAGTTCTTGCAATTGTACCTTTAACTCCCGTAACTCAGCTGGTGCCATCCTATACGGAGGGATAGAGATAGGCTGAGTATCAGGTATGAGAGATATTTCAAATTCAATATCTCGCTCAGGTGGTAATCCAGGTAGTTCCTATGGAAATATATCAGTAAACTCGCACACTATAGGCACATCTTCTATCATTCTTTCTGACCATGATATAGTGGATACATAAGCTAAATAACCTTGGCATCCTTGCTCTAACAACTGTTGTGCCTTCAATGTAGAGATATATTTGATATTATCATTGGATGTCTTTCCAATGAACTGGAACTTTATCGAGTTAGGAAGGTGAAATGTTACTGTCTTCTGGAAACAGTCAAGACATGCATGATGCCTTTCTAACCAATCCATTCCTAGTATAAGATCAAAGTCCTCCATTTCGATTAGTAGTAGTGAAACAGGTAACTGATGTCCTACTATCAGTATTATACAATTATCCAGGATTTCTCGGATTATAAATACTTGTCCTCCTGGTCCATTTATCAGATAGGACTGTTGTACTTCTATTGGTATCTTACCCAAAGTGGGTACTAACCGTCGAGCAATAAATGAATGTGAAGCACCAGAATCAAATAAGGCATGTACTGAAAAGTCATGAATAGTAACAGTACCTCGTACGACTGTGCCTGAATTGTAGGCTTGTTCCTCAGTAATTGCATTTAGCTGGCCATTAGGAATAGGCAAGCTAGAACCCGCAACACTTTGTGGTGGTTGTTGTGTAGGAGACGCTCCTTGTGAGCCTCGACCTCTACCATGTCTTCCTCTGTGTATTGCTCCATTGCTCGAGGTGGATGTTATACTATTAATTGGGGTTGATTTAAACCCTGAACCTCTCAACTTCGGACAATCTTTCTTGATGTGGCCTTCTTGACGACAGTAAAAACACACACGTGCTCCCGTTTGAGCTGAAGATCCCGACACAGAGGTGCTAGCTCCTGCTGCTGAGTTGCGAGGATATAGTGGAGGTCTAGAGAAATCCCTTCTTCCAGATAATTCCTGGCCCAAATTCAGTGGCGAGCTTATATTAGACCCGACTGGATGATAGCGACGATCTCTATGGTTATAATGTGACTTGCTTTTGGATGATCCACCATTAAAGTGGAAACTTCTTCTTTGGCGGTTTTCATCCCTCTCCATCTCAATACGAGAGGCGATGTCCATTTCTTCATCTACGGTTGTGGCTCTAAAACCAGCAAGCTTTTCTCTTAGATCTCCTGAAGACCGCTAACAAATTTGGTAAGACACTCTTGTGGTGAAGCTTCTAGAGCTGGTGAGTACTGTAGTAGCTCAGTAAAGTGGATATGATAATCTCTTGCGGTCTTAGAACTTTGATTCAGAGAAGCCAACTCTCTCCTCTTTAACTCTTCCCAATGAGAGGGACAGAAATGAGCTCGGAACCTCTCTTCAAAGATATCCCATGGAACAGGATCTGCTAATTTCTTGGAAATGGCTCTCCACCATCGTCTTGCATAGTCTGCTAAGGAGTAATCGGCAAAGTGCACCCAAGTATTTGCTGGTGCGTGTATTATTCTCAGCATCCTACTGATGCCATCAAGCCATAATTCAGCCTCGGCAGGTGTCTCTACACCTTTGAATCGAGGAATTTTTCCCTTTCGGTAATTATCTAGTAATGTTTGGTGTCTAAGAAGGGCCTTCTCCATTTCTCCTTCAACCGGGGTAGGAGCAGACTCAGTTGAAGGATGGTAACTAGATTCTTCCTCAGAAAGATGGACAGAACCTTTAATCCTAGCATCCGCAGGCTTAGATGCCTCGGGTCTCTCAGCCTGTGCATTGAGCCTCTCCTCCAATGCTTGTTGCCTTTGCCCCATGTCTTGGAGCATTGCCATCTAGCCGCTAATTGTCTAGACATGTCTTGATCTGCCATGATCCTGGAATGATTCAAGGTCAAAGGTCAGATCCTATATGTCATAGCATGATGTACATAAGGGACAATGACTTGTGAATGGTACTGCAGTCATTTATTAAGATCAAAGGATCTTAATACAACCTTAGTTTCTGAATACCGCTCATAATTATTAATTACTAAATAAATTACTGGAGTAACCAGGCTCTGATACCAATCTGTAACCACCCCGTTTCCCGGGCCGTCGGATCCTCCCATATCCGGATCTGGTTACTCAACAATAATTTATTCAGCAATCACAACTAACATTCAGAAATAGACTGCAAATAAAAATACTCAGAAGAAAGTATTTCAACACTTTTCCATTCACAAACTAAAGTTCAGATGATACACTGTACCACTATAACCATTTACATTTACATCATCTTAAAAGGGAAATATACAAAAGATTACTAACTACTTTAAAGAAAGTAAAGCTACTGTGGCTGGCTGGATGTCTAGTATGTAAGGTGGATGATTTTTTTTAGAGTCTTTGCGATGGCTCACCGATACTTGTTGGGTTTTCCATAAATCATAGGATAAAAAATTAGCGAATGCTAAGTAACGAAGAAGAGAAAAGCAAACAAATTGTGTAATTTTTCAAAATTCATTGATATCACAAAAATTTCATTTCTTTTCATTAATTTAAGTCCTATTCCTTTCTATTCCACATCAGGGATTAGTCCAGGGGAACCCACCATTCTTGGACTCCGAAGCTGTGGATGCTTCAGGATTGGAGATTGTGTTGATCTTGGTAAGCTTATGCTGCCGCACGTCGCCTCAACCAATTCTTCAATACTACCCTGACAATTTCCTTTTCATTTATTAAACAGGGTCTCAACCCTTAGCCTAGAAAAACAAAAGAGCACACCGTCCTCAAGGACTCGGTTGCTTAAAACCTCAGGCTAACATTTAATCATATAACCTATCGGCTTTAAATACATGTTATCGTGACCCAGCCGCTATTGAACCACCCGTGCCTCCACATGGCACGACCACATCGCCCATCGTTCCAACCCGAATATATTGGCTCCCGGTACCACGCGTTGCAAAATCTTCATTTCGTGCGCACTTATCATAATAGGGCAACCGTGTACGACCTAGGTAGGGAAACGCCAATACGGGTTCCTTCCGACAAACCTACAGGTTGCATGCCCGACCTGTAGTTCTACTCCCAGTAATCCTTAACGTGACACATGATCCTTTTCAGGATCCATCTCAAATCACACCAATTCACATGATGTAATTCTTTCGTTAAGTCTTTGATTTGCATAAACCGCAATACTTAGTATTGACTCACATATATACTATTCATAACCATATGTATACTCCTATTTATGCCTATTTTAACTCCCAAACCCTAACTTTCAGAGCCAACGCATCAATTTGATGCGTAAATCTTATTTTACTAGGAATCACAAAGCAATTCTTCAGACTTTTTCAAAAATAACCAAAATTAGGGTTCTTCGTAGCAAAGAACACAAAATCAAGAATTTCAATAATTTCGTATGAAAACCCTTCAGCAAAAGGAAGAATTTTGTTACCTAATCGAGCTCTCTCTCGTGTATGCAAGGCTTTATCGAGTTTCGTTTTTAGAAAGGCTATTTTAAGGCTCCTGAAAAGATCGAATTTCATTTTTCGTATCAAAACGCTAAGAACATGTTACGAATGCGAAGAACGAACGAAGAACGCGAGGAACGCGAAGAACACGAAGAACGTCAAGAACATATTTTCTCTTAAAATTTCGGCAGAGTTTCCCCTTATATCAGGACATATTTCTCGGAAAATTTCGGCAGAGTTTCTCCTTATATCGGGACATATTTCTCAGAAAATTTCAGCAGAGTTTCCCCTTATATCGGGAAATATTTCAAAATAAAAACGAAAAGAGCTTCCTCTATAAAATCAATCGAGAGAAAAATAACAACGAAAAGGAAAAAAATATACTCAACAACAAGAGATGAAGAACCGGTAGACACCACACATCTTAGGTGAGTGAACATGTGACGAATTACAGGGTCACTGACGTGCATAACCGCCCGCACCTAAGTAGGGTATTACACATATTTCTCCATCAAAATAACTATAAAAGTATAATACGAAGAATAGAAACATAAATGATAGAGAATCAGTAGACACCACGTGTCTTAGATGAGTGAACGTGTGACGAATCACAGGGTCACTAACGTGCATAGCCGCCCGCACCTAAGTAGGGTGTTATACAGATTTCTCCTCGAACCACAACAGGAAAATGAATCGGAAAGAAATATGAATCAAAAACAAAACTTCGAAGAACAAGAGTATGAATTGAAAGCCTAGCTTACAAAGCAACTAAGAGAGGATCATACCTTTCTCCTCCTCGTTTTCCCGGCAGCGCTTCGCTAGCGCTCCTCCCTCGCCTCCCACTCCTCCTCCCAACCTCTCGACCCTAGCCCTTGGGGTGGTGGTGGTAGTGGAAGTTGTAGAGAATGAATGGGTAGGGGGGTCTATTTATAGGCCCCAGAAAACCACTAACCATGGTTAGAAAACCATGGTTTAGACCTTAACCATGGTTTAGCGGCCCATGGTTTTGGCCCATGGATTTAGCCAAAACTTATCCCAAACTTGGAGCCTAAGTTAGAACATTCTAGAGGATTCTAAATTCGCTAATGACGCTTAATTAACACTAATCGTGATTAACTTTCACTAATCGCAATTTAACTTTCGCGGCTTACGCTTATCTTTTGTTAACTATTGATTAGTGTTTACTAATGATCATTAGCGGCTTTCAATCGTCATTAATTTCTTTAATCATGTTTAATTAGTATTAATGACAGTCATTATGGATTAATGACTTCTCTTTCTTCGGAAAATCATAACAATTCGAAATGAAGTCCGATTCACACGAAACAAATTTCGTTGGTTTTCTCTTGATGAGCCGGATCTTATTATATAGGATCCGAGATATACCAAGTTCAAGGCTTTACAATACACTGGCGTGCTGGTGTGCTTGTAAGGGCATATGAGTAATACGATCTCTCAAAGGAATCATACGGGTTCAATATTGAACAGGAAGACATGAACTCACTCATGAGATATTGGGAAGAATCAAATTTCGTGCACGGTCATCTCGTTTTGGAAGCTTGACTAAATTTATAGGTTTGATATATACTTTTAGAAAGTATATGATCAAGACCTAGGTATGATATATGCTTTTGAAAGTATATGATCGATACCAACTCCCAATGATCGAATGCAAAACTTACTGATAAACCCCTGAAGTAGATAGTGTTAAATGGATCTTATACTTCGGGTTTATTCTGAGTCTTCCAGTAAGCAAGATGTACATGTATTGGGAATACCTGAGGGTGATGTGATCATAAACGATTGCATAACCATGATGCTTCAATTCCTAGGGAATGATGAAACGGGTCTTGATTTTAGTGAATCCTCTCAATAGCGAGGTAATCTGATCTTGATCCAAATGTTGGACATTGATCTAAATGTGATTCAAATGAAATGAGAAGATTAGATTTGCAGTATTGATTTAATCAAGCATCTATGGGAGGCCTGAGATCTGGATTTGAGATATGATCTCAATATCCAAGTCACTATACGTGGAACAATACAATCGCACTGTCCTTATCTCCATGTATCTGCGGAGAAAGCACATTATCCTTGAAAGAGTTCACGATAATTTTATTGTTGATTTTATATATCAAAGCATTGAGAAAATTGACAATTAAATATGATTTGATTATCATGGATAATATGAATTTGATTCATATTAAAAGGAGAGTTATCTTAGGTAATTAAATGTGATTTAATTATAAAAAGATATGAATAATGTTAATGTGATTCGTATTATTTGGAACATGAGAATAGAGACCCAAGATGATTAAATGTGATTTAATTATCATGGATATGAATAATGTGGATAGCACTATCCATATTAATCATATATATTATAAATGTGATTTATAAAATATGAGAGAGAGCTATTTGTAATCTACATTTGTTAATTAAATGTCAATGTGAATTGGATTCACATTATATTGAAAATGTAATTCACATTTTATCTTGGATTGCGAATGTGATTCACAATTTTCCAATGGCAATATTGCAATATGACAAAATAATTATAAAATATTTTTGTAGAATAATTTACAACAAGTGTTGTTGTAAATATTGGAGATTTCCATGGAATAATGTAATCTCATTAGATATCATGAGATTACATGAGATTGTCACCAAATCCCTTATTATGGGAGGAAATCTTCATTCCATAAATATCCATGCTTGATTGATTTAATTTGAGAATAAATCATATTGATTTATCAATATGTATTTAATCGAAATTAAATTAATTGTTGTTGATTTTTTACCAACAAAATCTTGGCTATTAAAAGAAACACAAATCAATGTGAGCCATTGGATTTGTGTTGTCCATGGATTGAGATCCATGGATCCCAAAATATTATAAAAGGAGAGGCATCCATTGCTCTTCTTGGTTACAACACAATGAGAAACACAACTCTCTCTCTCTAATTTTTTCTACACGCCCTCTCTATCTCATATGGCCATCCACGTTGGAAGCCCTAGAGAGATTCTCCATCGTCGCAGCGTCGTCGTTATGCTACCCGATCATTTGCTCATGGATCTCTGTCTCCTTTAGTGTATCTCACTTGTAAATAAGATGTCGTGTCTCGTGGGACGAGATCAGGAGATCCGTTGCTTGGATCATCGACTTGGATTGTGAAGAGCATGTGTTTCATCAACACGCTCGCAACCGTCTCCTCTGTCGGATCGGACTTGAGACAGGAGGTCTCTTCGTTTAGAGACTCGATTACAACCACGCTTCAAGGGGTAATCCTATTATTTGTTTGTGGTTTAGACGAAACGATCCGAGAATTGTTCTTGGATCATGTGGTTTCATCACATGAAAAAATTTTAATTTCTGTTGCATCGAGCAACTAGTGCTACTAGTCGCTCCCGATTGCATACGATGCGTTCCTCATGCTTCTGTTATGCGCTTAAGGATCTCCCCATATCCTTCATGAACCCCCTATACTTGGGCTTTAGAGGGATAATTTATAGAAGAAGAGAAAGAAATGAGGTTGTCGAGATTGATAAGAAAGAATATAAGTGATGTATACACAATGATATCAATTCCCCAATACTTAGGCTTTGGTCAACCTAAGTATGATCGAATAATTAGTAGTGGAAGACTGGTTAGATTTTGCATGGATATACATGTGATCGGTTGTACTGAAGGGTCCATACGAGCCAAATGAGTCTTTTGTTTGATATTATATACTGTGTGAAGGATATCTGCTCTACCGGAACCAACTGCTCGTTAGATTCTACAGAGCGCATGAACAGTTTTCTATTAGCTGTGAAGGGATGGGAACCATCTATGAGATTTGTTATCTCTACACTTCTGTTGTAATGCACTTTCTTAATAGCATAGGGACCCATCCATTTAGATTTTAGCTTCCCATGGAAAATCTTCAACTTGGCCTTTAACAACCACAATTTTTGTCCATGTACAAAACTCTTGCACCTAATGTGCTAATCATGCCACCTTTTAACCTTGTTCTTATAAATTATGGTGTTGTCATATGCTCAATTTATAATCTCCGTGAGTTCGTATAAGTTCAATTTACGGTATGATTTCCCAAAGTGATACCTCCGATTTATTTTATTGATTGCACATTCTGATTTATGAATTAACTCTTCGGGCAAATGGCATGCTTACCATAGATCATCAAAAAAAGTTAAGTATAGAGTGGGGTCTTGTAGGCTGTCTTATATGCCAATAGAACCTGGCCCAAGAGTTGGGACTAGTTCTTCCTATCGGGACGAACCAGCTTCTGAAGAATATTCTTCACCCCTCAATTTGAAACCCCTGCCATACTATTAGACTACGGGTAGTAAGGACTAATTATTCAGTGCTCAAATCTATAGTCCATAGCTAATGATCTGACACTTCAGCTCACATAGTGGCTACCCCCATCAGAAATAAAAACCTTGGGGGCCATAAACCTTGTGATGATATGATCTCTCATAAACTAACATACAGTTTTTTTATCTGGAGCTCGGGTTGAGATAACCTCCACCAACCTTGACAAATAGTCAACAACCAACAAGATGTACTAATGTCCATTACTGTTAGGAAAGGAACCCATAAAGTCTATGCCCCATGTGTCGAAAACATCACAGAAAATGACTGCCTGCATGGGCATCTCATCTTTGTACCTAACATTCTATCCCATCCTTTGACAGATCGGGCATGACCGTGCAAAATTAAAGGCATATCTAAACAGAGTCGGTCAATAAAATCTACATTGGACTACCTTGTACGTGGTTCTTTTTCGCAAATGGTGTCTCCATATTCAAGTGTATGACAATGTGTGAGGACACTCTTATATTCCTCTTGAGGAATACATGTTCTCCATACAAAATATGTCCCTTCAAAGAATAGAATGGATCCTCATAGTGTTACCTCCTCAAATCTTATTTTAGTCAGTCAATGCTTCCCCTAGTCAAACCATGGGGAACTTGCTTGGAGATCAGGAAGTTCACCATGTTGGCGTACAATGGGAGTGAGTCAATAGTACATATTGATTCGTCTGGGAAGGTCTCTCTGATCTGTTCAAACTCAGGGGATTCCTTCAACTCAATCCGAGATAAATGATTAGCCACAACATTCTTCACCCTAGTTTTATCCTTAATCACCAAACCTGTAGCAGTAAAATCCATCAAAGAAGATTTGCTTTTGCATCGTTCTCTTCCATTAAGTATCAAATGGTTGTGTGATCTGTGAAGGTTATCCCCTTGGAGCCCAACACGTAAGATCTAAACTATTCTAGGGCTCAAATTACTGCAAGAATTTCCTTTTTCAGTCACTGTATAATTCTTATCTGCAGGATCTAAAACTTTTCTTGTGTAGTGCATGGCATACAGAATCCCATCCCACCTTTATCCGAACACATCTGCTATAGCGAAATCTAAAGCGTCAGTCATGATCTCTATAGGAAGAAACTAGTTAACATCTTGTAGGATTGTCGAGTCACAAATCTTCCTTTTCAAAAGCTCAAAGGCCTCTAGAAACTTGTGATCAACAATAAACTTGGTGTATTTTCCTAAGAGCTTAGTTGGTTGGCAAGAGATCTTTGAAAATCATGAATAAATATCCAATAAACTTCAACATGTCCAACGAATGACCTCACTGACTTCACGTTGGTTAACAGATCAAGTTTCATATCACATCCACCTTGGCAGGGTCAACCTCCATACCCTTCTTGGAGATGATGTGACTCAACACTATACCCTATGTCACCATAAAATAGCTTTTCTCCCATGAGAGTACCAGATTCACCTCACTACACATCTTAAGGACTCGATCCAAGTGTACTAAACATGTATCAAAGGAATGACCATGGGCTGAGAAGTCATCCATGGAAACCTCCATGAAATATCCCACCATGTCGGTTAATACAACAACCATGCACTAGTGAAATGTACTCGAGGTGTTCCAGAGTCAAAATGGCATGCACCCGAATGTGTAAATGCTTAATAGACATGTAAATGTGGTCTTTTCTTAGTCCTCGGGAGCAATTGATACCTGATTGTAGCTCGAGCACCCATCAAGAAAATAGAAGAACGCTTTCCTTGCTAGTCTCTCCAGAATTTGATCGGTGAAAGGAAAGAGAAAGTGGTCTTTCTTGGTCACGACATCCATGCTTGTATTCAACATAGATGTGTCATGATGTGGGTACTCATATTGTGATTTCTTCTTCGTTGGTGACCATTTGAATTCTCGACTTCTTCAAGACAACATGAAGTGGGGCCACCCACTTGTAATCAGAAATGGGGTATATACATCCTGCTTTACACCACTTCATAATCTCTTCCTTTACTACTTACCACAGATTTGGATTAATTCTTCTCTAGAATTCATGGGAAGGTCTCACATTATCATTGACATATATGTTGTGTGAGTAGAGAGAGGGATTAGTCCCCACAAGATCCAACACTGTCCAGCCAATCGCTCTGTGGTTCCACTCTAAGACTTCTAAAATCCTAGACTCATGCTCTAAGGTAAGGTCAACACTAATGATCACAGGATATCTCTCTTTGGGTCCCACAAGAAAGTCATATTTCAGTGTAGGAGGAAGTGGCTTCAGCTCGATTAATACCTTAACGTCAATCAAATTTGGTTGAATCGCCTATGTATCTAGGTGAGTGTTGTATGGATATGGATCTATCAGTCTTGCAGTTGCCACCAACTCTATTGTATTGGTAGTCAGATCACCAAATATGAGTTGTATGTCGACAAAAGCCACATCCGACCTATCATCCTCAATCTTGGGTTGTCCTAAAAGAAATGGGACTGATAGGTCCAAACAGACCTATGAATCTCCAACAGTGTAGGGGATGAATGAAAAGTGTTTTCTTGAATGAGATGACAAACCAAATGATCAACAATGTCCTCTCCAAATTAGAGCAAGTTTGTGGTGGGGTTTTATCTCCATGGCCCAACTGTCGTGATTGTGTTGCATTCTTCCTCAGACTCGGAAGTTCTTTACTCGGTGTTCGATTATATATTAGGTATTGAAATCTAGTCTGCTTCATTTCTAGTTCAACTTCACCAATTTGATCTTTATTAAGGTATAGTCAAATAGGGCTCCTATGATCCAAAGGAAGGGCTTCCCTAAGATCATCTGGGAATCTTTCCAATTCCTAGGGACATCCATGTCAAGTACTGTAAAATTCACTGGATAACTTTATCCCTGGATATTGATTACAACATTCCTAATCTCTCCCCTAGGTCTCATAGTTGATGTATCGGCAAATTGAAGTATGGCTCTTGATTTCCTAAGAGGTACCAGATTAAGACATTCATAAAGTGTGGTGGGCATGAGATTGATAGAGGAACCATTGTCTAATAAAGTTCTAGAAAACTTGATCTCATTGATCTGGATGGTCATTAAGTGTGCACCCATGTCTCGCTTCTTACTTGGAATCTCATTTCTGATTAATCGAGATGTAGAGATAAAGAGTATATTCTTCTTTGTTTGTCTTGGGTTATTTCTACTTGCCCTTAGTGTGCATCTCACCTTAAGCTATATTCTAAAAGCCATGTCTTTTTCTATCATTTCATCTAGGGAAAGAGTGCCCTTGATGTTTTCCTTACAGATTTGTGCCATCTCTTCATCATTTGTTTGGTTTTTTTAAAGTTAGATACTCCCATACTGCTACTTTGTGATAACACAAGAACCATAAATCATATGAAGGAACCATATGGCATCAAAAGAGGAAGCACGTGGAAAGGAAATGCCACATCATTCGGGAGATACAAAAACGTGGTGACATTGTCATCACTGAGGTGGCCTATGACAACGATGTTGCTGATCCTCTTACCAAACCTTTGATACAAAAGTTTTTCGACCAACATGTAATGAGCATGGGTTTAAGATTGTAACTGAATGGTTTTGAGGGATAGAGGGAAATTGTTAGTTATGTGAACCTGAGGCAAACTATTTCTACGATAATCGTTATTGTAATGTTTAATACATAAATAAAAGTTATTGATTTATTTCACTCCCTATCTGATATTAAATGAATGAATACGCTATAAGGTCCCTTAGTACAATGAGGGTTATGTACCATGGCCATCTTAATGATCATACAATTATTGATTCAATTATTGAATTGTAGAGGTTGGTGCATTAATGAATATCTAAAGAGTTAGATTGAGCACTCATCAAGCACTATCAAATGATTATTAAGATATGATCTCCAGCATGAGTAGGAGAGGATAATCCTTTCTCTATTGGTTTATGTCCGACTAACCTCTTGATGCAATTCCTCTACATAGGAATAGTGCTTCAGAGGTGTCAGATTAGTTAGGTCAAAGAGTTGACTTAACAAGATCAAGATAACCAAGTCCTATGTCCTACATTATCACGATATAAGCAAGCATCCTTTGAACAGAGACAGATGCATTCATATATGTTGAAGTATGTACATTTAGCAAACTGATAGGTTGATGGCCTAATAAAGGTATATATGCAGTCAAGCTGGTGTGCATACAAGGACATATGAATGATACAATCTCTCAAAGGGATCATACAGATTCACTTGTGAATCGGAAGACATGAGCTCACTAATGAGGTATTGGGATCGATCAAATTCCATTCATGGTCTTGCTTTGGAAGCATGACAAGAATTTGTAGGCATGATATATGCTTTTGGAAAGCATATGATCGATACCAACTCCCAATGACCAAATGAGAAACGTAATGATAAAACCCTAAAGATGACAAAATAAATTGATCATATCATCGGGTTTATTCTATAACCATGAGTACATGTATTAGGAATATTTAAGGGTGATGTGATCATAAATGATTGTATAACCATGATGCTTCCAATCCAATGGAGTGATGAAATAGGTACAAATTTTAGTGACTCGTCTTATTAGAGAAGTGATATAATCTTAGTCCAAATGTCGGACATTGATCTGAATATGATTTAGATGTAATGAGAAGATTATATCTACGATCTTGATTAAGTCAAGCATCTATGAGAGGTCCCCAAGATCTAGATTTGAGATGTGCTCTCAATATCCAAGTCACTATACGTAGAACATACAATTGACATGTCCTTTTCTCCAAATATCTGCGGAGAAAGGGCACTATTCTAGAAAGAGTTCAAGAATAATTTCATTGGTAATTGTGTATCGAAGCATTGAGATATAGATAATTAAATGTGATTTAATTATCATGATTAATGCGAATTTGATTCATATGCATGATAATGATGATCCAATATCATTAAATGTGATTTAATTATTGCAAATATAAATAACGTGGGTAGTATTATCCATATTATTCATATATATTATATGTGATTTATAATATATAAGAGAGACATGAAGACATTTGTAAATATCATTTACAATTTAAATGTTGATGTGAATTTTAGTCACAGTGGACATTTAAATGAAAATGCAAGTTACATATTATTTTGGGTTATGAATGTGATTCACAAATTTCCAATTGCATGATAGATATTTCACCAAAATAATTTGGAATTATTTTTTGAAATAATTTACAATAAAAATGTTGTAAAATTATTGAGAAATTCATGTGATGTGTAATTTCATGTAAAAGGAGAAGGAAATCAACTTCCTATTAGGAGAGGTTGGACGGCCACAAAGTCCTAATAGTACTCGTGGTCGTCAACACCCTTTTGGAAGGAGGCTTGCCTCCTTCCTATTTCTCCAAGGTTGACTAATTTAATTAAAATTAATTTATTATTATTATTCATTATGAATTTTATTTAATCTAATTATATTAGTTGTTGTATTTTTACAACAAAATCACGGCCATTGAAAGAAACACAAATCAATCTCAACTACTAATTTTTGTGTTGCTGATGGATTGAGATAAATGGACTCCCAAAATATATAAAAGAAGAGGCAACCCTACCTCTTCTTTTTTGCACACAAAAATTACATGTGTTATCTCCTTCTCTCATTCTCATACACAGGCCAACTTCTCTCCTGCAAGAGTGGCCATCCACCTCTTTCCCTAGAAAAGACCGTTATTATCACCACATCATTGTACCACTCCTTTGATCGCCCATGGATCTCTGTCTCCTTCGGTGCACCTCGTTCGTCAAAAAGACATTAGATATTATGTGATGAGATCAGGAGATTTACTGCTTGGATTATCAACTTGGATTGCGAGGAGCACACATTTCATCAGTGCGCTTGCAAGTGCCTCCTTTGTTGGATCAGACTTGGGACAGGAAGTCTCTTTATTTGGATACACGATCGCTATCATGCTTCAAGAGGTGTTCCTACATCTCATTTGTGGTTTAGATGAAATGATTTATGAAATATTCTCGAATAATGTGGTTTCATCATTGAAATTTTTTTAAATTCTATTACACCAAGCAACTAGTACGACTAGTTGCTCTGATCGTATATGATGTGATCTTCAAGATTCCATGATGCACTAAAAGATATTTCCATATCCTTCAGTACTTGGGTCCAATGTGGACTTTATGCCCCTCTCAATACAAGTGTGATTTTTATTCCAAGTCATTTAAGCCAACTTGAAGAATTCAGTCTCGATTTTAAAAGTTTGATTATCATAGAATTAATGTGACTTCATCATAATACCCCTAATGTTTAGTTTGTTTTCCTTTTAATTGTTAAGTTGTAGAACAATGTGAAAAGAATCGGAAAATAGAATGCAGGTGAAAATTATTGATGCATGCAGTCATTTAGAGATACTTACAACGCTTCCCATCATTCTCTGTGGGGATGCTAGAGAATTTGTAAATATCTAATCTATATGATGCGAGTCGAGAAAACTGCTCCTAATACATGAGTTTTATTAGCAGGGAACAATTAGGTTGATATTTGCACTAAGTAGAACATATTACCTGTGTCTAATTAATGAATATTAAGATTTATGGGAATCTTAAGATACAAGTGTGGCCTACTTTACGATTTGAATAATTAAGACATGTGCCTAATCCTAAATTCACCACTCAAATCGATCCCCACTTTTGGTGAGAGTAAAACATATCTCGAAAAAACAAAGGGTTAGAGGGTTAGCATAGTCCGTTTATAAACATGCGAGCTCTCAAATGAGAGTCGTTGTAGATAACAGCATAATTAATTACCAACTAACAACACTAAATTACAACAAATTATTTATAACAATAAAACTAAACTACGATTAATTTATTAATTAGTTGAAAATGATTTCTTCTTAATCCAGCTACTTTGGACTCTACAGCTCATGTCCTCCACGTCTCCTCAAGTCATCTTTGTAAGCCTTTCCAAGAACAACAAGTGATTAGAATATTCAATAATGAATTAAGTTAATTACACAACATGAACATAAGAACAAATCAACAAAATCAAATAAGTCAATAAATTTCACTTAATGAATTATTAAAATATAAGTAAATAAATCAAATGGTCCCTGACAATGGAACCATATGATGAATAGTTAAATTGATATTTTATCTTATTCTTGTATTAATATAATCACTTAACTGTCAAGCAGAATCGAGTAGAAATCTCTGCGATGAGTGGCATGACTAGAAATAAGGGGAAATCCAGGGACAAAAGTAGGGACACAATCAAATTAGCTCGATTAATCTTGGATTAAATATTTAATTAAATTGATCATAAAAAATACATTAATCTCATCATCTTTTAATATATAAATTAGATTAATTTAGAAAAAAAATCCAAATTTATAATCAATTAAGAAGATCCAAAGGACTATTAATTCAATACACGAGTTAATCAAGCAATAACTATTTTCAACACTTAATTGCACCTTAATCTAAGAAATCGTGAAATTATTTTTAAAATAAGATATTTACGTATGAAAATTAATATTGTTTTAAGGACAATCAGTGTGTCAAAGATGCATTAAAATAGTTCAACATGACATTTGGATTAATTAATCAAGGTTTGAAGACATGTAAATTTCTCTGAATTTAATTGTGCGTAAATTGAATAAACTAGATATTTAAATTCACTATATGAAAGAACATTAAAAAACCTTTAATATGATGCCAATTTCATTTGATTTTGATAAAGTATGACAAAGTTATTAATCTTTAAAGTCGTGGGCGCAAGTGAAAGAAAAATAATTTATTAAATTTAAAACATCACAAATTTGTACAAACAAGGTCTAAATGTCAAATACAAAATAACTATAAGGGGATACATGCAAAATAACCAAATGCCAGAATTATGTAAAATCAGGAAGAGACTGGGTTTGGGATGCAAGAATCCCCCGAAGGTGTTATAGGGCACATGAGGCAGGCTTTATATGACTTAGAGCTTTGGGATAGCTAGCTCGGAGCTCTTGGAGGCTTGGGCCTATATGGTGTTGGTTGGAGCATCTGGTTTGGTTCGGGTACATCGAGGTGGGAGGTCTAAAGCGGTGGCCTGACATCAAATCAGGATCGTAGGATCAACCTAAATTACTTGAGATCTGATGGCTACTACTCCTTCGGGTATGATCCCTCTTTCTCACAAGGTGGAGCACATGTAGTGCTCCAGAGAGGCACTTCGAACTCCTCTATTGAACCTCGTGGGATACCAAAGAACAAGGAACCTTCTAAAGTCCCTCAGAAAGTCGATGAAGAATTGAGGAGATTGTAGGAGTGTCTGGAATGGGTGATCAATGTTATCTACTTGGAGGCGAAGGAGGTCATAAGATAAGCTTTCACATCTCTAGACGTTGAAGTTCTTCGATATCCTATAAATGTTAGTCCTAAAGCTGAAGCACAAGAGAAATTTCTGGAGTGAAATGAGGTGCCTAGAGGGATCGACGAAGATGGATCTGGAGTGAGCTATAATGGGTTTCTTCCTTGAGTTGAGGAAGAAGGTGAAGTGAGGTGTAAAGAATGATCGAGCTCGATGGATTCATCGAAAGTGATGGTGGGGATGGTGAAGTGATGAGGATGGTGGTGAGATTATTATATTGATGATTAGGTGCATGTGGTATGTGCAGAAACAAAGGAAAACAAAGAAAAAGGAGAGGATGCTTATCTGGAGACTGAAATGGAGATGAAGCAGAATCAAGAACATGGACTCAAGGGTTGAACGAGAGCCGAGGATGGATCTTCAAAAGATTTTGTTCTTGGTTGACCTCAATGTCTAAGTGAGGAAGCTCGAGCAGTAACTTGCTATGGTCTGCAACAAGGAAAATTCTATGGATCTCGCGGTACTAGAATCATTGTCATCGCATCTCTCTCAACCTCTCATGTCACTGTAGGAAGGGAGATTTTCATAGATTGTTTGCACAATAACTGGATGCCCATGATAGTTGGAAGAGAGGAATTTTTGTTTGGGCTTCCAAGAAGTTCACGATGATTCTCGAGGGTCATTCAGGTGGTTGGTGCACGTGAGGAGATCAGGTGGTTGGTGCACGTGAGGAGATCAGGTGGTTATGGGAGAAGTTTTTGTCACACGAAGCGACCCAACCTTGGGGGGAAGGCAGTTGGAGGTGGAAGACAACATGTGGATTGTCTAATCTTGAGCAAACGGTGGGGGAATGTGCACATAAGTAATGATTAGCATCGCTTAATCTTTTGATCATGAGACTCAAGGGGAAGCGAAACTTGGTCGTCAGGGGATCATCTGATCAGTGTACATTCAATTATCTTGAAAATAAGAGCAAATTCGAAAGAATCGAAATTCTTATGTGAAACTTGGGTTTTGAGCCCCTATTGTATATTATACATATTGAAAAAACTACCTTTATTTTATACTGATTATTAAAAATACAAAAAATAGATTAGTTTATAAATATTCCTTTCATATTCTCTCTATTTTTTATTTTTCTCTTATTTAAAAATGACAAAAAATCTACAAAAGATAAAAATGTTGTATTTTACACCTACAAGGTATCCCAAAAAAATATTTTTGTATAAGTTACTTCTTTTGATTTTTTATCATTCATGAAAGTTGTAGATGTCGTCGAGACAAGAAACTTTTGTTTTGACCACTTTTTATTTCACCCCTTTTTGTTATTCCTTTTTTATTTTCCTTTTGATTAATTTTCTATTTTTCTAGAACCGGCACGTGTAGCTCCTTGAGCTGCCATGTGTCATGCCCATTTTTATTTTAATTATTTTTTACATTATTATTTTATTTATTTATTTATTTTATAATTTAGTTAATTCAATTATTCTTATGTATTTTTTATTATTGTTTACTATTTTAATTATTTATTTCATTTTAATTTACATTTTCTATTTTCCCTATTTTTATTTTTATTATTTATTTTACCCCCTACAACATTATCGCACACTTAAGAATTTTTTTGCCATTTCATTCTCTCTCTCTTCTCTGATATTCTCTCTCTTTCCCCGTCGATCTCCCTCTCACGTGCAAAACTATGCAACCCATGCACAGTATCTGCCTCCCCCTCATCTCGCTTGTTCTCTCTCCTTCTTTAACTGATTCATCTCCCCTCACCCTCACGTTCTCCGCCTGCCATCTCCTCCCCATGCGAGTGTCCCATTCTTTTAACCTCACCAGACACTTTCTCTCTCTCTCTCTCTCTCTCTCTCTCTCGCCCCTAACCGGCTCGTGCTTTGCACAGGTGGTTGCGCACCAATTTCCTCCACTTCTTTCGTAGTTCCAGCTGACAGACCACTGCCTTCCTCTCACTCAATCCCACGAATAGCAACCGCAACAGCGTGCGCCCCCCCCCCCTCTCCTTCCCTTCTCGCCTTCTAAACTCACCCATCTCCTCTAATAATTCCCTTGCATTACAGGGCGCAACCTCCTCTCCCACACATCTCTCTCCCCCGGTTTATATCCAATGTACCATGTATGTGTGCCATCACCCATATTTACGTCACCCACCTTTCCCACGATCTCCACCCCTCATCTCCCTCTCCTATGTCAACCACCTTTAAAAGACAACTTATGATTATCAAATTTGCCTCATTAATAATCAGAGAATGTCGTAGTATAGGAGGCATATTCAGCTCAGGAAAAACAACAATCTTTGAATGTTGTGGATTATTTTTACTTGGCAAGTCTGCCAAGGTCGAACACAGGGATACGAGCTACTCGATCTATTTATCGAATTTCGATCAATTAAGAGAAAGTGTGACTTATTTCTCATTTATAGGTCTTCATGCAGATGTAGAAGGTAAAATGTAGATTACAATGCAATATATGATGCATGCATTTTTTTAGTTGATTTTTGTGCAATTATAAAATGATGCGAGAGAGTATGCAAAGATTAATTACATGCAAAATAAAGGATTACAAAAATGCCTGGAAAGATCACTTAAATTGAGCAACAGAAAGAAGATTGAAATCAGGGTCGTTTTGATCATAACAATGTGAGAAAACATCAATTTTATGATAAGGCATTGGAGCAAGAGTCATTGTCTAACATGAAAATCCACTTCATTTAAAATTAGTGGCAGATGAGAAAATTAAACATGCCATGATGTAGATGAAGAAACAATGATCAAAATGACAATAAAATCATGCAATTTGGACCTACGATGCTCAAGTTATGAAGAAAATAATATAGGGGAATAATTGTAAATAAAATGCAAGAAATAAAGAGATAAATGTTACAAATAGGTCTCTGGAGGGACCCAAATGTAATTTCAAAAAAATCGACTGGCCCCTTATGCAAATTTTCCATGCGTGTAGGGGCTCCAGCGAGCACTATGAGGCTCTGCCAAGCTTAGTGAGACCCTCTGAAGGTCAGATAAGAATGCTGATGGGCTCACGAAGGTATTGGAGATGCGTTGAAGCTCCATTGGCGTCTAGAGGAGCAAGGCGGAGGAGCGTCGTCGGAGATTGAGGTGAGATTGGTGAGAGGATGTGAACTCAGACCATTGAAGTTGGTACCTGCAAGAGGGTTAGAGAGTACCCAAAGCGTGTGTGATGTGAGGTGAATGGGGGTCGTGTGGCATCAGAAAGTGGTGGCCCTTGCCTTCTTCTCCTGCAAAACAGGGGAGAAATAGGGTCGGAGCAGTGGAGGTTGTGGAGAAGGGGGGAGGTGAGCAGAGGCATCAGCGTGGATGAGGGTGGTGTAGCGAAGCTTAGCGGATGGTCAATGGCCAGTGAATGTGGCGGAGTATGGCAAGATAAATATGAGAAAGAGTGCAGAAAAGAACCTGGAGGTTGGGGAAGAACAGGCGAAAAAGGTGGCTTGTGTTGAGCTTCTCAGGAGGCTCGGTTCGTCGCACGACGAGAGTGGCCATGCACGGAGCTCAGCGGACACTGGAGGTGCCATGACATGGCCGGGAAAGCCATGGATCAGACCTGGGTGTCACGGCCATTATCGCCTCGACAAGGTCGCCCTCCGCTGTCACCGGAGGACGGAGGAAGCTAGGGAGAACGCCCGTGAAGTGGTGGATGGCGGTGAAGTATGGCGGAGGAGGGGTTTTTATAGGCAGAGTTGCAGGCATTTCTGGTGATGAGGGCAAGTGTTTGATTTGGTATAATGAAGGCTGGGAGTGATGGCGAGGGTTGATGGGGGTTACGTGAGGAAGACGGAGCGAAGGGTTATTTGAGGGAGCCATTAGGTCGAGGGGAGAGGGTCAGTAGGCGATGTGAAAATGGAAGGGGGCAGCGATTGTAACACCTGGAGGGGGAAACGGAGGCAGGAGTCAACTGGCGAGCCCTTGGATCTTGCGATCCAACGGCTGGGATGATAACGCGATTGGAGGGTAGTAATCAGATCCGATGAGTGAATCGGGTGGACGAGATGCGTGCGGAGGTGAGCGGTGCTGCTGATGAGAAGGAGGATTTGATCCAACGGTGGAGAAAAAGAGGCGATGTGGGTGAATGAGAGGCGTAGGATGAGACACGATCAAGCGGCTGTGGGAAAGGGGTGACGTGGCACGCGAAGAGCCATAGGATAGGAGGTGAGATCTAACGGTTGTGGATGAGGCGCTAGGGGGCAGTGAGGAGTTGATCTGATGTCAGATCAGACGGCTGGGGATTGGGTAAAGATGGATGGTCAATATGGGGGTTTGGTGAAGAAGATATGACAGCCTAGGAGGGTGCCGGGTGGCGGAAGGAGGAGTGGGTCACATGGATGGCCTAGGGGCCGCCACGTGGCCCAATCAAAAAATTAGAAAAAACGAAAAATAAAGATAAATACAAAAGAAATATTTAGAGGCAAAATTAGAATAAAATCAAAAAAGTTGTTCATCTCGATGAGATCTACAAGTTTCATGTTGGACAAAAAGCCAAAAGAGGTCGTTTATATAAAAAGTATTTTTGGGGGGATATTTTTATGGGGGTAAAAACACTAATTTTTATCTTTTGAGTTGTTTTTATATTTTAGTATTTTTAAAGGTTAGTGATATTATGTACAATTAATCTACCTAATTTTTAGGGGTTTTTGATGAAAAAATAATTACAAACAAATAATAGCTTATATACAAATAATTTATAGGTTAATTGTACATAATATAATACAATATAAAAAGGATGAATTATTAGTGAATTTAATTGGTTTGATTAAACCAGAGGTTTAATTATTGAATTTTAGCATGATGAATTCGAGATTCATCATACCCCTATACTTAAATCATGCTCGTCCTTGAGCATCTAAAGAATGAAGGAGTCGGATTAATTCCTGACAGTGCAAGTGAGGACTTCAAGTCTTAATCTTTCAAAGACCCTCAATTCAAGTGATCCTGAAATTATGGGCTTATCCATGCTTTAGTCAAAAGGAATCCAACTTTTCTAATTATGAGACTCTTTTTTTGTACATATAATACAAGGATATGAAATTTAGTGTCCGGCATTCATGAGAGTCGAGTCGAGGCATCACTTGAAGTTCCAATCCCAAAGCCTCATCCTCAATACTAGGGAATAAGTCTATTCTTTCTTCAGTCAACCGTCTCTTTATTTTGTCAGACTTGAAGTGTAGATGGATGGCCAGATGATGGAGGGCATATGATTGTGTCTATTTTTCTCTCCCTCACATCGGAACAAGGGACTTCTCGAGTGCCTTTTTGCTCAACACATGTAAACTTTTAGATTGTTGATCAATGTGTTCGTCAAGAAAGTTGGAGTTGTCTGCACTTGTTTTTCTAAGGGTACATCGGGGTGTGTCTCTTTTGAGTATCTAAGATACCTTCGACACCCAGACTTGTAGCATTTACGATGCAGAGCCTTTTTTTCGTGTCATCCCGACTCCTTGGTCCTAATTAGCGCTTGGTCCAAATGGACACTTTGAAAACATTTGGGAGCGCTCGCCATTGATGGAATCTCATTTATAATTTGACTTTGGATGATAGATTTTTTTTCTTTGACATTTCTTTGCTTTTGTTGGCTAGCTCCACTGCTTTTACCAAAAGTTGGCGCACACTAATCAACAGTTATCATTAAGTTTCATAACACCCGGGCACATAGGTAGATATCAAAGACATAGCATATAAATCTTGTTCACATACTGGCTAGGGTTTTGCTGACACTCAGGTTTTCTATGCCTTCATTAACTTTATCACATCCTCAAATATCATTAGATTGGGTTTAAACTCCTCTAGTCTTAGTTCCTCAAGTAATATCTCAACTCATCTCATCAATCATGCGGTTGTGAAAGTGATTGTGCTGATCATATTCTTTTGAAGGTAGAGATGAAGAGTGCAATATAGCGCTCAAATATTTCAAACCAGGGAAGTGCGGATAATTAAGATTGAAAACCCTAATGACTAAGGCATGTTAACTCAGACTCTCAAGATCATAGAAATCAAGTGTCCTCAAAATCCTCAAGCCTTGAGTGAATGTGAATGTGTCAGGAATACATCAACTCCTTAGTCAGTGATTTTTTGTGATTTTTTACTTTTGCAGATTTTTATGGATCCTATTTTTAATTTTTTTTAAATATTTCGAGAGACAATGACTGGCTTAGGCTCAAATGAATAAAAGTATCTACTCTCAGCCAGTATCAGTGTAAGTACAGGCCGATAGATGGACCAGTGTTCCTTAAGGACGTAGCCATATACATTGTCCTCTAAACCACCCAATCTGCTAAGGGAGACTGAAGTTCCGTCACTAAAAGTATCAACTAAGCCTAGTACTCAGAGACTAATTCAAAGAAATATTTTAATATTTTTAAAGGGGCTATTTACACAAATTAATCCCTCAATTTTTAAGAAAGCATTTTTACATGATTTTACAAAACTCAGTTCACAGGATTACTAAAATCAATCCCGAAAAAGAATTTTCAAAAAGTTTAAAAAAACGAGCTATGGCTAAAGTAAATATACAGTAATATACGGTATATCCCATATACTTAATATTTATTATGTCCTCATAGCACAAGTGATATGAAGCCATGGCTTAGTTAAATATACGGTGATGTAACAGAACTGAGGAGGAGGGTCCCCCTATACATAGGTCACAAATTGACCCAAGTACAAGAAGACATCACAAGGGAGGGATGAATAGGTGCCCCCCCCCCCTATACTTAGGCTACAAATAGACTAAGTAACGGATCTGAGTTAAGGGGGGTTTGTGTTTGGAGCAGTATTTACACTACGATACAAGGGTGGAGGGGGTGTTTCTACAAAAGAGGATGATGAGAGAAAGAGAGAGATTGCAAAATATACAGGGAGGAGGGAGATGGGGGGTAAGTGTATATGTGCAAAGGTGTGTATGTTTGGGGGGTAGATCATCTAGTGATCTACTTTTTTTCTTTTTTTTCACAAAATGCAAGCCCTCTACTGAGGACTGTTAAAATAAATATGTGCATGCAAGTCCTTTTTTTGCAAGATGCAAATGCAAGTAGACTGATAAAAATTCCTAAAATTTCTCCACTAAATACTTTGCAGCCTCTTCAGCGGGAGCTCCTGACTCCACATCACCGTGAAGATCAAGCGTCCTCAATCTTCATTGGCCCTGCCACAAAAGAGAAATGTTAGAAAATTATAGAGAAAATTAATCAGCGGAATGATGTAAAAAATAATGCATGAAAAGAAGACCTGTGCATCTTGAAAATATTCGACACTAAAAATAAATCAAAATTAAATAAATAAATAAATAAAGGTGAGATGTGTCCCGGCAATGGCGCCATTTGATGATTGTCAAATTTGCCTCATTAATAATCAGAGAATGTCGTAGTATATGAGGCAAATTCGGTTCAGCAAAAACCACAATCATTGAATGTTGTGGATTATTTTTACATGGCAAATCTACCAAGCTCGAACACAGGGACACGAGCTACTCTATCTATTTATCGATTTTTGATCAATTAAGAGTAAGTGTGACCTATTTCTCGTTTACAGGTTTTCATGCATATGTACAAGGTAAAATGCATATTACAATGCACTATATGATGCATGCATTTTTGTAGTTGATTTTTATGCAACTATAAAATGATGTGAGAGAGTATACCAAGATTAAGTACATGCAGAAAAGGATTATAAAAATTCCTGAAAAGATCACTTAAATTGAGAAACAGAAAGTAGATTGAAATCAGTGTCATTTTGATCATAACAATGTGAGAAAACATCTATTTTATGACAAGGCATTAGAGAAAGAGTCATCATCTAACATAAAAATTCACTTCATTTAAAATGGGGCAGATGAGAAAATTGTCATGATGTAGATGAAGAAACAAGGATCAAAACAACACTAAAATCATGCCAGTTGGACCTACGATGCTCAAGTTATGAAGAAAACAATGCAGGGACATAATTGTAAATAAAATGCAAGAAATAAAAAGTTAAATATTACAAATAGACCAATGGAGTAACCTAAATGTAATTTCTAAAAAACTACCTCGGCCCTTATGTAAATTTTCCAAATACATAGGGACATTTCTGTAAATTTCAAAAATTGTGAGGGACTCCCTGTAAAATACCTAGGCACGCACGTAGGCACGTGCCTAGGGACCAAAACTTAAATACAAAAAGCATCCAGGGTATTCGTGCAAATTACTCAGCCCCCACGTACAGTGCACGTGAGGGGGCTAGGCTCGGAAGGCTCGGCTAGTTCAGGCCACATGGCGTCAGGAGGAGACTTGGAATGAGATTCTGTAGACCCAAGCCTGGAGGTTATTTTGGAGGCTCGGGATGGCCACGTGTCTTCATAAGGGTCATCCGATCCAGTTGATCAGACGACATCTGCATCTTTGTGGACCACCGCAGGCCGCTAGAGAAGGTGGGGCTCCGGAGAGCACTATGAGGCTCCACCAAGCTCTGCGAGACACTCAGAAGATCATAGAAGAATGTTGATTGGCTCGCGAAGGTGCTGGAGATGTGGCGTATCTCCATTGGTGTCTAGAGGAGCAAGGCGGAGGAGCGTTGTTGGAGATGGAGCTGAGATCGACGAGAGGATGTGAACTCCGACCATTGAAGGTTGTACCTACAAGAGGGTTAGAGAGTAGCCGAAGCGTGTGTGATGTAAAGTGAATGGGGGTCGTGGAACGTCGGGAAGTGGTGGACCTGGTCTTCTTCTCCGGCAGAACAAGGGAAAAAGAGGGTAGGGGTGGGGGAGGTTGTGGAGAAGGGGGAAGGTGAGCGGACGCATCAACGTGGATGAGGGTGATGTAGCGGAGCTTAGCGGATGGCCAATGGCTGGTGAAAGTGGCAGAGTGTGGAGATATAAATATGATAAAAAGTGCAAAAAAGAACCTGGAGATTGGGGATGAACGGGTGGAAGAGGTGGCATGTGTTGAGCTTCTCAGGAAGTTCGGATCGTCGCCCGGCGTGTGTGGCCGTGCACGGAGCCCAGCGGACACTGGAGGTGCCGCGGCATGGCCGAGAAGTCCATGGATCACACATGTGTGTCGCGGCCATTATCGCCTCGACAAGGTCGCCATACGCTATAACCGAAGGGTGGAGGAATCTAGGGCGAACACCTTAAAGTGGTGGATGGCGATGAAGTGCGGCGGAGGAGGGTTTTTTATAGGCAGAGCTGGAGGCATTTTAGGTGGTGAGGGTGAGTGTTTGAATGGGTATAATGAAGGCTGGGAGTGATGGCGAGGGTTGATGGAGGTTATGCAAGGAAGATGGAGCGAAGGGCTATGTGAGGGAGATGTTAGGTTGAGGGGAGAGGGTCGGTAGGTGATGCGAAAATGGAAGGGGGGCAGCAATCATAACGCATGGAGGGGGAATCGGAGGTAGGAGATGATTGGTGAGCCGTTGGATCTTGCGATCCAAAGGCTGGGATGATGACACGATTGGAGGGTAGATCCGAGGAGTGAATCGATTGGCTGAGATGCGTGCGGAGGTGAGCGGTGTTGATGAGAAGGCAGATTTGATCCAATTGTGGGAAAAAGAGGCTACTGGGTGAATGAGAGGCGTAGGATGAGACTCGATCGAGCGGCTATGGGAAAGGGGCGACGTGGCACGTGGAGAGCCATAGGATAGGAGGTCAGATTTAATGGTTATGGATGAGGAGCTAGGCAGATTAAGTGGAGATGGACGGTCTAGATGGGGGTGGGGTGAAGAAGATCTGATGACCCAGGAGGGCATCGAGTGGCGGAAGGAGGAGTGGGCCACGTGGATGGCCCAAAGGACGCCACGTGGCCCAATCAGAAAATTAGAAAAAGTGAAAAATAAAGATAAATACAAAAGAAATAGTCAAAGATAAAATTAGGAAAAAGTTAAAACATGAAATTTGTACGTCTCAATGAGATCTATAAGTTTTATGTTGGACAAAAAACCAAAAGAGGCCATTTATACAAAAAGTATATTTTAGGGGTATTTTTAAGGGAGTAAAAACACCGATTTTTATCTTTTGAGTTGTTTTTGTATTTTTAGTTTTTTTAAAGGTTAGTTATATAATGGGCAATTAATCTACCTAATTTTTAGGGGTTTTTGATGAAAAATAATTACAAAATAAATAATAGCTTATATACAATTAATTTATGGGTTAATTATACACAATATAATACAATATAAAAAGGAGGAATTATTGGTGAATTTTATTAGTTTGATTAAGACAAAGGTTTAATTATTGGATTTTAGCATGATGAATTCGAGATTCATCAACACCCTATCTCCCACCTCACTACGGATCCGTCGTTCTCCTAGACAAGAGGCCACCATCTTCGATCCCCCGAGTTGTGACAAACCTCAAGGTTGCTTTAAAGGTGACGACAGCCTGAGTTCAACTCCAGGCAAGATCCGTGAAGAACTTCTCTATGGTTCGAGCTCCAAAGCATGTAAAGCTTCGCTGCATGCTTGCATCTCAGGGCGAGAAGAGAGAAAAGTCCGTCCAAGATTTTTCAACATTTCCAAGCATCTTATCCACACAATCTCAAAGGTAAAACTCTTTATGCTTCTCTCTCTTTTCACTCCTGCCTCTTTCTCCCTCCTCTTGTGTCATCTTCTGTCTTCTCCCTCGTTACCCAAACTCGACCTCACCTTCATCTGCGATTCGAAACCCCATCGCTGAGTCATCACCATATCCTAACCCCTCCATCTTCACCTATATCTCACGCAACTCCTCCATCTCTGGTGCACCCGATGGAACTTAATCTCCTAACTCCTCCACTACTCACGACAAGGAGCAACCCCATTCACTTTTTTTAACCATTGAGGCCGAGCATGAGCTCGAGCATAATCCCCTTACGGGTCACCTACGTATGGAATATCCAAGCATACACCTCTCACCAACCTCGCGCCCCCGCCCGACCTCCTCCACAGTCCTCTGCCCAGATCGCCATCAACCTGGAGCAGCCTCTACGTGCTTCCTCGCGTACCCAGCATCCTGCTAGCCCACCTCACATGCAAGGCATGTGAGGGCTAGGTCATTTGCAGAGAGACCTTGCAAGATCTGGCATTTACAAGATGCCCATTACCCAACTCAACCTTGTGCGATGCACATGCCAAGTGGAGAATTACACGCGCCCCTTGTACTCCTGGAGAATTACACAAGTGCCCCACCAGCCAACGTCATGCGTAACACATGCCACCCCAAGAACTTTTGCAGTAAATCCCAAGCGAGTTTAGGTAATTTCCATTAAGTCCATGAGCATCACATGTTCATTTATGTTATTATGTAATTTGCATATAGACCCATGCATTTGTCTTGCGATTTGAACCATCATTTGCATCAATTTGTCAGTCTAAAAATTGCATCATGTTGAACAACTTTTGCTTTATCATGTTGATATTTATTTGCAATTTTATGAGTAGCGTTGTGATTTATTATAAATATTTGTGGAAAATAGCATGATTTGGTCAATGTGTGTTCATTAATTCATATTAAACTATATGTTTCTCTAAAAGATCCAAAAAAATTCACAATAGGTAGATTTTAGGTGTTTTACATTGTGCCCAAATTTCATCTCATTTGCATGCATATCGAGATCACAATAAAAGAAGTGATTATTTTAGTAATTAATTTTAATTAATTCTAACTTAGTATTTTCAGGAATTATAAATTTTTCTGAATACCTCTTGTATAGACTTATCAAGAGTAATGTAATTTCTAGAAAATATTGATGTTTGGTATTTATTAAAATTAATTTTCTCATAATCACCTAGTTCGCGTTATTTAACTGATAATTAATTCATAATTCATCCAAAAATTTCAAAGTAATTACAGTAGCCTACTTTCATCACATTTCACATTCTAACCAAATTTGAGGATTTTCGGACTTATATTTATCGTAAATTGCATTTTAGTCCCCAAACTTAGTAAAAATCGCATGTCACTCACTAATTGCATTTAAAAATACCAAAAAAATGTCTCCTTGAAAACCTAACCTCTAGAACGACTTTAAATCAATCTAGGAGATAGTAGCCTCCTTGAGTTCGACCTTGGCCTTGCCCAAGTAAAAAACTTGATAGCACGCTTTACTTGGACAAATAATTAATTTAGCATTTTTTTATTAATCTGAATTTTCCCAACTACAATGAACAAATCAACATTAATTTCACATAACTAAGCAAGGGCATCTGAGGTTTCTTCAAAATGTTATCGTTGTTGAGGGAGGCACGTCTTAGGTTAATTTTTTAAAAATCTAGATTTTAGGTTTTTCGTCCCTAGGTAGTCTGACCCGTTATTTCTTGTTAATATTTCTCTATTTATTTTCTAGCATTTTTTGCTTTATTTTATTTCTATTCTCTAATATAAATTTTATCTTTTTATGTGATGGACTTAAAGCAGCTTTCATGAAGTCGACACATATCAAAGTACATTAGAAGACAACAATTCGTGGAGCGAGCCGGCTGCTGAGGCATCAAGAAGAAAATTTTAGTTGAGAAGAGAGATTTTAGTTTTCATTTTTGAATTAAATGTAGTAATTGCTTGATTTCTAGTGGATTCTGTTTGGAATCTCATGCGTGTATCAAGACTAGACATTGGACCCTTCGTGATCATGTGGTTGATTGGTGTATACTAGGACATGCACTCGTAGCTCTCAGAGCAAATCTTTTACTTGTGCTCATACTCTATAGGACACATCACACATAATGAGAAGCACTTAGACCACAAAGCTATTAGTAAAAATTATATTGTTCATCACTCGCTAATAGAACTACATGTCTAGGAACAGTTTTCTCGTTTGCATTCCATATAGTGTAAAATTTCAATTTTGTATTGCATCCCGTACGTAGAAAGATGGAAGAACTATAAGTATCCTTACTCAAGCATTCATCATCATTTATAGTTCACATCGACATTTTCCAATCCCCTCTCTCAGATTTTCTAACCTGGAATAAAGGAATTGGGTCTGGACGGTAGACGTGATTGCTTGTGTGAATCACAGTGACAACTAATCTCTAAAATTGGGACTGCTAATTGACTTAGACAAAAAATTTGACTAAAATTAACCCTTGTTTGCGGGAGAGCAACCCCGACAATATTTGAATTTACTTGTAAGTGAGAGAGAGAGAGAGACAACACTAGGATAGATCCAAGTCAAGATTTTCATATAGACTATTGGTTCTACAAAAATGATTGGCCACTTTTCAGTGATTATCTACAAGTAGTCGGTAAATGGTTCAGATTTCCTTAGCAGAGTTGGAGGTTTAGAGGACACTACATATGGTTATGTCCTGAAGTAACGGGTAGCCATGTTTTTACGATCCGCACTTACTTCTATATTGGTTAAAAGTGGGTGCAAATAGTCGTAAGAATCAGGCCACTCTATAGGGAAATACATGCACTTAATAGCTCATTAATCTTTCAAGTTTGCATTTATCGCCAATTAAATATGACAAAATATTTCGACATAACTTGTACAGCCCTCATGTGTGGAGTTGGTGAATTTGGGGTTTGCTCTTGTGTTTGTTTTGTGTATGTTCGTGTATGTTATTCTATGTACTTGTATATTTTCTAGATGGTGAGATATTGTCCCCATACCCTGACCTCTCTGGACATTCTCCCTCGACCATATACTTTTCATCTTCACCTTCTCCATCTTCCATGTATCCTCCACCATCCATGGGAGACCCTTACCCATGGTTGGTTCCACCTCAACTGGATTATGAACTCAGACCTTCGACTGACTTTCTCACTTCTTTGCATTTCTCACCTACCCTACCTTATTACACCCTTGATCAACTTCCAGCATGGGCTAACTCACCTTATAGTCGGATGCTTGCTGGAATCAAGGAACAATTCGAAGAGCAAGCCATTGCTGAGACAAATGATTGGAAGAATTATGTGCCCCCACATACCACATTCACTCATCACATGACTATTGAGACAGATCGGCAATTTACGCGTCCACATCCTGACTTGACCAAAGGACACAACTTGGTCGATCGATCAAACGAAATGGAGAGGCCTGGACCATATGATCTTCCTGACTTGGTTGACCCTAGTAATCAAGCCCACATTGACCAGCCTTCATATCACATATTTTGAGAGCCTACATATATGGGCTTAGACTCATGAGATACACTTACCAGTCCTCCGTTTATTGACTCCATTATTCGAGGCTCCAACCAATATATGTCATTCGGATGGTCCATACTCGACCCAGCATTAAATACCAGAGTCTAGGTATGTTGAGTATGAGACTTCAATATCTCGGCAGTATCCTCCGAGTAAACAGAGGACACTTTGGAGGTTAACATTTCTAGGATTGTGAAGACATACGAATTAATTGAGGATAAATTTTAAAAAAATGTCATCGACCGACTAATTTCAATTTATTCCATCTCAGGTATGGAAGTGGAGCATGGAATAAGTGGATTCAATGTTCAAAACTTAGAGGATACAAGGAGCTGGTGTTATACTTATACTTAGAGGAATCAATTCCATATGGTTGATACTTCCTCTAATCGGTTATCAAGTGAGAGGAAGTTGAGAATTGATTCCTCGAGGTGTTTCCCTAAACCCCTCAAGGCGTGTCACTCTCTTATTCCTCTCAATGATTCAGGTTCTAGAAAACAAACTAAAAAAGTTTCTTTCAACATACCAGAGAAGGAATTTTTAGAGTAATCATCATCGGGTTCGATGAGGTGGTTTATTTGAGTGAGATCAGTTTAGTTATTCTTAAGCCATCTCTGAGCAAGTAGTCTTGTGTCAACATCGACCCTCGTTGGATGATCCCTTCGCCTCACTATTATTCATCCAAGGACGATTCTGATGGTGACATATATGTATATTTCCCACTTCCTCTCCCCCGCAAGAAGGTTCGTCGCAAACTATAATGATCCTTGTATATTCACACTCCTCCTTGTATATATTTCCTTTATTTTATTTTCCTCCCTCCCCAGTGATTTGTATCGCTTGACCTGGCTCCATATCGTTTCATTTTATGAATATACTAAGGACATCCAGATCCCAAGTATGGTGGGGAGAGTGACTCGATTCTCTTCTTCTCTTCTTCACCATTCTCTATATACTCTCTAGATCTCATCGGTTCTCACAATCACTCATGGCCTAGACTTAGGTTGACCAGAGCCTAAGTACAGGGGGGACCGATGCCCATCATGTGTATATACTCGTCCATTTCTTTTCTTTACCACATCCACCCTATTTTTTGATCTTCTTCTACACATGCAGTTAGAGCCTAAGTATAAGGAGGCGGATCAACTTCTATATTTTTTGTTACTGATGTGCACGAGCTATGTCTTTTCTTCTCTTCTTGTGATCTGAGGACATAACGCATGCTAAGTATAGGGGGCGTGTATATATTTCATATATACTTTACCCAAAGCTCGTACTTTTGCGTAGTTTTTATATATATTATGCAATAATTACAAGATGGATAAAATTTTGGAAAAAAAACTTTTTGCAAAATACTTATATAGTATATTGTATAATTTGTATAGTACTTGTAAAATTCTTGTAAATATACTTTTGTAAAATTTATTGTAAAATGGGAGGTATATTAGATTTTAAAAAAATTATATATAAAAAATAATAATAATAGGCTTTTTATTTACTCCTGGACATCATCCTTACATTCAAAAAAATGTGTCTTGCACTTAATTCATCTATATTGCTTGTCATCTGCATTTCAGTTGCATATCTAGCATATGCTAAGTGAAAAGTTAGTGGGTTTTGAACCAAGTTATGAATAGAAGTCGAGGATGGATTCGATTTGACCTTAATATACCTAATTTCATAGGAACCTTATAGAAACTAGAATTAAAATTTTTCAGGTCGAGTGACTTGATTCTTTGAGTACATAAAACTATGTTCACATGTCATCTTGATTGGTCTAAGTATAATATTTCACACACTTGTATGATTCTTTTAGATAGTGAACTATCTTGGACAAGCACCATGCACGTAGCTCTTCATTGATGAGGTGGTGAGAAGGTAGAATCCTTTGGCTTGGAGTAGCACAAGGGTGGAAGCATCGGTCTTACTCTAGGGAGGGTAGTGCATCTCAACCTAGTCTAGTGTTGTCGACATCAAACGACGGGATGTTGTGGTTTGCAATAAAGCTTCAAAAGCAGGATAGTCTATTGGCTTTAGAAGAAAAACTCCTGATGTACAAGTTGCACCTTATATATTAAAAAAAGAAGAAATTTAAAAATGGGACATGCCTGATTGAAAATAAAATGCCTACTGGAGTGTGTATATTTGCAAGGCATATGCTTCAAAGCCTCATACCATGGAAGCCTGCAGCTGGAGACTTGGCTACAATGGTCAAGCCCCACGGATACGTGACTACAGTGGTCATAATCCATTCTCCTCTCTAGCCCATCTTCTTGAGTTGGTTGCACTTGAACTTAGAAAGGAGTACCCCGCTCTTCGAGGAAAGAGTTTCTAGACCGGGGAATTAGAGTTATCATTTTATAGGAGGATGTTTCATTGCCATTTATGATGTGGAGATCTATATTTCACATACACAATACAAGTAAGATTCATAGTCATCAGAATTTGCATATGAGGATTTGTTCTGACCTGATTGTTGAGGGGACCTGAATAGAGACTTGTGGAACTTGAAGGTTGTTACGACTTAAATTCAATTCCCAATAAGGTTCTGTCACACTATTAATCCAAAGGATGATTCAAGCTCCATTTTCACCTTTTGATCATGATCTTGGTATGGAACCCAAAATCATTTCACTTTTGTATATCATTTTTGTTGCTCGGGGACGAGCAAGGTTTAAGTATATGGAATTGATGAATCTATGATTCATCAAAAAATAGAGCTTCGTTCTCGAGTAATTAGCTACATATATCCATTTATTGTGTATTATTCTCATTCATACATTTAGAGTTAATGTTTGCATTTTATCATGCATATTTGCATTAAATAAGAAGCCAAACTCACTTGTACATATTCACCTGTGTAATAGCTAACTTTCACATATTTGTATATATTTTTTATAGTAAACTCCAAATCCAATAAAATCAACTTTATAGTATATATATTACTAACACTATGAAAGCAATATATCAAAAAAATACTAGCTTGTAAAATTGACCAATAAAACCCAAACCAAAAACCCAAACCCTAGTTTCAGACTAAGAACATTAAAATGTGAATCTCTCTCTCAAACAGTTTCGTAGACCCCTACTCTTTTTTGAGTTAGTGCACATTCAATTTCCTTCAAAATAATACCAAATTCGAAAGAATCAGAGTTCGTATGTAAAACTTGGGTTTGGGGCCCCTATTGTACATTGTACATATTGACCAAACTACCCTTTATTTTATATAAATTATTATAATACAAAAAATATATTAAGTTGTAAATATTCCTTTCATATTCTTTCTAATTTTATTTTGAATTTTCAATTATTTAACAATGACAAACAAATCTGCAAAAGATAAAAATGTGGTATTTTATACCTATAAGGCATCTCAAAAAATATTTGTTGTATAGATAACTTCTTTCAATTTTCGGTCCTTCACGAAAGTTGTAGGCAACTAAGATTAAATTGTCTAGATTTATTTATCTTGGAGATGATTATGTGGATAATATTATCGATAAGAATTTTAGATAATGTAGAGTGATCTAGATTCGCATTATCGATAAGAATTTTAGATAATATATATTATGTGGAAAGTTGTAGGCAACTAAGATTAGTATTGATCTAGATTCGCATTATTTGAACAAATGTAGAGTGACAACTAAGATTAAATTGGATTTATTTATCTTGGATATGATTATGTGGATAATATTATCGATAAGAATTTTAGATAATGCGGATGTGATCCATATTATCCGAGAGAGTTTTAATTGTGATTAAGATTCACAAATGAAAATCAATACGAATCGGATTTGCATTGTATAATTAAGTGTAAATGTGATTTACATTTAATTTCAGAAGGATGAATAGATTCATAATTGTCAATGATCTATTCAGAATTGTCACAAATAATTTGGAATTATTTGGTGATAATTTGTTAATAAAATAACTCTGTGAATAAAAATTTGGTCGTAATTAGTTTACACCAAATTATGGCTAATGGAGAGAGAAGAATCCACTCCATAAAGGAGTGGACGACCATGGTGGGTGCCTCCATAGCAAGCAACCATCCCTTAATGGAAGGAGTCTCACTCTCTATTTTATTCATGAGAAGAATTTTGTAATCCTGACCATTGATTAGTATTAGCATTGCATCCTAGACATCCAATGTTTAATAAAAGATGAGGCAATCCTCTCTAATCATGACAATAACCCAACAAGAGACAACATGGTCTCTCTCTCTCTCTACATCACACATTGCACTCTCTCTCCTCTTCCCTTGTGGTCGTCCATTACCTTGGGATTTGGAGTCCACGATGTCGTTACTTGTAATCATGTTTTCGGATCTATTTGATCTATCTCATGTTGAGGTTCTGCTTCTTTGACTCGTGCTCTTGAAGAAGGAGAAGGATTTTGTATGATGAAATTATGAGGATCATGATTCAGATCACATCTAAGGATTGCATGAGTCACGCGATTCATCCCTTTGCATGTAAGTGTTATCTCTAAGGAAAGGGACTTAAGATAGGAGGTTTCTTCATCTAGAGACTAGAATATCGCAAGCATGCTTCAAGAATAAGCCTAATACTTGTGTGATCTTCATGGAATGAATTGGGGAAATTTCCTAAGCCATATGATTCCATCAAATTTTTTCTTAAAATTCAGCAACAAGTGCAACTTGTATGACAAGTCTTGTTTTGGTCTGATACGATCCAACTCTCACACTTCTATGATACATGAGGAACAATATCCTCCCTTCAAATGGTATTAGATCTTTGGTTGGAGGTTTTGAATATGATCCAGACCCTTGAAAGATATGGCCATGGATATCGGATTGCGAGGACATTGTTTTTTCCACATTTGTGCAATTTCAAATTGAATTTGTGCATATTAGATATGTATACTATTTTATCCTATTTTGAATATATTTATCAATTTTAAATCATTTTTCAATATCTAGATATTATTCCAAATGTCATCCCAAGAGTTGACGATAATTTGGCATTGATTCGAATTTGACAGTTCTCCCGATGTCTTGTTTTTACATGAATTTGCTAAATGTAAATTATGATTTTTCATTATTATTTTCCTATCGTGAAACATGTTAAAAACACTTTAATAGTCATAAATTATACCAAAAAATCATAACAATTTATTTCACGCGATTGCGAGTTTGATTGCCCTAGATATTGCATAATTAGTTGCCTTTGGTCAGAAGATGATCTAATCATCTAGATGAAATATTGTTTTTGTTTTTAAATCAATTTAAATAATGTAATTTTAATAATTTCCTTTTTTAAGGAGAGTGAAATATTTTAGGAAATATTTGATTACCAACAACCCTGATTGATTGATTGCATCATGGCTTACCAAATTAAAACTACAATAGCTGTAACTGTTAATTTGGATGCTAAAAAAACAACTACTTGATATAAACTAATAATTTGAAGAAGCTATAATTATTTTTATTATAAAATTTATGACTAATCATTATATAGCAAAATGCATGGTCGAAAGATTAATAAAGTAGAAAATGTAAAGGAAAGAAAACGTTATTGTAAATGACTTTTTGGGTTTTTAATTTAATTATATTAATTACAATGTGAAATTTTCATTACAACCCAAAGAAGCATCTGACAAAAAATTATTTAAGAACTCTCACGCCAAAAATAACTCAATGAAATGTAAGCAAGAGAATTTGTTATTTTCGTTACATGTATAATGTGCACTTCGAACTCGGGGATGCTACTAAGTCCCAAAGGTTATTAAATTCAATGAAAATCAACAAAATAAAAGAAGAAACTCTATACAACTCTTCATTTTTTTGCAGAATTTTTTCTTTTCAATTTTTATGAGTTTTAATTTTTTTTAAAGGTTGTCTGATTTTATAATTTTTTATGAATTTTAAATTTAATAAATGTTTTAACTCTTTTAGAAAATAAAATAAAAGAAATAAGAGCAGATAAAGGAATTAAGTATTTTTATTTTTAAAATAAATAAAAAATTTCCAGAAATTTCAAATAAATTTATTTTTTATGTTTTAAGTATTTTTTACTTTTTTTATTTTTCAAGTATTTTTAATTTTTTTATGTTTTCAAAATAATTCAAAAAAAGAAAAAGATGAAATGGAAAATAATTTTAATGTCTTTAGGTTTTTAAATAATAAAATAAAATTAAAAATTAGAAAAAAAAATGCACAGATAAAGAGATGGAATTTTTCTAGAATGCATTTTTTGAAATTTTTGGAGTTTTCAATTATTTTCTATGAATTTGTAACTATTATTTACAATTTGTTTCTGTGTGGACTGGGCAAATAAAAATTGGGAAAAAAATAAAATAAATAAAAACATGCACATACTATTTTTTAGCATTTTTCAAACGGTTTTTTTATTTTTTTAATGACTTTCTAACACAAATAGGAGTTATTTTTGGGTTTTTCATTTTATTAAAAATGAGAAAGATAACGAAAATGCAAAAACAAAATCATTGTGAATAAAAGCGACTAGCAGGAGGTTAAGGACATTTTTATAGATTTTTTAATGATGATAGCTATTTATTAACCTAAATTAATAAGAAAAATAAAATACATATGCACATTGGTATAAATGAAAGAAAATTTATTCTACGGACCAAGAATATAATAAATGCAAGAAGCATAGTGCATATTTCCCAAAAGTGGCATGTGTAAAATGAACGTGAGGTGCGCTGGACAGTACCTTTTTGTAATTAATTAAGTTCAAAGGCCAAATGATAACAAAGAAATGCAGGACGTATATTGTAATTTTCTAATAATGATGTGCTATGCATTTCTACAATTTAAATAGGACTTAAAAGAAACTAAAATAAAAAGCAAAGAATAAAATGCAAATGTTCAATTCATACCAAAATGGCACGTTCCCCTAGAGGGACTTATTTGCAAAATAAAAAAAGAGCAGGGGTTGGAGTACAAAAGTTCTACCGATCCACATGGTGTATCGGACGGTGGAAATGCGATGGTTCTATAATCGAGCGGTTGAGATGCTAATGTACTTTGACGTTCTCAATATAATCAGGAGGGTTTGATTAAAGGTGCGGAAGTGGGGCTTTTTATAAGAATGCGATCTGATCTGAGCTTCTTGTTCTTAATCCAACAAATATGAGAGTGGGAGGAGTAATTCATCGATGGTGAACTTTGATCATCCAAATCTCAGTTGATCTCCATCCACAACAACTTCTGACGGGTGCAACATGTTCATGTAATGCTCCTCTCTCTATCCAATAGTTCCATGATGCTCGAAGGTGGCTCGTATGTGATCTTGAGTTAGAAATGTCTACATCTTCAAGTAAACATCCAGGGCATGTTCCTTGCTTTCTTTCGCACTCCAATATTTGCAAGATGTTGTGGATGCTCGGAAGATCACTCTGACTTGCTTTATTAGGTAAAACAAAGCAAATGTGGATTGGATGGTTCAAATCGATGCTAGATGGTCAGATGAAGACTAGAATCCAAATCCAAGGAGAATCTGGGGGGTTCAGGTTGCGCGGAGAAGATTGAAGAAGATGAGGCAATCATGAGTGAGAGATCAAAAGTGGAATTGAGTGAACGAGGAACTCCGATCTTGCAGATCGGAGTTGGTTGGTGAAAATAAATCTAAGCTAATAGAGAAGACAAAATATATAATTAAATATGAAATCAAAGAAAATTAACCTAGAAGTACATATAAGTAGATGCGTTAAATGATTGCCTTCATCTGATGTGAAAGGCAGAGAGGCTAAACATGACGACGAAGCTCAACAACGTGTTGGATCATGCTTTCCAATCAATCCCTCGCACACCCAATCGTAGTGGATGAGGATTTGTCACCGCCTCCTCTCCATAAATGATTTCGGGTGAAAATCAAGTGGAAAACTAATCAGTCGTAGAAGATGAAGGTTTGGGTGTATAAATAAGCAGAAGGTCCTGCAGAGATTTGAAATTTAAAATGCATGCAAACTAAGGCATGATTGAAGGGACCGATATGGCGTGGAGAGGGGAGTTAGAGCTAATGATTTGGAGAAAAAACAAAAGGAGTTAAGCAATGGACTAAATAGAAAAAATATAAGAAGAAGAGTCGGGATGTGAAAAAAAGCAAGAAATGACTGTTGATTGGAGAGTTGACTCGAGTCAACAGACTTGGGTTCAACCAATCAAAGCCCGCTTAGTTATAGAACAAAATACATTACGTGACAAAATAAGTAAAAAAATAAAATAGTTCAAAATAAAATGTAGAATTAATTAAAATCAAAGAATTTTGAAAATAAAAATTGTTATCAACTAAGTTAGCTTATTTTTAGTGATTTTTAACGACTTAAATAAAATATATACAAGGGTAAAAATGAATAAAATATGTTATATACCTATATATACAATACCATGATTTTTAATTTATTATTTTTACAAATATACATATAATTTTACAAATTGTCAATTTACGATATTTTTACAAAGATTTAAATGATATTTTTATTGTATTTTATGAGTTTAATTGTTAGGTTAAATAAATAGGTGTATTTACAATATACATAATGGTATATATACAATATGTACTTGATTTTATTTTTATTTATTTTTTATTTTGTGATTTTTATTTTAATTTTATTTATTTTTCACACAATAGATACAAATGGTTAAAAATACAAATTATAGAAAAATACAAGTAAAATACATATACACAAAAAATATTTCTAGATATACTATATATCAGTACCGCAAAAAGCCACATTTCACATCCTATGTCTGATTTTTATGAAACCACTTATATTTTAAAGATTAATTAATTTGGAGTATAATGAAAGTGAGTTTGGTTAATTGTGAGTTTTTATGGAGAAGATATTGATCTGATAATTTGAGCTTTGCGGCTTTTTCAAAGTGTTGTTATTTACAAATTGTATAATAATTCTTCTTCTAATTATTTTTAATATTTACATTTTATTTTTTTGTACAAGTTTCAAATAGAAAATATTTTTATTTAAGGTGAAATTGGTGATAAATAAAATAAAGTAAGAACTATGTATTATATACAATGATACACAAGTGATGAATGTACACAAGTTGAGATTGATTTTCTTTATTTTGTGAATAAAGGTCTTATCTCCCCGTACTATATTCCTTGTTCTCATCTCGGGGTTAGAGTTAGCATGTATCTATTACATATATACTGTCTTTTGTTTTCTTTATTTTTCCTTCAATTCTTAATTTATTTTTTTATGTTAAAATAGTGATAAACTATTAAAAGAAGGTATTTATTATAATTTACAAGTTTTTATAAGGTAGTTTACGTTAAAATAAGTTTTTGGAGAAGAGAGATGAATAGGATAAGTATTCCATAGGGTTAGGGTCTCTCATATAGAGAGAAAACCCTAGAGAGTACGAGGGGAAAATACATAAATACCCCTGATGGGTTACGGAACTCGAAGGGTTAAGGGTTACGGAACCCGAAAGGTTACAACCATAATTGTAATATAATAATTCTAACACTCCTCCACAAGTTGGAGCATATTTTTCGATCATGCCCAACATGGATACTAAGTACATGAGACGCTTCCTTGGAAGAACCTTTATGAGGATGTCTGCAAGTTGAAGTTCAATGGAGGTGTATGGTGTATTGATTCGTCCTCCTCGTACTACATCACGAATAAAATGGCAATCAACTTCAATGTGTTGTTTCCCTATCATGCAAAATTGGATTGGTGGCGATATACGTAGCAGACTTGTTGTCGTAGTATAAGGGTACATGAGTGGCGACTGACATGCCAAGTTCTGTTAGGAAAGAAACAAGCCATGTGATCTCACATGTGGCCTGAGCCATTGCCCTGTATTCTGCTTCTGCACTGGATCTGGAGACCACTTTCAGCTTCTTGCTTTGCCAAGTGACAAGGTTATCTCCAACAAACATGGCATATCCTGTAGTGGATCGGCGGTCCTCAGGAGAGCTAGCATAGTCAGAATTTGTATCGGCGGAGATATTAGTGTGCCCATTCACCCCATAGAAGAGTCCATGTCTGGAAGATTCCTTCAAATATCGAAGGATCAAAAGAACATCCTTCCAGTGACTGTAAAGAGGCTTCTCCTTATGCTAATTGGTTCTGCTCGGAGCATATGATATATCTGGCCTAATAACAGTGAGATGGAGTAGTTTTCCCACTAAGCTTCCGTACCGTGTTCCATTTTCAAAATATGGATAGGTAAATGCTTAATACTTTCTCACTTCTACAGAGATGCCAGATGGCTTGCATCCAAGAAGTCTTGCCTCAGTCAGAATATCAAGGTAATACTTTCTCTGTAAAAGATGGAGCCCATCTGTTGTACGTATTACTTTGATGCCAAGAAAATAACAAAGTTGGCGAATATATTTTATGACAAAGACCTTTTGGAGGAAGGTTTTGGTCTCATGAATACCATCTATATCATCTCATGTGATAACCATATCATCAACAAAGACAGCAAGGATTATCATGCCATATGACCGTAGTCTAAGAAAGATAGAGTAGTCAGATGTTGTCCTCTAAAAACCTAGTGTGTTGATCTTCGTAGTGAGCCTGTCAAACCATCTCCTTGGGCTCTGCTTCAGGTCAGAAATGGCCTTGCGTAGTCGACATACATGCTCCCCTTCGACTACATACCCCGACGGTTGCATCATGTAGTCCTCCTCCTCAAGATCACCATAAAGAAAAGCATTCTTCACATCAAGTTGATAAATGCACCAACCCTTGTTGGCAGCAATAGAGAGAATGGTATGTATCGACCCCATTCTAGAAAAAGGCGAGAATGTCTCAAAATAATTAACTCCAAAGGTTTGTGTGAAACCTTTGGCAACAACTCTATTTTTCAACCTGCCAATAGAACCATCAGGTGATTGTTTGGTCGTCAAGACCCGTCGACAAGCCACAAGGCAAACTCCTGGGGGGCACGGCACAAGATCCCACATGCCCCAGGAGATAAGTGCATCCATCTCCTCATCCATGGCTTGTCTCCAACCATGATCATGCATTGCACTGAAATGATCTCTTGGAACAGAAATAACATTCAGAGCATCTGCAAATCTTTGTCACAACTATATAAACCATCTGTAGAAGTAAAATGTGACATGGGATGATACATACATTGCTTTTTTTACTTGCATAGATCTATAGGAAGCTCCCCAGATACATCCGAGACAACAGTGGTGGGAGCACTCGAAGTGGCCTTGTCATCGTGCACAAAAGGGACGGGCAAAGGTACAGACATTGGTGTGGTATAGAGGTACTCTGGCGAGTATAGATGATTGGCGGAGGAGACAATCTGTGTGAAATAACTTGTTTGCTCAAAGAAGGTTACATCAGCAGACACATTGTATCGTACGTCCAATAGGATCATGGCAGCGATAGCCTTTCTGGGTACGAGAGTACCCAAGAAAGATGCATTTGATGGCACAAGAGGATAGTTTGTCAAATGCGAAAGTTATAAAAAAAGGCAATACAACCAAAGATTTGCAGAGGTATGGGAAAATAAGACACATTAAGTGATAAATAGAGTTTTTTTCAGAGGTCTTGTCAATCCTCAAGGTGGACCGACAGTCGTCAAAGCGACCCCAAATAAAAACCCTGATTGATCAGCAATTAACCCACAATATACACAATTCGTGAATAATAAAAATGTGAGGTTAAGATTTTTTTCTCTACCATAAAATGCATAGTAAGCAAGCATGTAGAGGTCGAACCACAGAGAGCAAACTGGTAGCATACGGTTATTTATGTACAACCAAGTTATTTATTATGTACATACATCTTTTGTGGGGTTTTAATTTTTATAATTTCTATTTTCTTTTTTGTTTAGTTTTTGTTTGATTTTTAATTTAATTTTTTTGTTTTATAATTTACTTTTATATTTTTTATATTTTTATATTTATTTTTCTTTAAATACATATATAACATATATAAGGATTTATATATATATAGAGTAATATACGTATTAACACTAATAAATATAGATTAAATATAGAATAAAAATGTTTTTGGTATTTTCATATTTTTCTAATGTTTTACTAATTTTCCGGGATTTTTTATTATTTTTTATGCATTTTTAAAGTCAAATATATCCCAAATAAAGAATTAAATAAATAGATCAAAATTAAATTGGATTTTAAAAATAGTAAATAAGTCCAAAATTATCAAATCAATATTGATATATAAATATTTATAAAAACAAAAATATAAAACAGATAAACATATTTTTGGATTTTTTAAATGATTTTTTATGAGAGCTTTTGGGGGTTTTCGATTTTTGTGCTTTTTATTCTTCCATTTTTAGTGATTTTTTAGTATGTAATTAAAACATGATAAAATATACTATATATATTGGAAATTTAGAGACGATTTTATTTTTTTAGTATTTTATAATTTAGACAGGGAATAAATAGGCTCATTTCATTTTTAGTAAATGGATAAATGCATAAAACTGCCAAATAAAATATGGGTGTGAACATACATGACATGAAGTATTTAATCTTGTTTTCTATATTCTTAGGGGCATAATGGGTATTTTTAACTAATAGATAAAAAGTACAAAAGTAAATGTCCTACTAGGGGCATATTTGCAAATAAAATAAAGTTCAGGGGCTACAATGCAAATTTTCCAACATAAAACAACATTTATTTAATTTTTACTAACTACTTTACAATATACAAAAATGTTAGGGGTTAACATGCAATTTCTCCACCTCACGTAGAACTGCATGTGAGGTGACGTGGCATGGGCCCAAATGAAATATAAGGATCACATAGTCCAAAATCCCATTTATTTATAACGTTTCAATTTATTTTCATGGCAAAATAATCAATACAAAAATGTGGGTTGAAGGTTTGAAATTTACCCCATTAAAGGCACGATCGGACGGTGTTGAGGACTTCACTTATCCACATGGTGACATCCTATCAAACGAGAACAGTTTGCAACTAACGCTTGAGATGAGATCCCCGAGGTGATCAAACGGATGAAGCTCGACCGGATCCGACGTCTACTGCTATACGGGAAGAACGGGGCATGGTCCGACGGTGGAGAGTCACATTAGATGAACAGGGAGGAAGCCTTGTTGAAGTGAACTTTCTCTGATCGAATCTCACTTCTCCATCAGGCGTAGCTGATCCAAAAGGCCCAAAAAGGTTGCTAGCGAGGTCCTCTGTTTGTTGGGGGTTTTAAAAGGTGCTGAGAACACTGGAACGCCACCATGATGCCAGAGAAGAAGTGGCACCTCATGTACCTTCGGTGAAGCACGAAATGTCCCCCAGATGCCTTCCTATGATTAGAACCTGCATAGATAAGACGTATGGCTTGAAGCGAAGTGCCTTGACCTCTGGTGAAGCTAGAATGTGCAAATGGGAGGCGGAGCAGAAAGGGCCCGATAAGTGGTGGTGGAGAACCCTTGAGTCCTGATCAAGGCTCGATCAGGTGGTTCATATGGTCGGTTCCAATGGAGAAGATGAGAGGGATCGAAATGGGATGGATAACGTGGTTGAGAACGGCCTGAGTGACAATGGAACATGGCCGGAGCAGAGAGATCCCGCGATTAAAAATCTAGAACCTATGATACTCTAATGATCTATGTGCTAAACTAATTATTGGAACAACTAGAAAAAGTAAAAAAACTACCTAAAATGCGTAAAAGAAGCAGCTCTTATACCTGAGAGAGCTTAGGAACAAGGGCTGCCGGCGACGGTCGTGGGTGCACCTCCATCCTCCTCGAGCCCCACTCGGTCATGACAAGACTTCCCCTATCACGAGAAGACTCACTGACCAAGGGAGAGGCTTCCTAGACTCGAAATGGTGACCAACCTTGCATGGAGAAGCTGAGGCTTTCATTTATAGAACATAGAGGCACCATTGTTTGACTGGACAAAATCAAGAATTTGGGCCTATGTATAGGAGATACAAGGATATGGTGTGTATGTACAATCATCAATGATCATTTTTCATGAAGGAGTCAAAGATGATGGATGGAAGAGACGCCCAAGAAAAATGGGCATAAACACGAGATTGGACGGGCATGTAGTTGACCAGGAGTCAACAGGGGACATGACCCCATTGGTCCACGTCAACCATAATAAGGACAAGACAACAGATTTATTCAAAAATAAATATTTGAAAAATAGTATATTATTTTATCAATTTTTGTTACAAAATAAAACATTTCTATTATTTATAGTATTTTATTATTCTTTTTATTTTATTTTTTTTGGTTTTATTTATTAGTAGTTAATTGTTAATGGTGTATTTATAGGTATATTTGCCTATATTTTGGCTATTTTATTTTTATCTTATTAATTTATTCTATGATTTTATATATTTACAACTTATATTTAGGTGTATAACTATATTTTTATTATATTTTTATCGTGTTATTTGTATACTTAAATAAATAGGTATATAAATTTTATAGGTATACTTGTTGGTATTTCGTCTATGTTTTATATACATTTTTTATTTTAATGTATTTTCTTAGGTTTTAGTTTGGGTTTATATTTTTAGTAGAATATAGATACTATTTACAAGCTTAGAAAAATATAAAATAATAATGAAAAAAAGAATGTAATTCACTTTTTATCTATATACAAGTAATAACATAGGTATTTTGCGTATGTTTTTACATAGAATTATTTTATTTTACATCTTCTTTTTGGATTTTATTTTGTTTTTAATATGAACATATGTTATGAATAATAATTATAAAATTATAAAATATGATTTTGTTAAAAATAATAAAGAATGAATAAATTGAATATTTTAATTGAGTATGATGTATAATGAGGGTCCAAAACCTAACTTTCACATCTTAACTCTAGAGCATTAAATAGCTCGTGAAAAGTTATATATAATTAGAGGGTGATTTTAATATATTTTGAGTTTTTATATGAAAGATATGGGTATGTGAAGTTGGGATTTTGGCTTTTTATTTTGTATAGAAAAGGTACATTGTATATTATTATTGTACAAACTCAATTTTATATTTTTATTTATATTGTTATCTACAACTTTCATGTACAAAGTTTCTTCAGTTGATGAATAAATAATCATGAATATAATATGTGTTAAAAATGCAGAAATAATGAATAAAAGATTTGGGTTTTTATTCTATTTTTGGCCCTTATCCTCCCTTACTTTATTCCTTGTCGACCAACTCAATTCTTGACTTGGTCCGGGGTTTAGGATCATAAATTATCTTCGATATTTTATTCTTTTTATTTTCATCTCTTTATTCTATAATTTTGCCATTAAAAATAGTATTATTTTCACGTTAAATGCAATAAATAATTTATGCTATTTTGTACAAACTAATGCTATTTACATGAATTAGCTAGGACTTTTAAGACCAAAATGATAAAATAAAGGTGATGAAATGGAGATTTATCAGCCCCTATACTTTCCTTTGTTAGTCCCTAGCAAACACTTATGCAATAAGTATAAAAAAGAACAACGAAGAAAAGAAAAAGAATGAATAAATAGAATTGATTTCGATTATTAAACTTGTCTTTACAAAGTCAAAGTTTGGATCTCAGGTTAGACCTTGATGTGAGAATGTGTGTGGAACCTATTCAGGAACTAAATTTAAAGCACAACTGCCTTTGAGAGTCACAGAACTCGGTTCGAACCACTTCAATATCCAGGTCAGAACTAGCCTACATCATACGCGAACCCTTATGACTCTGAAGGTAACTTATACAGTGTAAGTGATAGTAGATCTCCCCAACTGAAATGACAAAAAAGATTGACTTCTCCATAATGACCCAATGATTCCCTAATCTAGCACTCTGTCCTTGAGGAGTGGGGTATTCCTTTCTAAGTTCTAGTGGCATCCAACTCAAGAGGAGAAGGTGGAGAAAAGAATGGACGGTAGCCAGTGTAGCTACCTATCCTGGGATGCATGACCAATGTAGTCAAGTCAATGAGCTGCAGGCTGACATGGTATGACTTTGATGCTCAAGCTTGCTTATTTTTTATACAACATATATACATACTCCGGCTGGCATTTTATTTATTTTCAGGCCGGTACACTTTTTTGAAGTTTTTTTTTGAAATACTATATACAAAAGCATTTACGTAAGGAGTTTTTCCTCTTGAGCCAGAAGACTATCCCTCTTTTGAAGCATTATTGTAATCCACACTCTCTAGTCATTAGACTTCATGGCAACTGGACCAGGATGGGGTGCACTTCCCTCCCTAGACAAGGATGAATGTTTCCACTCATGTGTGTCTAAGACCAACAAATCCAATCCCCACACCACTCCAACTGAGTTGAGCCAAGTGAAAGGTGCAACTGTACAAGTTAGGTCATGACCAACAAGAGTCATGTGTGTGTCTCGAAAAGTTCTAGTTAGTCAGTTGAGGTGACTTGAACCCAACCCAGAGTCTCAAAGAATTAAGTCCCAATGGACCTGAAGTACCTTAAATCTAGTTCCCATAAGGTTCCAGTGTAGTTAAGTGCAGTATGGTCCAACCAAGCTCCAATCTTCGACTTTATTGGACTAGTTCATTCATAAAGCTCTATCCAAAAGAATTTGAATGCTATGCAAATGTATGTGCAATGATGCAATTTTTCATAAAGAATTTGAAAATAAAACAAATTTCACACAAATTCAAAATATGCACAACTATTTACACGAGTGTGCTTCTCTTAATTTATTTACACGAGAACCAATTAAAGAATTTAAAATGTTATTTATAGAGATATATATATACTTGGTAAAGAATTTAGTATTTTTGGAGGTATATATTTAAATTGGTTTAATTATTTATATTATTTAGGGTTTTTATCATTTTTGTCCCTCTTAGATATTGTAATTTCATTTATACCCCTATCTTTTTGGTAATATCAGTTGTGCCCCTCACTTCTTTCTCCATTATCACTTGTGCCCCTCGGGTTAGTTGTCGTCCATCTCCAATGCAAACAGACATTAACCTGGGGGATATAGTGGGAATCAAATTAAAAAAACAAGGTTGAAAAGGTCATTTCTCTGCCCTTCCTCTCCAGCCAACCCCTTCCTCCCTAGCCCGAGCTCCGCCCCGAGCTCCTCCCCAGTACTTCTTCCTCCGCCCTTCCTCCCCAGCCCTACCCCTCCTCCCTCGAGCTCCATCCCGAGCTCACCCCCCGGCCAACCTTCCCCACACCTTCTCCCTAGCCTACCCATCCTCCCTCGAGCTTCTCCCCGCCTCCCCTGCACCTCCTTCCCTTTACCTCCTTCCCCACACCTCCTCTCTAGCCCGCACCTCCTTCCTCGCACCTCCTCCCAACCCCGCATCTCCTCCCAAGCCCTGCACCTCGTCCCTAACCCCGCACCTCCTCCCTATCCAGCACCTCCTCCCCAGTCCGCCCCTCCTCCCTCGAGATCCGCCTCGAGATCCTCCCCCGCACCTCCTTCCAGTCTCGCACCACCTTCCCAACCCGCACCCCCTCCCCAGCCCGCACCTCCTCCCTGGCCCGACCTCGCCAGCCTCGAGCTCCGCCCCAAGTTCATTCCCAGTACCTATTCCTCCGCCCCTCCTGCCAACTCGCCGCTTCCTACATGACTTGTCCCCCTCCAGCGTCGCGCTTCGCCCCAAGATCCTCCTCAGCCCCTCTTCCCCAACCCAACCTCTCCAGCCCCATGATCTGCCACCTCCACCCAGATCGACCCATGATTTTATTCTAACCATAATACCCTTCTTAACAACACCATGGTTTGAATAGACCATGGTTATTTTTATTTTTTGACGATCAATCTGACGGAAAGGCATAAGTGATAACGAAGAAAGAAGTGAGGGGCACAACTTATATGACCAAAAAATAGGGGCATAATTGAAATTGCGACATCTCAAAGGGGCACAAATGATAAAAACCCTATTTTTCAATGATGCCTTTATTCCTCAAATTTATTTGAAAACAATTTTGAAAACTATAGTACACAATAGTTTTTGCAAATATTTACCAACATTTGAAATCAATTTTGCAAAGATTTTCCAAACAGTATATATTTTACAACCATTTTCGAAACCATTTGAAAAAATGTTTTCAAAATATTTTATTTCACACAACGAAAAGAACTTATACAAATCAAAAAAAAATCGCAAAGATTGTAAAAATTTTAGAAAAAGTTTTCCAAATAAGTTAAACCATTTTTCAAATCATTTTGCAAAAACTATTTTTAACCTGATTTATTAATCAGTATATGCAAAAGGAATTTGAGGAATAAAATGATTTTTGCTACAATAATAAAGAAGTTGTTTTTGTTATTTTTAGTTTTGCAAATGTTTTTTTTTGTGAATTTTGGGAGTACAAGATTTTGGCGAAGAAAATAGATACAAATATTTATACGGGGATGCACCTTTTATTCACAAGAGTTTTGGTTCTTAAGGATTTACAAGGTATAATCGGTCACTTTTATAGTCATATGTATAAAGAATTTTAATATGACATGTTTACTCGTCAAACTTAATTGAATATCATTTTTCAACAATATTGAAAATTATAGTCCAAAGTAATTTTTACAAACATTTACACACATTTTGAAAATCATTTGCAAAGGTTTTCAAATAGTATATCTAGATTTTTCAAATATTTTGCAACCATTTTTCAAACCATTTGCATGCCATTTTTCAATTATTTTATTTCATAAAAAGAAAATAAAATTTTGCAAACAAAATATTTTGAAAAAGTTGAATGCATTTTACAAAATATTTTCCAAATATTTTCAAAAGAATTTACAAAAAGGTTTTCAAACTATTTTTCAAACACTTTACAAAAGTATTTTTCTTGAATTATTAATCAATATGTACAAAAAGAGTTTGAGGAGCTATAAAAATCTTATTTATTATTTAGAAGATTGTAATGAATTTAATAGTGTTTTTAGGTATAATTATTACGTAAAATACAAAAGTACGAGTTATGGCTTAAGGTATATACATAGTATATACGATCCCCCTATACTTAGCTCGAGTTATGTCCTCATAGATCAAAGAGAAAAAGAGAAGACATAACTTGTACTGAGTGTAGAAAAGTCTAATGAATAAAGGAACGAGGACATGAATAAACGAATGGGAAGTTGAATGTCCCCCCTATACTTAGGTTCAAATAATCCTACGTATAGCAGGTTGTACACAAGGCAGGGAAGGTCAAGGGTGAGAATGAACAAATCGTACTCATATTGTCGCCCCCCTATACTTAGGGTAAGAGAGCCATATTTATAGGCAAGAAGATGAGACAACAGATTGGATCAAAGAATGAAGGTAATCGAGATGTACACCCCCTCCCCCCCATACTTAGGACATAGTCCTCCCAAGTATAGAAGACTGACCAAAAAGGAGTGATACATCTAATAGTAAAATTTTTTTATTAGAGGATGAGGGCTAAAAATGAAAAGCATAAAGAATAAAATATAAGAGATTAAAGGAAATGTTTTTGAGTTTTATTATCTGAATCTTTTGATGCTGACAATGATGTGGATGTATCATCGGAGTGCAAACTTGAATAGAGTTGACAACGACCAAGAAAGTGTCAGGCTCAAGGTAAGGCTTCAAAGCGAACCGTTGACGACAAACGGTTGTGCGTCAGGAGACAATTTTGATATTGCAATATTGTCATTGTAACGCACTCCTCGTACTTGAAATGGCCCTATTTATTTGCTTTTCAATTTTTCCGAGAAGATTTTCAACTTTGCATCAAATATCCACACTTTCTGCCCAACTTCCAAGGTCTTTCGTTTTATGTGTCGGTCATGCCCACATGTCACCTTCTCCTTGTACATCAATTCGTTATCGTATGCATAGTCTCAAAAATCCAACTTCACATTCATATCATCTTTTCTTTTCTGACCACTTCTTTGTGAGTTCATATTACACATAATGATTTCCCATAAGGATTTGTGAATTAGCTCCACGAGCGGATAACATGGTTTCCTATATACAAGATGATAGGGTAACATGCCTAAGGGAGACTTGTAAGCGGTTCTATATCCCCACAGGACAGAGTCCAAGAGTTGGGACCAATTCTTCTTGTTCGGTTCACAAGCTTCTAAAGGATCGTCTTGATTTCTCTAATTAACAATTCTACCATGCCATTGGTCTGGGGATGGTTAGGCGATGCGACTTGATGCTCGATGCCCTATTCCTTCATTAATTTCTTGACCTCTTTGTTAATGAAGTGTATTCCCTGTCTGATATCAGAATCTTTGGAATCCCGAACTGTGAGATGATGTTCTCTTTCAAAAATTGACACACTGTCCGACTGTCTACGGCTCGAGCTGGGATAGCTTCGACCAGTGACTCACGTAATAAACGATAAGAAGGATGTGCTCATATCCCTGATTGTTGGGAAAGGGTCCCATGAAATCGATGCCCCAAGCATCGAATACATCTAATATCTGAATGATCTTTAGGGGCATTGAATCTTTTACTGTGTGGGTGCCTTTCAATGTCTGATAGTCAGTGCATTGTTTGACGAAGGCTGCTGGATCCTTAAATAGTGTGCGCCACCAGAAACCACACTAAAGTACTTTCATTGTTGTCCTATCTCCAGAGCGATATCCACCATATTCTAGCGAGTGAAAATGCTCGAGGATACTATGATGCTTCTCCTAAGGAATACATTTGCATCAAATACAATATGCTCCTTCCCTGAATAAGATAGGATCTTCCCATTAGTAGAAATAGATCATCGATAAGAATTTGTCCTTCCAAATATTCATCCAATATTGCAGAACTACACCAAAAACAAGGTATTTGACAATATTAGCATACCAAGGTAGTGAATCCACAGTAAAAATCGATTCGTCAGGAAATGTATCTTTGATGGGTGCACTGCTCAATGGAGGCTCTTGCTGCTCAATTTTGTAGAGGTGATCTGCTATAACATTCAGAACTCCAGGTTTATCCTTGATTTCCAAATCGAATTTCTGGAGAAGAAGGATCCATCTAATCATTCTGGGTTTGGCATCCTTCTTCTGTTGTAAATATCTGATATCTGAGTGGGTCGGTAAAGGTGGTGACTTTTGATCCAAGCAGGTATGATCTAAACTTCTACAGGGTGAATACCACAGCCCGCAACTCTTTCTCTGTCACCGTATAATTTCTCTAAGCTTCATCTGTTGTTTTTTCTGGCGTAATGAATGGCATAGGGCACCTTTTAATGTTTTTGCTGGCGTAATGAATGGCATAGGGCATCTTGTCTTCCTTTGTCCCAACACAACCCCAACTGCAAAGTCTGACGCATCTGTCATGATCTCAAAGGGAAGAGACCAATTTTGTAGGATTGGAGCTTGAGTGATTAGCTCATTCAACTGATTGAATGAAAGGAGAACATGCTGATCAACATTAAACTCAATCTCCTTGCATAGAAATCTGTAAGAGGTTGGGCAATGCGGCTGAAATCACAGGGGAACCTTTTGTAGAATCCCACATGTCCCAGGAATGACCTCACATTCTTAACTATCTGAGGAAGATCAAGGTTGGCAATGACATCCACCTTTGCCAGGTCAACTTCCATGCCCCATTTGGAAACGACGTTACCCAGCACTATCACTTCTGTGACAACGAAGTGGCTCTTTTCCCATGATAACACTAGATTGACTTCACAACATTTTTGAAGTACTTTGTCCAGGTGCTCAAGACAAGAATCAAAGTTGTAACCATATACTGAGAATTCGTCCATAAGCATCTAAAGAAAATTACCTACCATATCGGCAAAGACTGCAAGCATGCATCTCTAGAATGTCGCTAGTGCGTTGCACAGACAGGGCATTCTCCTAAAAGCATATGTGTTGAACGGGCAAGTGAAGGTTGTCGTCTCTTGATATTCAGGGGTGATTGCTACTTGGTTGTACCCGAAGTACCCATCCATAAGGTAGAACTCCTTGCCATCCAATCTTTCCAGCACTTAATGAACGGCAAGGGAAAGTGGCTCTTCTTTGTTGTTGCATTAAGATGGCAGTAGTCAACAAATACACGCTAAGATGTCAGTACCCGAATAAATATCTCCTCTCCTATGTCATTTGTAACCACAGTAAGCCCTGATTTCTTTGGAACTGCGTGCAAGGGGCTTACCCATTTTGAATTGGAGATGGGATAAATGAAGCATATATCACACCATTTCATGATTTATTTCATGAACGTTCCTCAGATTGGGATTCAATCTTCTTTGAAATTAGTGGGACAGCTTGACATGCTAGGTAAATGTGGTGTGAACACAGTACATGATTTATCTCGTGGAGATCTGATACATGCCAACCAAGGGTCTTGCAGTTTTTCTTTAGAACCTTGAGAAGTCAAGATTCTTGCTCCGAGGTCAGCCTGTTGTTGATGATGACCGTATACATTTGGTCTGCACCCGCAAGGAAAGCATACTTCAGTCCTGCTGGAAGTGGCTTGAGTTCCGGTTCTGATCTAGCCACCTTATTAGTCACTTCTGAAATAGTGATGGTGGGAGGATGTGCTGAACTTTTGCAGAGTTTCAAGCATTAGTGTTCTTTGAGATTTTGATAATGTACTGAATGAATCCATGTTGGGATCGTTGTGCTCAGGCTGGAGTGAATCATTGGAGTCAAAAAGATGTGTCAGCAAGTTGGACTATGTCTGCTGAATGTCCTTAGAGCTTGTGTTGACTGTGCTTTCTAGGTTCTCCTTAAGATAGAGGATTTCCTGTGTCCATAGATAGTTCAACGAGATTTATGTATCTTTGATTCCCATAATGAAGTCACAGTCTGCTTCAGACGTCGCTGCATGTCCCTTATCAGTTATGACTTTGGGCTCGCTGATCATGTATATGGTGATTCTGTTGTCGCCTGAGATGAATGTGATCTTACCAGACCCATAATCAACCACAGCTTCTGAAGTGCATAGGAATGGTCGGTCGAGGATGCTAGGAGTCTGGAGTAAGCATGCGGGGAAGTCCATATCAAGGACTACAAAGTCAACTAGGAACTGCATTTCCCACACCTTCACCAAACTGTCTTCCAAAAGACCTCTAGGTCTCTTGATAGATCGATCCACGAACTGAAGTATCATGTGTGTCTGCCTAGGAGGACCTAGCCCAAATTCTTGCAATAATGACAAGGGTAGGAGGTTGATGGAAGAACCACTATCAAGTAGGGTACGCTTGAAGACCTGATCGAAAATCTCACAACTGATCAGAGGTGCTCCCTTGTCTTGTTTCTTCTGTGGGAGATTGCTGATGGCTGCAACAGTGGCCATGGTGAGAATGTGCTTCGCAACCTGTCGGTGTCTGTTGTTCCATGCTAGGCGACGCTTGCTTGTGTGTGCCTCTTTCAACCCTTTTTTCATAGCTGGAATGTAATCCATGGTTGTCATCAATGGGATATTAATAGTCAAATTATTAATAATGTCCACAACTCCAAGATCAGATAATACACTTTTTCTTTTTGCAATTTTTTTGGATTTTTCAATTGCATCAGGAAAAGGAATATGTACATTGTTGAAATGAGAAATAGAGTTGTTATTTACAACAAAATTCTTGTCCACACTATGTTATACATCCGAGGAGCAAAAAGGAGTACAATCTGGAAGCTGAGATGTTGGTACTGAGACAGGCAAAAAGTGGGGCCTATACTCCGTCGGTGGGCGTAGGATCAGCTGTAGTTGGCGGCTCCTCCATGGTTGGCTTGACTTTAGTTTGGCGACGATCATCTTTTTGTTATTTTTCTTTTTCTGGTTTTTTGTTCTTTTTGTTGATGGTAATGGTGATAGTGGCAGCTGGAATGGCGCATCCTCCTTCTTCTTTCTCACATGCCCCTGTAGCTGGCACGGTTGATGTAGAAGATGATGATTAACCTGAAGCTTTATTCTTCCCCTTGTTTGTAGCAGCGGAGGTAAGACCCTACCGCTCCTTAGAGTGATAGCATTAGAAAAAGCAATAGCACAATTATTTGACTCTACAGGCACAGACTGGACATCACATTCTACTCGCTCTTTCCTTTTGAAAATGTTGGGATTAGCTTCGACCTACGATGTAATGTTCATCTTCGTGGTGGTTAGGTCATCTAGCTTCTTTATCATGTTTTCGAGTCCTTTGATGAGTTGGTCCAAGAAATCAAGGGCTAGGTTCACAGGATTTGCCTTGGCAGCGTGCGGACCACACTGCTGCTGAGTGTTTGGAAGTTGAGGCTACGACTGTTGGTGGTGCTGAGGAGGTGGAGGAAGCTGATACTGCTGGTAGGAGGGAGGAGGGTATTGCTGATACTGTGGAGGTGGTGTAGCCGCATACTGGTAGTATGGTTGTGGATGACGGTATTGTGGTTGTTGGTCCTGTTGGTGTTGCCTCCATTGGTTGTTGAATTGCGGAGGCTGGTGATACTAAGATGGAGGTTGCGAGGATTGTCCAAAATGACCACCCTGTGGTTGGTGGTACTGCCTGTTGGCTTGTTGCTGGCCCTGGTGGTGCCTGGTAGGGTGGGCCAGTTGTGCATCATTGGTCCAAACACCGTTGTCTTCATTGATGAAGGGTGGTGGTTGAAAGGCTGGATCGAATGATGGAAGGAAGTCTGGCTAGTAGACAACCATCTGCTATTGTGGCTGGCCCTGATCGGGCGCCTACACGTAGTACACGTGATGGACTACCAGTGGTTGTTGGCTCAGCTGAGCTTGTTTTGGCGGTGATGGCTCATCATTCTTCTCAGCTAGAGCTTTGTGTTGTCGACTGGACAGAACAGATGGTGCCCACCAGCAACTCCAACTACTTGGTGATCTAGTCCAGCTTATTGAGGTTATGCATCCTCTTCTCGATCAAAGTAAGTTTCTTAAGGTCATGTGATCGCTTCTCAATGATATCAACTTTTGAGAGATGTCCCTCGATGATGCTGAGGTTGGAGCTCTCATCTCTCTCTATCTCACGGGATGCTGCCTCAGGTCTTTTGACTTTAGCGGAAGAGAGAGGGCTCAAAAAAGCAGGGCTGCCATAGGAACTTGCTTCCGGAGGATTTCGATTGCTTTTGATATGCCTTGGATGAAGATAGGGCAACCTCTCCTATGGGCATTTCCTCAAAAATCTGCCACACTACATCTTCATCCTTATTGAATTGTGATCCCCCACAGGTTGTGCCAACAAGTCTTTGGCTTTCTATGTTCAGCCCCCCGAAGAATTGTTGGACCAAGCTAGTCCTCAGAATTTCATGATGGAGGCATTTTCTCCTGAGATCTATGAACCTCTCCCAGGCTTCATGAATAATCTCATGGGCTCCCTGAGAGAAATTGATGATTATGGCTTAAATCTGGTTGAGCTAATCGAGAGGATAAAATGTGTGCAGGAAGGTGCACTTCAGTTCCTCCCATGTCTCCACAACCTTTCCCAGATGGTTAACCTAGTAGAGGGCCTTATCTTCTAGACTGAAGGGGAACACCATCATCTTCACTATGTCGAAAGGAACATTGGAGTAGCAGGTAGTACGACAGATGCATGAAAACTATTGCTGATGAATGTAAGGATCTTCATTGGTGTTCTCGTGGAAAGAATGAAGAAGAGAAAGGAACTAAGGCTTTATCTTAAAGTAAGTGTGTACCGGTGGAATGAGTATCCACTCCATCATCTAGTTGTCTCTAGGGTTGTATGTTTCTTTTAGTGTGGGTTTCAGCCTGCCTTGCTCAGGTTCTTCCTCATCTGAATTGTCACGAGGTCCACCACCTCCTCCTGGTTTGTCTCCTCCTCCTTCTCCTGCTTGTCTATTCATGACATCATTCAGCATGTCCTGAAGCGCAGTCTGTGGTAGGGTTTGCTCTATTAACTATTGCTGAATGGCTTGGATAGATGCCAACAACTGCGCGTTCACCTAATTCTGATCAGTCATCTATCCTTGCTCTGGCTGAGAAGGTAGTTGTTGACCCTTGCCATTTCCTTGAGGAGTCATTTTGGGGTCTAAGTCCGAAGAGATGAATTCTATGTTCAAATCCAGTACTAGGACTGTATTCTATCTACAATGTGAAAAATCCCAAATTAGACCACTTGCAATTAATCCCAGCTGCCAAGATGGATATGGAATTAGGGTCAATTCCATAATGTTGTGAATGAAAAAGATATGGATTGTAATCGATTCTCATTCACAATGGTGAAGGTGGGACAAGAGTGGTCCTGGTTTATTAGGTTGTCAAAAGGCAGGGTAGAAAACGAGGAGTCTACAGATCAACCTACAAGATTCGGATTGGGTTCTTGGGAATCGTATTGTATTATTGACAAGTCCAAGTCCATTGAATCGATGTATGTGTCATCGGGGTCCTGACTAACCATCCATGGATCGACATCATGAAGCAAGAGGAAGAACGATGCAGGAATAACGATATGGTGATCAACAAGGAATAAAATGGAGTGTAAAACTGAGCGGGGGTCAAAGGAGAACACACATGAAAAAATTTGCGTGAATGCGCAGGACTTGATCTTTGAACCTTAATCTAGATCCATACAAAAACAATACAAAATTGGGTTCACGAACTCACGTCATGTGAAGTCGTAAAGGTTCAGCTACTTATTATCTTTTTAGTTTTAGAGTTGTTATTTCAGGCATATCTTGTAACAAGTCCTTAGCACGCTAACCCTATTGGAGAGAGAGTACTACTAGAAGAATATCTCGTACTTGTCCTCCTCCTTTGTAACATGTAGTCTGCACTTTTTGAGGTCCTTTAACCCTTCCTGGATCCCTACTCAGCCAAAGAAATAGAGAGAGGAAGCCAATGTGCAAAACCAATACTTCAGTTCTTGCTCGAAACGGAATTCAACCGTGAGCGTGCAAGAACCTACTCGGATGCAAATAGATGAGACAGACACCCCAGTGAAGGCGTGGCCTAATCTCAGTACTTCAGACCATGTTGATGTTCCATACAAGGTGGGAACACCATCGTTGACAAAGCCCTGCTCGGTCATGTATGATAGAAGCGCCAATACTTCGGAAATACAGGCGATACACAAGGCAGTTACAGATTAGGATTTGGCCTCTAATCCTTAGCCGGTCATGCCTCGCTCATGGGAGGGGTTATGACCCCCTCCTAATGTACATGAAAACAATGAGAGCTTTATGATTCCAAGACAATGAGAGTCGATTATAAATTTTAATTAAGGTCAAAGTTTATTTAGCAGTATCCTTATTTTAATTTTTTTGGGTTTTCACTTTTTTTGGATCTGTTTTCATACAAGCTCCTATCAATTTGTAGATTTCTATTTAAGTCCTAAGTGCTCAAAATCAGAGGTAGATAGCGAAAAAACAGTACAAGTCAATTCAATGATGGAGATCTCACCATTGAATCTAATGATGCATGCTGAGTTAGAGGACTTATAGTGCTTCCAACTCTCTCCATGCATTATGCAAAACAGAATTTTTAAACCTATCTACATGGAGGTGTGCAGTCGACAAAATCACCCTAAACAGTAGCTGCCATTAATCGTGAAGAACCATATGTTAGTTATTTAAAGACAAACCCTAGAGTTTAATCTTGGAGACATCTCAGTGCCCGCCATGACGGGTCCTGCTAGCGTTGTATGATGTCTCTCACGGCACGCATATTTGAATTCAAATAACTAACATTTATTAATTTGATTAGATCCATATGTAAGAGACTATAGGAACATGCATTCTTATTAGGGTTTGTACCTAGTTACCGAGTCAAGCAACCTAAGTCTACAGGCTCCATGCATACAAAATAAATAAAAATAAGGTGCAAAGCTCAAAACAGTGGGAAACAAAAACAAAAGAAGGCAAGAAAATGCGGAAAACTATGACGAGGCCCCTAGGTTAACTGACACCTGGGCACTGGACCTCGTTGTGGAGAGTAGAGTCCAAAGTGCTTAATTATTACATGCCAAAATTTTCTCTCTCACCAATAAATACATGAACAAAATTAATCTACATCTATGCTAGTGCCCCTCTCTTTGCATCCTTGTAGCCTCTCCATCTCGTCACAAAAAGAAGACCAACCTCCTACACAGGGACGGAGCCAGAACAATTTTGATGAGGGGGCACAAGCTAAAAAAATTACTTATCAGTTTCAATACTATCATGATAACTTTATAAAGATGACACTAAAAAGGGTAGATTGTGTCGTATGTATTTTCAATATAAATATTAGTAATCATTTCAAACTCCTTTTTTATAAATCTGACAAATGGTGTCAAGGTTTTTAAAAGATATTTTGTATCCTTTTTTCTTTATAAATTACTTGTGATATTAATCCGTCACTATATCATCCATTGTTTAATATATAATGGTGATATTATATATTGTTGAATTATATTTTATACTTGAAACCAATGACGAGTGTCATATATGATGTTATATCATTAGGAATAGTGCGATAACAACAGTTATTTGTTGTTATTATTCTAATTTTTACCTAACCATCGCTATTTTTTATTGAAAAATTAGTGAATAGGCAATTTTTTGAAAAGTAACAATACATAAGCATCATTATATGGTTCATTGCAATTGATATAGAAATAAATATGACATTTGTCGCTACTTTCAATAATAAAAAAGTATTTTTTTAAAGAGTTATATTGTCATTATATATAACAACATATAATATAGTTGCTATTTTTAGAAAAAATATCACACAAACACATTCTATTGTAATGTGATAAATAGTTGATTAATTTTGTATGGTTTTTTTACATTTATGTGAATAACAATAAGATAATCATCGTATAATATCTATTACATGTTTATTTGTATAAGAAATTACTAATAAAAGTCGATACAGATAAAATATACTGGAATTTGGTGATAACTTAATGTTAATAGATATGTTCTTTGAGTAAATAATCCAAGAGGAGGCATGTATGGTGGTTTTTATCTCCAAGAACCCCAAAATATGAGTACATATATACATGGAAGACTATTTGATTTTTTAAAACCCCAAGGTGCACCATGAGATGTATTATATTCTCTCAAAAATTTAAAGGGGACATGTGCCCCTCCATGCCCCCCCTTGGATCCGTCCTTGCTCCTACACGCTTGGCTACACCGGCCTCCTAAAAAGCTATCCTCACGTGGTGGCCCCTCGAAGGAAAGTCACAAAGAGATTGCATTAGCACAAATAATCAAATTGAGATATAGACAAGGAGTTAGTTGAATAAAAAAATATATCAGTAAATATTTACAATATTAAAAAATAAATCATAGTAAATGACTATAGAAAAAGAAATGATAAAGCTAGGTTACGCTCATTGCTCCCCGGCAACAACGCCATCTTATAACTAGAGTTTTTCGTAGAGGTATTGTCAAACTGCAAGGAGGAGTGACAGTTGACTAAGCGACCCAAAAACACCCTAATTGATCAGCAATTAACCCACAATATACACAAGTCATGAATAATCAAACATGTGAGGTTAAGATTTATTTTTTTCTTCTATCATAAAATGCATAGTAAGCATGTAGAGGTCAAGACACATAGAGCAAAATGGTAGCCTATGGTAATTTATGTACAACCAAGTCATTTATTATGTATATACATCTTTTGTGGGTTTTTAATTTTTATAGTTTTTTTTATTTTATATTTTTGTATTTGAGTTTTAATTTAATTTTTTATGTTTTTTTTATATTCCTATTTCTTTAATATACATATATAACATATATAAGGATTTATATATACATATAGAGTAATATATGTATTGACACTAATAAATATATGACAAATACAGAATAAATTTTTTTTTTGTATTTTCCATATTTTTCAAATGTGTTAGTAATTTTTCAGATATTTTCATTAATTTTTATGCATTTTTAAAGTCAAAATTATCCCAAATAAAGGATTAAAAAATAGGTCGAAATTGAATTGGATTTTAAAAATGGTAAATAAGTCCCAAAATTATGCAAATCAATTTTATTATATAAATATTTATATAAAGAAAAATATAAAGTAGAAAACATATTTTTGGATTTTTAAATGATTTTATAGATTTTATGAAAGATTTTGGGGTTTTTCGATTTTCAGGCTTTCTGTTTTTTCCCATTTTTAGTGATTTTTTATCTGTAATTAAAACATGATAAAATACAATAATATAAATTTTTGGAATATTTTGAGACGTTTTTTATTTTTTGGTATTTTATAATTAGACAAGGAATAAATATGCTCCATTTCATTTTTAATAAATGGATAAATGCATAAAATTACCAAATAAAATATGGGCATAAACATACATGTCATAAAGTATTTAATCCTATTTTTGTGTATTTTTAGAAGCACAATGGGTATTTTTAATAAATTGATAAAAAGCATAAAAATAATTGTCCTAGTAGGGGCATATTTGCAAATAAAATAAAGTTCATAGGCTATAGTGCAAAATTGCCAAAAAACATTTTTTAATGTTTACTGACTACTTTACAATATACAAAAATGTTAGGGGTTAACATGCAATTTCGCCACCTCACTTGGGACTACACGTGAGGTGACATGGAATGGGCCCAAATGAAATATCCACAACATAGGGGTCACATAGGCAAAAATCCCATTTATTTACAATGCTTCGATTTATTTTCATAGCGAAATAATCAAAACAAAAATGTGGGGTGAAAGCTTGCAATTTACCACATTAAAGGTGCGATCGGACGGTACTGAGGACGTCACTTATCCATGTGGCGGTATACTATCGGGCGAGAACAGTTCGCAACTGACGCCTGAGATTAGATCCTCGGAGGTGATCCAACAGATAAAGCTCAACCGGATCCGACGTTTGCTGTTGTGCGGGAAGAATGGGGCACGATCTGACAGTGGAGAGGCGCATTGGATGAACATGGAGGAAGCCTCGCCGAAGCAAACTTCCTCTGATCCAATCTCGCTTCTTCGCCTCCTCTATCTATTGGCGGTTTTATAAAGAGCAGAGAAGAACTGGAGTGCCACCACAATGCTAGAGAAGAAGTGGCACCCCCAGGTACCTCCGGTGAAGCGCAAAAATGTCCCCCAGGAACCTTATTGTGATTAGAACCTGCACAGACAATAGGTACAGCTCGAAGCGAAGTGCCTCGACCTCTCATGAAGCTGGAATGCGCAAATGGGAGGCGGAGCGGAAAGGGTCTAGCAAGTGATGGTGGAGAACCCTTGTGTCGTTGATCGAGGCCCGATCAGGTGGTTCAGGTGGTCGGTTCCGATGGAGAAGATGAGGGCGATTGAAATGGGATGGATAGCAGGGGTTGAGAATGACCCGAGTCATAGTGGAACATGGCCGGAATAGAGAGCTCCAGCGATCAAATATCTTGAACCTACACTACTCTAATGATCTATATGCTAAACTAATTACTAGAACAACTAGAAAAAGTAAAAATCTACCTCAGAATGTGTAAAAGAATCAGCTCTTATACGTGAGAGAGCTCAAGGAGTAGTGCCGCCGGTGATGGTTGTGGGCGCACCTACGTCCTCCTAGAGCTCTACCCGGTCACGAGAAGACTCCCTAGTCACGAGAAGACTCACTAGACCAAGGGCGAGCCTTCCTAGACTCGAAATGGTGACCAAACTTACATGGAGGAGCTGAGGTTTTTATTTATAGAACATACAGGCACCCTTATTTGACTGGCCAAAATCAAGAATTTGGGGCTATGATAGGAGATACAAGGATATGGCATGTATGTACAATGATCAATTATCATTTCTCATGAAGGAGTAGACGGTGATGGATGGAAGAGATGTCCAAGAAAAATGGGTGAAAACACGAGATTGGCCAGACATGTCATGTCTGGATGCGGGGGAGGTAGTTAACCGTGAGTCAACTGAGGGCGCGACCTCGTTGATCTTTGTTAGTCAGAATAAGGACAAAACAATAGATTTATTGAAAAATAAATATTTAAAAAAGTAATGATTTTATTAATTTTTTTGTATAAAATAAAATTGTTCATTATTTTATTTAGTATTTTTTATGATTTTTATTTATTTTATGGCTTTATTTACTGGTAGTTAATTTTTAACGGTGTTTTTATAGGTATATTTGCCTATTTTTTGGCTATTTTATTTTTATTTTGTATATTTTATTTTATTCTTTTATTTATATATTTACAAATTGATTTTAGATGTATAAATGTATTTTTGTTATATTTTTATGATGTTATTTTCATACTTTAATAAATAGGTATACAAATTATATAGGTATACTTGTGGGCATTTCGTCTATTTTTTATGTAAATTATTTTATTTTAATTCTTAGGTTTTAATTTGATTTTATATTTTTAATAGAATAGATACTATTTACAAGCTTAAAAAAAATTAAAAGAATAGTGAATAAAAGAATGAAATTCACTTTTATTTATTTATAAGTAATAACATAGGTATTTGCCTATAATTTTACATAGACTTGTTTTATTTTATATCTTCTTTTTGTGTTTTCATTTTTTTAATACACATATATTTATGAATAATAATTATACAATTATAATAATATGATTTTTTAAAATAATAAAGAATGAACAACTTGAATATTTTAATCGGGTATAATGTATAATGAGGGTCCAAAACCTAACTTTCACACCTTAAATTTAGAAAATATGAAACCACCTCCATTAAATAGCTCGTGAAATGTTATATACAATTAGAGTGATTTTGATATATTTTGAGTTTTTATTTGAAAGATATGGGTATGTGAAGTTTAGATTTTGATTTTTTATTTTGTACATAAAAGGTACATTATATATTATTTTTGTACAAACTAATTTTTATATTTTTATTTACACTATTATCTATAACTTTCATGTACAAAGTTTCTTCTTTTGATGAATAAATAATCATGAATAAAATAGGTTTAAAAAATGCAGAAATAATGAATAAAAGAATTTGGTTTTTATTCTATATTTGGCCCTTATCTCCCCCTACTTTATTCTTTGTCAACCAACTCAATTCTTGACTTGGTCTCGGGGTTTAGGGTCATAAAATATCTTCGATATTTTATTCTTTTTCCTTTTCTTCTCTTTATTCTATAATTTTAGCATTAAAAACAGTATTATTTACATGATAAATGCAATAAATAATTAATGCTATTTTATACAAAGTAATGCTATTTACATGCATTGGCTAGGGATTTTAAGGCCAAAATGATAGAGTAAAGGTGATGAAATGGAGATTCATCAGTAGGGTAAAGTAAGAAAAATGGAGTTGTCCCTTTGAGAACAGATGAAGGAACACGGTTGATGAGATACACTGCAGTAAGGATAGCATCTCCCCAATATTGTTTAGGAACACTTATTTGATTAAGAAGAGATCTAGAAACATTTAGCAAGTGTCGGAGTTTCCTCTTAGCTATACCATTATGTTGTGAGGTATATGGACATGATGTTTGGTGAGCAGTTCCTTAGGATGCAAAGAAAGAGGTCAAGTCATGTTGGGTTAACTCAAGAGCATTCTCAGTACGAATGATCTTAACAATGCTAGAAAAGCAAGTTTTAACATATTGAAAGAAATTTCTGACAATTTGATTAATCTCTGAATGCTCTTTTATTCGATATACCCAAGAAGATTGACTATAATCATCAACGAAAACTATAAAATAATGATCGTCACTTAATGTGTGGATCGGACAAGGTCCCCAAACATTACAATGAACAAGATGAAAAGTAACAGTATTATGAGACTCAGTATGAACAGGAAACAAAGCTCGATGGTGGTTCTCGAACTCACATGCCTCGCACTGGAAGGGCTTAAGTGCAGAGAGTTCAAGAAACATCATAGAGATGGCCTTGGCAGAGGGATGCCCAAGGCGCAGATGCCATAGGAGAAGATCTTCGGAGACGGAAGCAATGGCAACAAAATTGGAGTCCGAGGGTTATATCAAGATAATATAGGTCGTTCTTCTCATGACCCCCACCAAAAATCCGCCTCATCTGAAAGTCCTGAAAATAACAACAAGACTCGTCAAATATCACCTGACAATGAAGCTCAACACAAATCTTGTGAACCGACAGCAAGCTAAAAGGAAAATCAGGAGTACAGTGAAACCCCTAAAAATTAGAGCTTGGAAGAGAATTCTATAGTTCTGACAGTAGTAGTATGTGATTGAGTCCCATTAGCAATTCGAACTGACTTCATAGAGGTAGATGGTATGGAAGAGGTGAGAAAACTACCTTCTCCAGTGAGATGAGTAGAGGCACTGGAATCAATAATCCAAGCTGGAGTAGGAGTCATAGCAGAGGGGTATTGTATCTAAAGGAGTAGACAGAGCAGCAGTTCTAGTGTTAGTAGTGGTGGTAGGCCTTGGAGTCTGAAGGATATGCATTAGGTGGGAGTAATTTGCATAATTAAGATGAACAGTCTTTCCACTGGAGGTGGGAGATGCCTCTTCCACAACATGGGCATCCTCATAAGCATTATTGGCATGATAAGAAGGTACGCCAAACTTCTGCTAGCATCATTCAGTCGAGTGGTTCCACCTACCACAGTGAGTGCATGGGGCAGTAAAGTCTCGCCCACAATCACGACCAAAGTCACGGCCTCGTCCAGATTCCCGTCCACGACCATGACTTGGATTACGACCGCATCCTCCTCGAAAGCCGTATCTGCCTCTTCTTCTAGATGAGGTGATGTGTGCAAAGTTCTTTGTTGAAGGTAAAACTGGAGGTCGATCAGTAGATGTCTCAAGCTCCTTAAAGATGGCCTTCATTGTTGGCAGTGTGTTTGATATAAGAAATTTGCTCCTTTGTTGTATGATATCTAGAATGCAGGCCATCAAGGAAGTGGTATACCTTCCAATCAGAACATTCTTGTATATGTTGGTGCAACATGAGGGCTGGAATATTGCAAGCTCCTCATACAGGCTAGAGAGATGCCTATAGTACTTTATGAGGGTGGAATCACCCTGAGATGCCAACCTGATTCGCCTGTAAATGTTTGCAAGGCGTGAATTTGTCTTCTTCTGGGGGTATGTTTACTTGAGATCCTCCCACATTTTCTTGGCTGTATTTTTGTAATGAAGATTTGAGGCAATGTGAACCTCAACACTATTGGTCATCCAGTTGATAATCAAATAGTTGTCATCCTGCCAGTTGTCGTACTCTTTGTCCTTTTCATGTAAAGGATCTTTAGTCTAAATGTAGAGTTTCCTCTGACCACCAATGAACATCATAAAAGATCGAAACCAGAGCATGTCATTTTATATGCCCTTGAGTTTGATAGTAGTGCCTTGTGACATAATATTCGTGGATAAGGGCTTTGTCTCGGTAGAAGAAGGTGTCATGATGGTTTTAAAATAGAAAGAAAATCCTGATCAACTAAGGATGCATATAAGAGATGAAAATGTGCTAGAACTCATTTTTACCCTTGAAGAGGGGCTGACCACCCTCAATGGACAGCAGATTTGGATTCTTGGCAACGGTCTGTAATGAGTTTTGGATCTCCAAAGAGTCCTACAGTACTCGTGGAGGGTAGCTGTGGGGCTGATGATCGTCATAGGAGGTCCTGAAAGTGCGTGGTAGTGCAAGCGGGAGGGTTGTATGCCCGCTGGCGGCACCAATAGATGCTGGAGATGCTCCTTTGGGGTCGAGTTGCTGCATTGGAGGCGATTGGAGGACCTTGTGCGGAACCCTAATTCAGGAAAGAGGGCCCGCGTAGGCTTTTGCGAGGCTTGAAGGTGACGTTGGGGATTTAAGTAAGAATTCCGGTCTAAGACTGTTGCTATGATACCATGTGGAGAAGAGAGACGAATAGGATATGTATTCCATAGGGCTAGGGTCTCTTATATAGAAAGAAAACCCTAGAGTGTATAAGGAGTAAATACATAAATACCCCTAGAGGGTTACGGAACCCGAAGGGTTAAGGATTACGAAACCCGAAAGATTACGACCATAATTGTAATATAATAATTCTAACAAAATAAATAAAAATGATGAAATGCATATTGCAACTCCAACGAGAGTACAAAGGAAGAATATTATGATCATGGTCTTAGCCTCTTGTGTTTCCATGTAAAAGTTTTTAATGTTTAATTAGATTTTATTAATTTACATATTTTGGATTATACAATTCAATCCCACCCTCTTATACCATTTGATCATATTTTATCATTATTTTCTTTGTGTTGTTTGATAGAATCCATTCTCGACACTTTCATAACCTGATATTTCCGTGTTCTAATATTCTCCTTGCCTATATTACAATTTCACAGTACATCCGATACATAAATTACATTACATTGCATTTTACACTTAAGTGCGTCAAGCCTATTTCTTTTTGGGCCGAAAATCACATTTCTTACCTTTCCGGCCCCCTACGTCATTGCAGGATTGCCCCTCTTAATTTTGGCAATATCTGTTCTGTCCAGATTGCATTCACCACCTTCGTCTCCAGCGGGCCCGTCGCGGGCATCTGTTAACCCTCGTCTACATACCCAGAACCCCACCAGTCGCATCGCTTCTCCGACGCAACCCCCACGCCGTCGTCTCATCCCTCAAGCCCCTCTCCTCCGTCAGAGGCCTAGCAGTCGCGCGGCCTCTCCGGCACACCTCCTTGTCCTCTGTTCCTCCTCCTCGGCCCTCCCTCCCCGATCCATGCCGAAGTTCTCTCACTGACCTGCCGCTTCCTCAAGCCATGGTAGTCCCATCTCCCAGAGATGACTTCCTCGCGGCCCACGACGCCTCCGTAAGTGCCGCTCTCGGCACCTTCGATTGCTCCAACATTGTCCCAGCTACGGAGGCATGTGTGATTTATATACGATCGGGCGCATGGAGATGCTTCCCCTCGGAGGCCTATATTGGTGCATGCGATATATCACCCCCTTCTCCTTCCTCTGATTCTTCGTCTTCTTCTCCACTCCCAGGGATCCGTCAATGGATTATGTTAATCGCCCCTAGGAATCTACCTCCCACCTGATATCTTCATCGTCGTATTATGTAATTCCCTCGTCCCTTGTCGTTCAGCTCTCTAGTACGCGTTATAATAATCTGGGGCCTGATGCTATAATCTCATATCAAGAGAGCTATAAACCAGACCTAAGAGTATCATTTTCTCTGTTAACTTAAATAATTTCAGGGTTATGCAAGAGTCTATAAATTATCCTCGTTGAAAGGTAAAAATAAAAATTATCGTTGAGGCTCACTCACAAAACTATGATTTAATCAACAATTTACACATAATAGATATTGCAATGAAAAGCAAGATGTGGAGTTAAAATGTATTAAAACTCTACAACAAAAGTGTATAGATGTAAGTATTGTGTAGAAGTCACACAGGGTAATGAGGCACAAAATTTGTGTTCTTCTTCGTGTCTAAGTGTTTTTGTGTGGGTTTTGATTTTATATTTTTTAGAGATTTTTAATTTTTGTATTTTTTATATTTATAATTTTATAATTTTTATTTTATTTCTATATTTTCTGATTTTTAATTTTCTTTTTCTTTTAAATATATAATCTAAGAATATATAAGACTATATATACAATATAGAGTAAAGCGATTATAAATAAAACTAAAAATAACTAAAAATTATTGAGTAAAATGTTTTTGGATTTTATATATTGTTTACTATTTTTGTGACTATTGGAGAATTTTTGCTAATTTTTTATATTTTTAAAGTCACAAATACCCCCAAATAGGGATTAAATAAATAGGCCGTATTGATTTGAAGATAGAAATAGCAAAATGTGTCAAAATTTCTTCAAAGCACTTTCAATAAATAGATAGATACCAACATAAAGAAAATTTAGGGTCACAAATATCCCAAATATGGATTAAATAAATAGGTCATATTGATTTGAAGATAGAAATAGCAAAATGTGTCAAAATTTCTTCAAAGCACTTTTAATAAAATAGATACCAACATAAAGAAAATTCAGAGACAAAAATAAATATTTTTTGTATTTTTAAAATTTTTATAGATTTTGGAGCTTTTTAGTTTTACGTGTTTTTATTTTCTATTTTTAAGGATTTTAGATTCTAGAGTTGGGAGATAAATAGATAAACAAAATGTATTTTTTAGGATTTTTTTAAAAAATATTTTTTGTAAGTTTTAAGTCAAACAGGGTAAAAATATGCTATTTTTTATTTTCAGAAATAAGAAAAAGTCCTACAATGTTATTCTAAAAATATAGTGTGAATCCACAAGCAATCAGGCATGTAATCATTTTTTTGAGAATTTTTGGAGTACGTTTGATATTTTTATCAATAGAAAACAACTAGGAAATTTAATGAACTAGGATGGGTATCTTTGCAATTAAAAATAAATTCAAGGTATTTTCTGCAAAATACTTATTGTGTGTTGGGTTGATGGGTTAAGACTTAGGTGGGTTTGTGTGATGTTATTGTATTGAAAGTTGAAAAAGTGTGTAGTTATTATGATATGATTGTATTGGAATTTGAAAAAGTGGGTAGTTGTTGTGATATGATTGTATTGAAGTTTGGAATAATGAGTATAAATTGAGTATTTTATGATTTTTAGATGATATGATGGTATAATATATATATTTTTTGTGATGAAAAGATAGTGGGGCCCACAACTGGGTTAGGATATGGGTTTTGGGAGGTAACCCACCAAAAGTGGGGGTAACCCCCCAACCAAACATACCCTTAAAGTTTTAAAACTGAAATTAAAAATTTAAGGACTAAATGTAAATTACAAAACCCACGAGGGTTTACATGCAAGATCGCCACCTCACACGGGACCGCACGTGAGGTGACGTGACGTGGACTGGACAAAAACGCAATATTAAATCAGCATAAGGGGGTCCTTGCAATTTTTATAAAAAAACTTTAACACTACATATGAAAGTTTATATATTAAATATTAAAATACAAAATGAAGGGTGGAAAGTGTAAAATACCCCTACTATGCGCGATCCAATGGCCGAGGATAGCTAACTTGGACAAGTGGCGGGACCACAATGCATGATATTGGTTCGTTAGAGACGGTTTAAATTAGATCCCTCAAAAGGGATCAATGGCTAAGGTGCACAAAATCTGACGTTGCTGATCAATTTGGGAGCCGCTTCTCGATCCAAAAGCATGGAGGAGTCCAGGAAGTACAGACGAAGAACTCAACTAAGGCGAGCTTCAATCCAACTGTGTGTACGACTCCGACGATCTGGGGGCTTCTCGATAGGTGCTCCTTGTTCCTGCAGCTTCGATGAAGTTCCTATAATCCTCAGAAATGTCTAGAAACCACTGGAAAGTCCTTGGAGCTCAATGGTCTCCGAGAGGCTCCTAGGACTATGCTTGTCTTTTGATGTAGCTTAGACGCTGCCTTCAGCACCTGCACAATATGTGAAAGACACGGTGAGGGGATGAGGAAGGTGTTGGTTGTTATTAGGTGGAGGTCAGAGGTGGAATGGGAGTGGGCGGCGAAGTCCGGCGAGTATGAAGAGAGTGGACCTCGTTAGTCCAGATCGATAAGTCTAGTTGGATAAGATGGAGTGCAAGGCAAAGAAACATAGAGATCACGATATGAGGTGACAATGATTGTCAGAACGGGTGTGTCATAGTGAGACAGAGGGTGGCTGGAGCTCTAGAGCTCCAGAGAGGTTAACCCTTATTTAAAACACAAAATAGAGAGCAGAAATAAAAGCTAAGGATACAACCTACCTAAGAAGCTATTAAAAAATTACTTCGAGCGGCTAAGAGCCGCGAGATGGGACCTCACGCTGATGAGTAGCAGAGGTGGCTGAGAACAGCTTCTAGAACACTCCTCTACACTGCAAAATGTATGGCAAGCTAGTTGTCTTCTTGTTCAAGGCCGTGGATGCAAAATGAGGGGTTGAAATGAGGTAGAAGGGAAACTAAAATGTGAAAATGGAGGAGGATTATTTGTACAGGATGGTGACGAATTCGCTTCGGGTTAGCGAGTGGATCGATGAAGCTCAGACCTAAGCAAGGAGTCAGCACGGACCAAGGTGAACAAGAAAAAAATCTTATGAAGAGACCAATCCCTCTCGAGAAATGTATCTTGCGATATAAAATCGAGAAAAGGGGCGGGTACTCTATTCTGACAGGGCTATGTTAGAGGTCAGACGGGTTGACCGAGGTCAACTCTTGACACAACCTTGTTGGTCCACATGGACCAACCACAAAAAAATTGACCCTAAATTATTTGAAAAATCAATATTAATTAGTAAATGATTTGATTAATTTTATGTTATAAAATAACAATGTTTATTATTTTTTGTGTTATTGTAATATGATGTTTTCTTTATTTTTACGTGTTTATTTATTACAAGTTAATTTTGGGGTTTATTTATATGCATATTTCACTATGTTATGCATATTTTATTTTATTTTATTTTGTATTTTTGTTTTATTATTTTATGTTATTAATGTATATATTTAAAACTTATTTCAATATAGACAAATATATTTTTGGTATATCTTTCTGATGTATTTTGTACACTTAAATAAATAAAGGTATAAATTGTATATGTATAAGTATATTATATTTATCTATGCATTTCTATATATATTTTTGTAAATTCTTTATGAATTTATTCTATGCTAAATATATACATATATTATAGATAATATTCACAAAATTATACAAATACAACATTAAAAATATAAAGAATAAATAAAATGAATATTTTATTCGGGTATATTCTCCAGTAGGAGTCCAAAACCTAACTCTTACATCTTAATTCTAAATTGGATGAAACCACCTTCTTTAAATAGCTTATTAAATGTTATATACAATTAAAGTTGATTTTAATATATTTTGAGTTCATATGGAGAATATATGTGTTTGGGGAGTTTGGATTTTGAATCTCATTTAGAGTATAAAAGTGCATTATATATTATTTTTGTGTGAAATCAATTTTGTATTTTCCTATGCATTTTTATCTACAACTTTCATGTACAAAGTTTCTTTATTTGAGGTATAAATAATAAATAATGAAATATATCCCAGAATAAATTATTGATGAATTAAAGAATGGAAATTTCATTGGATTTTTCCCCTTATCTCACCCTACTTTATTCTTTGTCGATCAAATCAAAGCTTGACTTTGTCTCAGGGTTTAGGGTCATAAAATACCTTTAGAATCTTATTCTCTTTCTTTTATTTTGTTATTCTATAATTTTGGCATTAAAAATTATATTTATATACAATAAATGGAATAAATAGTGAATGCCAATTTGCACAAAATAATGCTATTTACATGCATTTAAACAGGTTTTTAAGGCCAAAATGATAGAATAAAGGTGATGAAATGGAGATTCATCACCCAACTATACTTGCCTTTGATAATCCCTAGGAAACACTTATTCAAAAAGTGTAGAAAAGAAAAATAAAGAAAAGAAAAAGAAAACAACTTGGATTGATTTTTATTCTTAAACTTGTCTTCATAAAATCAAAGTTTGGATTTTAAGTCGGATATTTGGATTTTAGGTGAGGTCGGATCCTTATTAGGAAACGGATTTGAAACACAACAACCTTTGAGAATCACAAAACCCTGCTCAAATCTCCTAAATAGTCAGGTCAGGATCAACTCATACGCAAATCGTTATGACTATGAATCTATCATGGATAGTGTTCGTGATAAGTAGCTCTACTCAATTGAAGCAGTAAAAGTCATTCTCTCCAACATGGTGACCATAATTCCCCAATCCAACAACTCTTTCCTCGAGAAGCAAGGCATTCCTTTCCAAGTTCAAGTACAACCATCTCAAGAAGAGGAGGTGGAGAAAATAATGGATGGTAGACAGCTAAGCTACCTATCCTAGGATGCTTGACCAGTGTAGCCAAGTCATCTGGCTGCAGACTCTCATACATATGACTTTGAAGCTCAAACTTGCTTATTGACTATATAAATATGTACACTCCAGCAAGCATTTTATATTCAATCAAGCAATGAAAAATAACATGTGGAGTTAAAATTTATTATAACTCTATAAATGTGTATACATGTGCTAAGTATTTGTAGAGTGTCGAATAGAGGGGTCAAATGGTAGATTGGGCAAATTAATGCATAAAATATTTGTGTTCTTCTTCTTGTATAAGTGTTTTGCGTGGATTTATTTTTATTTTATTTTATTTTATGTATTTTAATAATATATTTTTTTAATTTTTTTTAATTTTATAATTTTCATTTTTTATAACATGATTTTTATTTTTTATTTTTAATATACTATATAGGAATGTATACAACTGTACATATAATATAAGAGAATATAATTATAAAAGCAACTAAAAATAAATAAAATTGGAAATTTTAATATTTTTGGGGTTTATATAATTTTCTACTATTTTTATGTTTTTTAGGGATTTTTCGTGAATTTTTAGGTGTTTTTAAAGTAAAAAATATTCTAAAAGATGGATTAAATAAATAGACTGAGTTGATTTGAAGTTTGAAAATACTAAAAATATTTATTTCAGAGATAGAAATAAATATTTTTCATATTTTTAGAATTTTTTATATTTTTTATTGGATCTTTTAAATTTTATGTGTTTTTATTTTTTCTATTTTTAGGGATTTTGGTTCTGGAGCTGGAAAAAAATAGATAAACAAAAGATATTTTTTTGGAAATTTTCAAAAAGGTTTTATATTTTTTGGTATTTTATAAGCAAGACAGGGGCATAGACGAACTCTTTTTATTTTAATAAATATTTGAGGTTCCTAAAATGCAAAAATATAAATATAACATGAATGCAGATGCTAGCATGCATTAATCTATTTAATACAATTTTTGGAGCACAAATGACAATATTAATAAATAGAAAACATCAACAAAAAATGCATATACTAGAAAGGGTATTATATAAATTCAAATCAAAGGCAAAGGCTACTATGTAATTTACCGAAAATATTACAAGTAATATGAAATTTTAAATACTAAAATACAATACAAAATCCCATAAGATCCTATATGCAAAATCACCACCTCATGTGGGACCGCACGTGAGGTGACGTGGATTGGATCCAGATGTAATAACAAATAAGTAGCAGTGGTTACTTGCAAATTTTATCAAACTATTATAACATCAGATGAGTGCTTACGTACTAAACTATAAAATACAAAAAGGGGGGTTACAAAATACCCCACTAAACATGCGATTCAACGGGCGAGATTCGCCCACTATCCATTTGTCATGTTGAGGACGTATGATGATGGTTGGGAAGTGATGGTTAGGATTAATGGAGATCTGTTGACTGAGGCTTCACGCATCCAACAATGCATGTGCGATTTGGAGCGGCTAGAAGATCTGACATCTGGAAGTGTAGCTGGAAGAACACACCAAGAACTCGGTTGGGTCGAGCTTCGATCGGTCCTTCTTCACTCATCTAGTATTCTTGAAGGCTCGAGGTAGGTAAAAATGGAGATGGGGCTCCTCTACTTCAGACGATGGTCCCGATGAGCTCTTGGAGCTCCGCCATGGGCTAATGAGGTCGGGGAAGAAGGGCATCTCCAGGAGCTCTGTTCTTGGTCAAAATTGACTCGCAAGGAGTCATTTGATCCTCTAGAACATGTAGAAAAATGAACCATGCAACAAGGGTGATTCTGGGGGTCTCGATGGGTCAGAATGAGGTGGCGGTGAACACATGCAGAGAGGTCCGACGGTAGGTGGTGGAGAATCTCTGATCGCTAGATTCACGAAGGATCTGGGTGGATGATAGTGCGTGGGGAGAAGAAATATGTGTGAAAAAAATGTGATGGTCGGTTGGTCGGAAAACAAGGTGGAGGCACGGTGGAGGGTTCACTGGTGCAGAGCTCTAACAAACTACGAAAGTGGATTTTTACGTTACAGTGAGAGATTAAATCTTAAACGAATAATAAAAATAAAATACAGGAATTAAAACCTATCTAGAAAGCAATAAAAGCAATCTCAAATGCTTGGAGCCACGAGATAGGTACATCATGCCGGCGAGCAGCAGAGATGGTGGAACCAGCCTCTACTCCTCCTCCTCTATCCTCCTAATTGCAGGGTGAACTCCCTGTCAGGAAGCTCTAGTCTCCGAGTGCATAAGGAGGGGAGAAAATGGGGTAGAAATGATTCCAATTTGAAAAGGAAGGAGGGGTTTATGTATAGGCCAGTGGTCATGCGACAAAGAAGGAGGTGGCGCGGTTAATGCAGCGATGCAATCCTCAAGGAGACGATGGCATGCGAAAGATGGAAGGTTGAGGAGAAAAGTTCGTTGAAGAATCAATCCAAACCGATGACTACATCGATCGGAGAAAAAGGGACAAGAGTTGGTCAAATGAGGTTCTAAGAAGCCTAAGGGCTAGTCAGAGAAGTTGATTGGGATCAACGATCAGTGCAACCTGGTTGGTCCATGTAGACCAACTAGAAAAAAGATGCCAGAAATTATATATATATATATATATAATCATTATTAAATAGTAAATTTTCAAGTAATAAATATTTTTTTTATTATTTTCTATAGTATTTTAATGTGATTTTATTTATTTGTATGGGTTTATTTATAACTAGTTATTTTTAGGGTTTTATTTATAGGTATATTTACCACTGTTTTGTATATTTTATTTTTATTTTTTATTTTGATTTTATTAATATATTTTCTTAATTTATATATTTATAACTTATTTAAATATGCACAATATATTTTTGTTTTATTTTTATAATGTATTTTATATACTTAAATAAATATGTTTACTTATTATATATGTATAAGTATTGTATATTCATATATGTATTTTTATATTTTATTTTTTAGTGCTTTATTTATGTCTTTATTGTTTTCTAAATATGTATATATATTATAGATGATATTTACAAAATCATAAAAATATAAAATTATTAAAATTATAAAGAATAAATAATTTGAATATTTTATTTAATTATACTAACAATATGTGTCCAAAACCTAACTTGCACACCTTAAATCCAAACTGAGTTACCACTTTCATTAATAACTTATTAAAAATTATATACAATTAAAGATGATTTTGGAGCATTTTGAGTTCATATGGAGAAGATATGGGTCTGAGAAGTTTGGATTTTACTTTTTTATTTTGAGTATAAATTTTACATTGTATATTATTTTTGTGTGAAATCAGTTTTTTATTTTTCTATACAAATTTATCTACAACTTTTATGTACAAAGTTTCTTTATTTGAGTTATAAATAATAAAGAATGAAATATGTCCCAAAAATGAATTATTGATGAATAGAAGAATGGAAATTTTATTGTATTTTTAGCCCTTATCTCTCCCTACTTTGTTCTTTATCGACCAAATCAATTCTTGATTTGGTCTCGGGGTTTAGGGTCATAAAATGTCTTTGGCATTTGATTCTTTTTCTTTTCTTTTCTTTATTCTATAATGTTGGCATTAAAAACTATATTTTATATACAATAAATGAAATAAATAATGATGTTAATTTGTACAAATAATGCTATTTACATGCATTTAACTAGGATTTTTAATATCAAAATGATAGAATAAATGTAATGAAATGAAGATTCATCAATACTATAATGGTCTTTTTTTGGATAGGTAATTGCCATGGATCCTGTTCGACGAAGACTCCAATACGATACCCACTAACAGTGAGGAAGGGTACATACACTGACGGCAATGCTCAAGGCTGGGGAGGTGAAGGTGGTAGATACCAACGCCATAAATACGATTATGGCTTAGTACAAGAGACAACAAAAAAGGTATATATATATAGGGTGCACTTGAATTGAGGTGGCACCTTTCCTTGATTATGGAAAGGTGTCATCTTAAGCCGTTGGATGGTGAGTGTACGAATGAGATTGAAACCACTAGGTGGTTTTCGTGCCAACTAACATTCTTAAATTTGGGCGGATTAAATTAGTGCCAAATTAGTCAAATACACGTCATTGAACATTCTATATTTAGTAAAATCCGAGAAGTGTACATTGTAGTTTCAAGAAAATATGATGGAATAAAAGCTTGCATTTTGAAATAATTGTTATCAATTTACAAAAGATGGATATGTTTTACAATCACGTGCTCTAAATTACAAAAATCATAGTCACTGATGTACGGGAAAAAGTTCAAATTCGACAAAATTGGTGTATTACGTATAGCTGTGTTTCCTAAAATATAGGGAGCTTTTGATATTGGCCTAATTAATTGATGTACACGCAGAAAACATTCCTATAATGACGGGATATTTGTTACAACTGTATTTCCAAATATATCGGATGTTGTAAATTGCGAATGCATTAAATATTATACACGTCATATGCATATTATTTTTAAAAGGATTTACATATGAGGTATATTTTTAATCCGTAAATTAGAAACTGCACGTCATAGTACATGTTGAATCTCATCATCCAACATTCTTTGAAAGCAATATTTGTAAATTGCAATATTTTCTTGTAAATTAGAGCTATATTTTTTACTTACAAAATTAGAGGTATATTTTTAATCCACAAATTAGAAAATACATGTCATAGTACATACTGAATCTCATTTCATCCAACATTCCGTGGAAGCAATATTTGTAAATTGCTACATTTTTTTGTAAATTTTGTAGTCTCTTTTGCACACCACATTTGATTTATTTTGAAAATTTTACAGTCTTTTTTAGAACATTATGTGGGAGTAACGTTTGTAAAATGTGATATTATTTAGTAAATTTTGTGATCTCTTCTGTAAAATACATGTGATTTTTGTAAAATAGAATTCTTATTATTAATGTATAAATTATTTTATATGTCCATCCAACGTGTTTCCCAATATCATGGGTCCATTGAAATTTGTCATTCATTGTAAAGTTTGTATAGATTTTGTAAAATCCACGCTCCCATTTAACAATTATGTGCTAATCTGCAAAATAAAAAATCAGTCAGTAGTTTATCATTTATTTCTAAAAAAGGATAACATGTAAAACATACATGCAAAATTGTAAATCAATGAATCAAAATATCAATTATACAATCAATTATGTAAATTAATAGATCAAAAGGTAAAATATACCATCATATTTGATATTTAATCCATCCAATGAATCTGTAAACTTCATCCTTTAGTATTTAATGCACAATAGATGAGATTTCATCTAATTTCATTTTTACAAAATAGATCACCTTCTGGGCAAAAATATAACAAGATGCACAATCTTCTATAATAAAAAAATATTTATTGATACTAGCAACCTGGGACATGTTTAATACGTAAACAAATATTTACATGTTGAATCAACAATTTCTTTCTTTGGGTGATATTTTCATTCTCTATCTACTGAATTCAATCTATAAACAAAACTTAAAAGAAAAAATGGAAAGTGTGATTAACTCAAAAGTACATGGAAAATCAAATTTACAAACAATTGAATATTTCAGAAAGAATGATTGAACTCAAAAGTACAAAAAGTGTGTTGAATATTCCAGAAAATATGATTGAATAAAGCCTCGCGTTTTGAAATAATTGTTATCAATTTACAAAGGATTGATATATTTTACAATCCAGTGTTATAAATTACAAAATCGTAATAACTGTTCGAAAAAACATCCAATCATAACCAGTAGTGAATCGGGAACACTGGTTAAAAAATAAAATAAAGGAGAAACTTTGAAGATTGGATTGAGATGAAATCAAAACTGAAAGAAAAATCAAAATCCAAATAAAAAAACAAAAGCAATCTAAAATAACCTGGAACTTGATTAATAGATGAATAAAAAGAATAAGAAAACATACTAAGAACATACATCATCATCTGTGCACAACCACCTCATGTTGCACCATGCATCATCGTCGTCGTCGTGCATCGTCATCGTCACACACCACCATCATCTCTATGCACATCTGTCGCCTCTACGTCGAGGGAGGACGAAGATCTGGAGAGGAAGCATGCCCCCATCGAATTTTGTTTTGGGAATTTCGAGTAATTAAGAGGCTTGATTATGATTGATGCTATATTTAGAAATTTAATTCGAGTAATTAATAAGCAACGAGATAATGACGCAACTAAATAGAATATTCAATTTTATTTCGAAATATAGCGAGTTGGATATTATTTGGATGGTGGCTTTGGATTTAATTTGGTGATTTTGTTTATAACCGTTGATCAAGATCTAACGGATTTTATGCATTGTCATACCATGATTGTGGTGAGGTGCCACCTTAATTCAAGTTTTCCCTACACACACACGCACGCACGCACGCACACACACAAATGATAGAATTTCACGAACATCATAATATATAACCCCAAGTTAGACATCAGAGAATGTCCAAGATGTCGTAGCCCTGCACAGGTGCGTTTATGCGCTGATCATCTCTCTAATCTTAATTAGAAGATTTGGCCTCGGCAAGTCCTCATAATTTCTTCCTTTGATCTCCCTTATATAGGTAAGCAATCATGGCTAGAGCTCGTCGGAGTCAACGGAAAGTTTGTCGAGACAATCATCGATAAGGAATATCCCCTCATCGATGAGATCGTCATCACACCGGAGATGCGGCTGATAGAGAATTATTCGTGCAGAAGGTACCACGACTATGATCTTGGATCTCCAGTATTTTTTTATTATGACTATAATAATTGCAATTAAATATATTGTCACATGAAGTTTGTTGGAATTAATTGTAAATAATTGAGCAATGGAAAGAAGGGATCGTGATTATGATTTTGGATCTCCGGTAGTTTCTGTTATCTTATCTGCATTCTACATTACCCTCTATACGTCAGTGTTTATCTCTCTCTCTCTCTCTCTCTCTCTCTCTCTCTCTCTCTCTCTCTCTGTCATGTTTCTTCTGTACAGATGATCGATTGCTTGAAGGTTCCCGTAGCTGCTGAAATTTGCAGCGGATCCATATCAGTTGGTATATGAGCACTCTGAACACTCTCTTCAACAGTGCTGTCGCAAGACCTCCAAGAACTCAAGGTAGAGGTAAAAGCTTCTGTTACAGATGCTTTGCGGAAGATATTCCACAAATTCCATGCAAGCAAACGATCAATTCTTATTTAATAGGATTTGATGGTTCCACCAAAAAGACATCGTGCTGGAAGTTATGGGTTAGGCGGAGCATTTCTGGTGGGATTGAGACAATAAAGCTCACATTCAACAAAAAGAAAACCGAGATAAATCTACTAAGCATGGACAAAGTAAGTTTTTGTTGCCATTTACAGCAAAGCATTCAGTATATTTATGTGCATACATAACGAAAGTTTATAGTCCCAACTATATATGTTGTGGATTAACTGCCACCTCAAGACGATCAACTTTAACATGTAAAAAACGTCGACATATTTATTACAAGCAAACTATCGTCGAGAATTGCAGACATTGATAATAATTCCCCTCCCAAACATTGATGCCATCCAAGATTAGAAAGAGAGGTCTTTCGGAGAAGCAATCGATACCTTCTGCCCATCCCCACAAAAAAAAACCTTTGCTATATTGAACATATTTCTAAGTGGTTGTTTATTTCCTGCCATTCTGGTATTGTGAAACAAAATAGCTCTAACTTCTGGTACTTGAGGAAACAATTCTTTCCAATTTTAAGTTTGAGAAAATTGGTTGTTCTTTTGAGAATGATCGGTTTTCTCTGCTATTTTTCACAATCTTTTTTAAGATTCAGGGGCCTACTTGTGATTTCAAATATCAAAAGTTCAGGAACCTTGACAACTCCCGTGACTCATGATCCAAAGAATAGGGCCAGTCAGCTCATTCTCGCTGAGATCCGTATAGATGGAACTTAAATGTCATCGAAAATCAACGGTGTTTTCCTTTAAATCCATTTTTTACATTTTCTTTGACTAATTGCGAGTCCACAACGGTTAAGGAATTAATTTCTCGCATAATTCACATCAGATGTGATCCATACACAATCGTAACTCACACTGGATGATGCCTTCTGTCTCAGTCTTATATTACAAAGTTAATTGCAACTGACTACACTGAACGGAGAACAATGTTACATGGGAACTATTCGGAGTTTACAAAGATTTTTCAACCTTCATGTGATTGTTTCAGTGTGGAAAATGAGAAACATTAGACAGAACGCAACCTTCAAAATTCGATGAGGCATAAATAATTTGCATATTCACCATATTTTAGTGAAGATATGAGCCAAGAAAACAGCATGCATAACAGTGGATTAAAAGACTGTAAAGTTAGAGCTCTACGAAGTTCCTCATTCACAAAAAAAATTACTGCAGAAGCAACCTGACAAAATAGAAAGTGCATAACATCCCAGATAGAGCAACTAACTTTGTGCACAAATGACGTATATGTTGTTGTGTTGTTATATACGTTGCTATATTGTCATCTATGGCCGTCTGCCAAACACGCAGAAGTTATGAGCATTGCCAGTATCAAGGCATGCATTAAAGGCCCATCCCTGCGTTATTCTTTGTCATACACATTCTCCCACTACAAGGAAAACAAGTTATGGCAACAGAATTATGCCTACGGATGTGGGGTTTGTGGCCACGGAATTCGCCTCTGACCACAACACGTCATGACCAGTAGCCGTAGCTACAAGTCTCGTCGCGAGAGTTCTCTAACCGCGAATATGCAGTGGCCACTACAAGTGACCACAGAACTTATCGTGGCCACAACTCTTGTATGAAGACTTTGACCTCGGATTGTACCTACAAGGAACTAATGACCACGGAATTATCGTGGCCACAAGTTTCTGTAGCCATATTTCGTGACCACACTCATTTTTCTTGTAGTGTTTCGAAAAAAATGCTTGAGATATTATTTCCAGGCTAAAGGAACTCATTGCATATCCCACAATCATCCCATTGCTCAAAAGATCCAACCGTCTAAACCTCCCACACTACAAGAAAAATGAGTTGTGACCATGGAATGTGGCTAGGGAAACTTGTGGCAACGATAATTCGGTGGTCACTAGTTTCTCGTAGCTACAATCCATGGTCAAAGTCTTCATACAAGAGTTGTGGCCACGACAAGTTATGTGGTCACTTGTAATGGCCACGGCATATTCGTGGTTAGAGAACTCTCGCGACGAGACTTGTAGCTACAGCTACTGGTCATGACATGTTGTGGCCAGAATATAATTCTGTGACCACAAATCCCATATCCGTGGGCATAATTTTGTAGCCACAACTTGTTTTCCTTGTAATGCCAATACTCCCTACACCCCTAGGGATCCTCCCATCCACAATGCCCCTTGATCAATCAAGTCTTCTTACACCTGACAACATTCATGTATAGTTGATGTAATCTCGTTATGTTGTTTCTCCGAAGTTTACATGGACTCAACAACCTGATATTGGTCATGGTCTTCCGGATGCTGGTCCTAGTCAAGTGCCTATCAACAGACGGGTGCCCACCTGCAACAACTCACTGCGATAGATCAGATTCCAAGTGGTTCACAAGTGGGATACCTATCTGTGGTGGTATTCCACCCATCAAATTGTTGTGTTTGAATCAAATATTCTTTTTTTATAAGTAAATGTATATTTCAAAAGAAAAACATGTGTACAAAAAGGTCGGCTCCATGGTAGCCCAATAAACGTGGTCCATACAGACTGTGTTAAGGCGGAGTCGCTAACAGGGACCTAAGAGTCACAAAAACTCAGGATCCAATAATTTACTTTGTGATTAACCCGTAGTCGTAGATAGCATTGTTAAGAACAACGTCATCCGAGTTGGAGCACGATGAGGTTCATCTAGCATTGTTAAGAACAACGTCATCCGAGTTGGAGCACGATGAGGTCCATCTTCGGTTGCGCTCGGTCCATATGGACTTAACCACCATAGGAATGAGGACGGATGCAGCTTTGCGAGTACATTTGTCCGGAATTCCAAGCACCCAAGAAAGAACGAGCGGCAATGGAAGGTTGGGAGGGCACGTCAATCTTAAGTCCATGCACGCCCGGTGCTAGATGCTGGAAGAGAACGGGCTGTCATCACTCTAAAAGTTGAAAATAGAGCTTTGTTCCCGAGTAATTAGAGGCATATTTTTACTTATATTGCATAAATAGCATTCATACATGCAAGCATAATATCTGCGTTTTATTATTCATATTTGCATTAAATAAGAAGCCAATTTCACTTGTAAATATCCACCTGTATAATTAGATAAAATACCTTATTTGTATATATTTTACACTAACTCCCAATCTAATAAAACCAACTCTATTGTATATATATAACTAACACTAATTAAAGAAAAATATCGAAAAAATACTAACTTGTAAAACTGACCAATAAAACCACAATCTAAGTTTGAAACTAGGAGTCTTAAAATGCACATATCTCTCTCATACAACCTCCGAATTAGGTCTACTCACTTTTAAAGTAATATACATTCAGAGACCTTCGAAACAAGACCAATTTCATTAAAATCGGAATTCGTATGCAAAACTTGGGTTTTGGGCACCTTTTGTATATTGTACATATTGACCGTTTTGCCCCTGTATTTTACCATTTCATTTTTTTAATTATTAAAAATCCAAAAAAATTTAAATTAAGTTGTAAATACTCCTCTCATAATTTTTATAACTTTATTTTGATTTTTCTCTCTTTTAAAAATTACAAAAAAAATTACAAAAGATAAAATGCGGTATTTTATATCTATAAGGTACCACCCAAAAATACATTTTGTACAGATGATTTCATTTGATTTTCGGTCCTTCATGAAAGTTGTAGATCTCGTCGAGACGAGCAACTTTTGTGTGTGACCACTTTTTGATTTAATCCCTTTTGTTATTTCTTTTTGATTTTCTTTACATTTAATTTTTGAATTTTCTGGGAGCGACATGTGGCAGCTCTTGGAGCCGCCACATGTCACCCCAATTTTTGATTTTCGGATTTATTTTTTATTATTTTCGGATTTTATTATTTTATTATTATTTTAATTATTGTTATTTTTAGTAGCCTACTTATTTTATATTATTCTTCTATTATTATTATATCCCCCTTTTATCTCTTCTCCCTTTTCTTACTCCCCACTCCAAGCCAATAACTCCCCATCTTCTCCACTTTCTCCACCTATTTTCTAACTTCCCCCTCCTCTTTATATTCACTTCATCTTCTCCATTGTTCATCATCCGCCAATTCGAGAGAAGAGAGGTCGAGCCCCTTCAACCTACAAGTGACAGCTGAAGGAGACAAGTTGAGCAACGACAACCTTTCAGGCGAGATCCGCGGCATCATCATTGCCGCGTCGCGAGATTCCCATCGAACTCGCTCAGCTTCGAAGGACTCTGCCATCCTTCTCGAGGCCACAACGGAAGCCGCACGACGCGGCTCCACAATCCGACGAACAACACAGGTAAGTATCTCTCGATTTTTCCTTTTCATTTTTTTATCTAACAATTTATCTTGTGTGTCACCAAAACAATCCATAAACAACCACATTTTCACATCATTTCATTCACCACATCACCTCATTTTTATCACCACCAAAACATTTTCATTCACCAACATCACTTCATCCATTTTTTTACATACATCTTCATTGCATTTTTTTACACCACCATCATCATCTATCCTCATCACACACAAATCATCATAAAAAAAACCACCACCACCACTATCATTATTCATCATTCACCACTTTTCTATTTCATTTTCAACAATGTTTACAAGGAAAATACAAAAAAAAATATAAAACAAAACAAAAAAATCAAAAAAAAGTGTAGGCCACCCATGCCCTGCACGGCCGTCCGTGCGCTGGCAGCACCTCCCAGCCGCGGCCCTCCACCTCGAAGCCGCTCGGCCCCGTCCGCGCGGCCGCGCTGCAGCCCACCAGCTCCACCTCACGTCGTATGTCGACGGAGGTGGAGAAAATCCTTCTCGGCCTCGACTCGCGCCCTTCCCTTCCAGTCCCAGGCCGCACGCGCCCCACGGCCGTTCACCTCCACGCGCGCCCCCCCAAGTGCCCAGCGCGCCCTCGCGCACCGCCCTCCTTCCGCTCCATGCCACTGCGAGCGTGACCGCCGGCCAGCCACCAGCGGTGCCGCCCGCTGCTCGCGCTCCACTACCCTCGCTGCGCGGCCAGCCGCCCCGCGCACTCCTTGGCCTCGACTCACGCCCGCCCCCATATCCAGCCTCCCAGGCCTCGGCGTGCGCGCCCTCGCCCTCACCGGCCTCGCGTCGTCCTCAGACGCCACGCATCACCGCCACCGCAGCGCCGCCGTTGCGCGGCATTCTCCTCAACCTCGCCCGACGTCGCCGCCGCTCCTTGCACCGCCCACCCGTCACGGCCGCCGTCCTCCCCTCACGCCCTAGCCGCCCACATTGCGTGAAGCCCTAACTTGCAGGAGAGGAAAACAACAGGTCCATTTGGTTTTTTTTATTTTTGTGAAAATTGCAATAGCACCCCTTTCAGTTTCAGTGATTACAAAAGTGTCCTTAGGCACAGTTGTCTGTTTATTAATTCAGTTTCAGTATTGCATTAACACCCCTGGCTTCTCATGAATATTTGGACAGTCAAATAGCATCATTTTACTCGATCAAAAATAGCAGGTTGTAGAACAAGTAATTCTTTATCTCCTGGCTATTTATTTACATTTTTGTGAACCTTGCATATTTTATTATAAATAAGAGAGTGAAAATCAAAGATATTTTACCCATTTAAGCTCTGAAATTCGCACGTGTTCATTTATTGCTTCAAAAATTACGAAAAAACTGTCAATGATGCCTCTAACTGTGCTTTAATAACTGTCCAAATTTGTCCAATTCGGAGTTGTCGTTTGCATAAAATAAATTCTTGAGTGATTTCTATAATTGATTTTTAATTAATTCCACGAATCATATTTTTAAGAAATTCCAACTCTCTTAGATTCTTTATTGAAATATCTATCTGAGATAAATCAATCTCTGGATAATTTAACTTCGTGGATTTATTAGGAATTAAATACCCGCAATCGCTCTATTTTCAGTAAAATATTCCTAAAAAATCACAAAAGTGTCAGAAAATTCCAAAAAAAGTACTGTAGCTTAATTTCATCATGTTTATCTTTAAGTAAATTTTTCATAATTTTTGCATATTATTTCGCACGAAAAATTGCATAAAAACCCCAAAAAAAGTTTGCATTTTTCATGTGTGTATTTTAAATCCAAAAAGTCTAAAAAATATACATTTGCATTCATCATTGGATTAGGTTTATAGGAAAAATATGACTTGGTTGATTTGATATAATTTCATATTAAAATTAAATTTGGCTAAGTCGATTCTTTTCTTGTTAAACTTAATCCAATTCATATTTCGCATTTAGCATTTATATTGCATAAAAAAATAAAAAATACCACTTGGAAAACCGCAATTTAATCCATCTAACTTGATCCCGAGTTGTTCCTTTGCCTCCTTGAGTCGACCCTGGGGCTTGCCCAGGCTAAATAAACATACAACCACATACTAATTTAATTCGACGATTCATCGAGTTGTGCGGTTATTTTTGATCGACGCGGATCTATCCGACTGCAACGCACTAGTCTATCAGACCACATTAAAAGGGTAGTCATATGTGTTCGTCAAATGGCGCCGTTACCGGGGACACGGCTCATTTCTTGTATTTTTTTGGATTTTTGTTTATTTAATTTAGTGTTCATTTTATAGGTCAATTTGTCAATTCATTTTGCATTGTAAAATTTTCTTCTCTATCGATCTCTAACTATTGCTTTTGTGGCAGAGCCCTTGATGGTTCAAGGAGGCGAGGAGCAGGATGCTTCCCGCTGTGAGGAGCCGCGGAAGCACGCTTAGAGTACGTCGAGAAGAAAGAAAAAAATGTCTTGCATTTTTATTTCCATGCAATAATTCGTCATTTACAGCGGTCTTCGATCGAAGACTCGCGGTTGTAATTAAACGATCGTGGTTGTGTGGGGATCGTCCCCATTTAAGTGTCGACTTAGGACCAGGCACGCGACTCTTTGAGCGGTTTTCACTTTTCTTCTTTTACGTGCTTGCTCGTAGGTTAGGACACACTTTAAATTTAAACACACACAATCTCGCATCACTTAGCTAAAATTTAATGAAAATCATTCACCGCTAATAGATGCATGGCTAGGTGCGGCTTTTATCGACTTGCATACATATTGATTTCGGTTTTCAAAACAGCCCAAGCTTTTCACAGATTTATCGCCAAATCACTGCATGATTTCTCCCTTAGCCTAGATCGCGGTTTTTATCGAATACACGACTTTTCTTGATTTCTTTTTCCTGGCTTGATCACCTAGGTTAATGGAAAAAGGGAATGAGCGGTAGACGATGATTTCTTGATTTTTGGGCTAACCATAATTCAGTGATAACCTAAAATAAAATTGGGACTGTTAATTGCAAGTCAACCAAAAATGGAGTAAAAATCGGTTTTGGGAGAGCAACACCCTCGGTTACGCATTGGTTTTTACTTCACATTTTCTCCGCGTAATTATCTAATGTTTTATCACCAATAAAACCGACCAGATAATCAACCAACTTCGGTTGGTTTCATGTGTGAGTTGGTGAATTTAAGGGTCTTGCTTGCTTGATTGAGCCTTGTTTGCTCCGATACATACCCCAAAACCTTAGTCCCTCCATTTCATCTCCGAAGATTCATCCGCTCATTTGTAAATCCATCCATCTTCTTCGTTCCCCTTGGGACCCTCCCAACATCAATTTCCATCTTCATACTTAGGCTAATCTCAGCCTAAGTATAGGGGAGACCCGAGTCCCTGTGATTTCTCTACTCATCTTTCCTTGCCTTTATACTTAGGTTATTTCTAACCTAAGTATAGGGGGAGCCCCTCTTAGATCCCGTATATTTCTCTATACTTAAATGGAACTATGGACTTGTATCATCTAGTGCTATGAGGACATAGCAAAGTTTAAGGATAGGGGGGTATACCGTATATACAATTTACTTACTTTAGCTATAATCTGAAAATTTTGAAAAATTTAAAACTTTTTGGCTAAAGTAAAATTCTTTGGACTCAGAGAACTCAAATGATTTCATGGCTTTTCGATACTATGTTACACTATTTTTGATAAAAATATTTTTGAAAATGATTTTAAAAAAAATGAGATTTTCTTGTTTTGAAAAATCTTTTGAAAATGTTTTGAAAATCTTTTATTTGTGTGACATGGTTTTGAAAATCTTTTATGAAGGAAAGTTGAGTCTAACCTGTATTTTAACTTTAAACTAAAACCCATAAAAATGAGAAAAATTTAAAAAAAAATGTTTTTGAATGAAGGAGTTGGATTAAACCTCTACACTTACACTTTCACCCAGGATCTGAAATGTTCAAGGAAGCTTGATGTATGAGGTCTTTGAGATTTGCGGTTAACCAGCCTTAGTCATCAGGGTCATAGACTTAATCATCCACATTCCCCTAGGTCTCTAGATTTGCATGCTATATTCCATGCTTAGTCTCAGACTTAAAGAATATGATCAGCACATAACATGCACGACTGCGGTTTTTGATTGAGATGAGTTGACTTTTCACCCGAGGGATTGGGATGAGGGATTCAAGTCTGGATTTGATCTAATGATGCTCGAGGATGGGATAAAATCTTTGAAGGCATCATGAAACCTGAGTGTCGACAACTTTAGCCAGTATGAGAACTTGGTTCTTATACTAATCTCTTGATATTGACCTAAGTGCCTGGGTGTGAAATAAATAAAACATTTAGTTGATCAGTGTGCGCCAACTCTTGGTAAAAGCAGTGGAGCTAGCCACAAATTATACAAGTCAATGAAATTTCAAAGAAAAGCTCTTATTCCACAAAGTCAAATATCAAAGAGCTTCCACCAAAGGCGAGCGCTCCCAAACTTTTCAAAGTGTCCACTTGGACCACCGCTATTAGGAACAGGAGTCGGGCTTGCACCAAAAAAGGGCTCTGCATCGTAAATGCTACAAGTCTGGGTGTCGAAGGTACGATAGGTACTCAAAAGAGACACACCCCGGTGTATTCCCAGGAAAACAAGTGCAGACGGCTCCAACTTCTCTTGATGGACACACTGATCCAACACCAAAAAAATGTGTTGCATAAAAGGCACTAGAGAGAATCCTTGTTCCAATGAGAAGGAGAGAAGAAGTGACACAATCCTATACCCACCATCAACTGGCCTTCCATCTACACTTTTAAGTCTGACAACTAAAGAGACGGTGGATTGGATGCAAGATTGGATTTATTCCCTAGTGTTGAGGATTGGGTCCTTAGGAGAATTTCTTGGACCAAGACTTTGGGTGAAGATTTGACTCTACTCTCAGAATTACGGTCAACACTAAATGTCATATCCTTTAGATTATATGTATATCAGAGAGAGTCTAGAGAATTAGAGGAATTGGATACGTCTTGATTAAAGCTGGATTGAACTCGAGAAATTTGGACCTCTAAAATTGAGCCGGCTTGAGCAGATTGGATCCTGTATTCACATGCACAAGGGGGTTAATCCAACTTAGTCATTCTCTTTGATGCTCGAGGACGAGCATGGTTTAAGTATATGGGGTGATGAAACTCGATTTCATCATCATAATTTCCCATTATTAATCCCCTTTCTTAAGCTTAGTGTCAATAAAACCCAGTTAATGACCTGTAATTAACAGAGTCCTAAATAAATTAAAAACCACAAAAAATGGTAAAATAAAAATACGTGGTATTTTTAGACTTAAAGGTACCCTCAAAAATATTTCGGGTCTTTGTTTGACTTCATCTCCAGCTTTGGCCAACATGAAACTTGTAGATCTCGTCAAGATCTACAACTTTCATGTTTTGAGTTTTCTCAAATTCGGCCATATAAACCTTCAAAAATCAAAATTACTCTCTGAATAAATCTGATTGGGCCACGTGGCCCAATCTGGGTGAGCCACGTGGCCCGCTCATTCTTGCAGCATCCGCCCGCGCTCCTGGCCATTGGATCTCCTTCAGATCCAACGGTTGATCCTTCTCCACGTGTACCTCAATTCTCAACCATTTGATTTACCCAGGCCTTGCATCACAGCCGCCCGTAGCCTCCTGAGCCTCCTTGCACCACGTGTCGCCTCTCGCGCCAGACGATTGAGTCTCCATCTTGCCATCACCGCTGTCCATTCGCGCTTTGTCCTCATCCGTCCGATCGAACCTTTGGTCCTATCTAAGCCGTTCGCCACCGCCTCGCGCATAGCCTGCCACGTGGCAGCGCCTACACCGTTCGATCCTCGTCTCCTCTACATCGTTATCGTCCGTTCGCGCCGCTCCCTCAGCTTGACACGTGGCTGCTCTGCAGCCCTTCGATCACCGCGCATCGGATCTAATCCTATCCTCTGCTTCGCGCCTAATCGACAGCTGTTGGATCGCCAGATTCAACGGTCCTCGTTCATCGTCTACCTCTGGATCCCCCTCTCTCTCTCTCTCACGATCTGACTTGCACACCACTCTCCCCCTTCCTATTATCCCACCTACTCCGACCACCATCTCCACTAACCAAACACCTCCCGGTCTTCCCCCATCTTCATTCTTCCCCGCGCATCACTCCATGACCCACGTCATCTTCCCAGTCGCTCCACACCTCCCTCGAAACCCACCACTTCCATCACCAGAACCGGCGTCTTCGAGCCTTAAAAACCTCGCCTCCCCCTCCATTCCAAGCTGTCCACCTTTACGCGAGGAGGGGCCCAGCCCTCCTCCGCCTCCCTGTGACAGGGGGGCGAGAAGATCGAGCGAAGACGACCTGCTCCCCCGGTGAGACCCTCCGCCACACACGGCGGAGTTGCGGCGCCCCCAGGCCCGCCCGAGCTCGCTGGGACGGCCGCCCAGCATGTTGCGAAGACCCTGAGCTCCTCGCGGAGCTCAAGCACAGGCCACATCGCCCGCCCGACGTCAGGTAAGCTCCCTCTTCCTCATTTGTCTTTTTCTTCAATTCCTCTGATTTAATTAGGTTCCTCCAGTCGTTTTCGCCCTCCATTAATCCCTTCAAAAGCTCCGCAACACTTCCCCCTTTCACGCGCCTCTTTCAAATCATCTTCCTCTTCCTCCAGATCCCCAGACCGCATTCGACCCATCTCCTCCGCCACCCACGGCGGAGGAGCTCCGAGCTCCCCACATTCTTCGCTCCCTGATCTCACATCACATTCACGCACGCACCGCTATGCCTCGGCTATGCGTCACTAACTTGCAGGTGAATCCTCTTTACTGATCGGGAACCTCGACGGAGCACTTTGGCCGACCTTCGCTACCACTACCAGAGCAATGAGACACCACCTCGAGCACCATCGTGGCTCGACCATCGCCTGAGCTTCATCGACAACATTCCAGCAGCTTCGAGCGAGCTCCACCAGCGCCAGGAACGAGAGGCGGAGGAAGAGCTCCTTCGCCGGAGCTCTGTTCTCGCCGCCAGTCGCGGATGAAGACGGAGGCACAGCAGCCGTTGGATGGTCCTCTCTCAGCGACCATCCAACGGCCCAGACAAGGCCACGCCATCGACCTCAGCATCCGTTGGATCTTCTCGATCCAACGGTCTCCGTGCAGCCACGTATCTCTTGGCCGACTATACAGGAGCCCTTGGATCCACACGATCCAATGGCCGTCGAGCAAGCCACGCGTCAACGCCACAGCCTCCCCGAGCCTCAGTCTCCTAACCTCCATGCTTGGGACTACCGAGCCTAGCCGAAGCTTCATCGAGCCTCTACCGACCCCGAGCCTCCTTCCGAGCCTGAATAGCATGTGTTGCGCGCGTGCTATCTGGGAATTTTGCAGAGACACCCTCTAACTTCTCCACATTTGCATAAAGGTCCTGTCTACACATGTGAACCACGTGCGTCTGGGGTTATTTGCACGTATACCCTTACGGGTTTATATAATTGCAAATATGCCCCTGCGCGTGTGGTTTATTTACAGGGAAGACCTCGCATTTATTTCTTTTGCATTTTAGTCCTTTCCAGGGACCTTTTTGTAGTTATCATTTCATGTTTTCTTGCATTTATGCCCTTGTCTTTCTTATTGCATAACTTGAGCATCATGTTTCCTTTTCAGTTGATTTCAGTTTCATTTCGAAGCTCGTTTGATGATCTTTCTAATGGCATGCCTAATTGTTGTTTTGGACACAATGAATTTTGATGTATAATTCTATAGCCATGTGTCTCTTATTTCTTAACTTGTGCCTTGTTCAAATCAAGTCGATCATCCCAATAAAATCTGAAATTGATTCCTTGTGTAGTTGGCTCATTATTTTGATTGAGGGCATATTTTTATTGCATATCATTGCATTTACTTGCATCATAAAATGATTAAAAAATGCATGTTTATTTTTAATGCATTATTGTGTCTTTGTATAATTTGACCTATATGACTTTAACTCAACACTTAGCTAAATAGATAAAAATCCGGATAATACAAGAGAGGCTCGTGTCCCTGAGTTCGACCTTGGTATCTTGCCAAGTAAAATAAATTCATGATCATCTCACTTTGATCTATCATACACATATTTAAATGAGATGATCTTTTGATGAACCCGAAATTGGCCCGACTGCTACGACAATTCCAAGTGCTAATTCTGCACTATTAAAGGACCTATTTTACGGTTCGTAAAAAAGATTTTTGTAACTTTAAAAACAAAAAAAAGTGTCTGCATTTACAGCGGTTCCCGTTTGGGTTCTCGTGTGTGTAAACATAGTGAAACTGTGTCCCCGTCTGCTGTGTGGTTTGAATTTTAGACTAGGCTTGCACTAACGGCTCCTCAAGCCACTCTAGGATTTGCTTGTGCTCGTAATTTTGTAGGACCACACATCACTTAAAAGATGCACTTAGACCGTAGATCTAGTCAAATCAACCTGTGCTTCACTCGCTAATAGAACTGCCTGTCTAGGAGCGGCTTTTCATCGATTGCATTCATTTAGTGTAAAATTTTCAATTTAGTACTGCATCCTGCATTGTAGAGAGCTGGAGGCACTGTAAGTCTTCTTACTCAAGCATTCATCATCGTTTCTCGATTGCATCGGCTTTTTCCGATTCTCTCTCTCTCGGTTTTCTAACCTAGGATAAAGGAATTGGGACTGGACGGTAGACGTGATTGCTTGTGTGGATTAATATCAGTGACAACTAATCTTTAAAATCGGGACTGCTAATTGAATTGGACCAAAAAAATTGACTAAAATTAACCCTTGCTTGCGGGAGATTAACCCCGATCTTATTTTCAGGCTGAGTGAGGGTACTTGAGTGTGTGTGAACACCTTAAGGCATAGCCCAAATCCCCGCCTTCCATATCACGGGCCAACTGATCCTAGAAAATATCACGAGTTGGATACTTTTAGCTCATTGACCAGTACCAAGTAGCCTCCGCCTGTTCGCAGGTAGTCAGGGGCGAACCAGCGGTACTTCGCGATAAGGCCTAGCTTTGTCAGCCTCCACCTGCTTGCAGGTAGATAGGGGCACGGTCTTTGAGTCCCCAACTCCGGATAGGAGCGAAGAAAGGGAGGACCGGCGGTATCTTAGGCGACAGATTAAACAGGGAAGACGCATCTGGCTCTGAGCCGACTTCCCTATAGTTCGTGTAACTCCTTTCTATCTTGTTTGAAAAATTCACACTTAAAATCAACAAAACTAATCGGACTCGGTTTCGGGTCCTTCACTGTGTTGAGTGTGAATTCAGGGTTTGCTCTTGCGTTTGTCTTTGTGTCTGTCCGTGTGTGTTATCCTGCATAACTGTGTATTTTCTACCTCATTCTACTTACATATCCTCTTCAAGATGTCGGGATATTGGTCCCCATACCCTGTGACCTCTGGTCATTCCTCCTTGACCATATACCGTTCATCTTCACCTTCTCCGTCTTTCATGTATCCTCTGCCATCCACGGGAGACCCTTACCCGTGGTCGGTCCCACCTCAACCCGATTATGAAGTCAGAACTTCGACTGACTTCTCCACTTCTTCGCATTTCTCACATACTCCATATTCTAACACTCCGGATCCACTTCTATCTTGGGCCGACTGTCCTTACTCTCGAGAGCTTGCAGGAATCAAAGAACTGAATGAAGAGCAAGCCGATGCTGAGACAGATGATTGGCAAAATTATATGCCCCCGCATACTTCATTCTCACCTCAAGTAGGGACCATACAACAATCAGCATATACACATCCCAACTTGATCTTAGGGCATAACTTGGCCGATCAAACAACTCGAATGGAGAGGCTTGAACATCATGATTTCCCAGACTTGATTGACTTTAGTGATCAAGCTTCCATTAACCAGCCTTCATTTGGAGAGCCTATGCATTCACAAGATTGGACTCATGAGCTAGACTTATCAGTCTCCGTTTCATCATATGAGGCTTCGACCAATATTTGCCATCTAGATGGTCCATACTCGTCCCAGCATTACATGCCAGATTCTAGGTATGTTGAGTATGAGCACCCAAAGTCTCAGCAGCAGAACTCTCCCATGATTTGTCATGAGAATTTTGTGGAGGATGACATCTCTAGACTTATTAAGAAAAATGAATCATTTGGTAACGAGTTGAGAGATGTCATGGGAATATTACACTCAATTTCTGCCAGCCTAGGTATGAAAATGGAGAAGGAAGTAAGTAGATTTGAGGTTGAAAACAAAGCAAACATCAAGGAACCCACACCGTCTGTACAGCTGGAGTCCATTCTATCTCCCTCTTCTACTAACCACTTGCCCTCCAATCTAGAGTCTGATCATTCATCCATCAAAAACACCAAAAAAATTGAAAAATAAAAAATTCACATAAAAATTGAAAATGAAAATGATTTAAAAAATTAGATTCCACCCTAAGGGAAGCACTTGATGAGGAATTGATCTTTAAACTTCCCTTAATAAAGGCCATAGATCACTTCCCCGACCTCAAGAGAATTGTAAAGAGTAAATTGATGCCCAAGAGGTCGGGTACTAAGAGAACCAGGACTGAAAGACACATAGTGTCTATGGCCACCTCCTTGGTGATGGAGAGAAAGACTAAGAGCCGCAGAGTGAAGCGGTTGCCTAGGGTTGAATGTGAAATCAAAGACACTATCTTTACCCATGCAAGAATCGATGATGACTCTCCAATAGATATCCTCCCGACCTCCGTGTTTGACAAGCTCAAACTCATGCCAATTAGAAAGTCGAGAGAGATCGTTCAGCTGGCTGATCGATCCATCAAACGGTCTAGAGGAAATATTTCAGTCATCGTTACTTTCCAAGATGCTCTACTCCAGGTGAACTTCACGATCATTGACATCGAGCATCGAGGAGAGTTTACCCAGCCTCCGATTATTCTCGGGAAGCCATTCTTAGCCTCAGCTAAAGCGTCTATAGATTGCGAGACTCGGGAGATCGATTTCTCAGCATTGGGAGCACTCCGACCTCACCCATTCTTTGATACACTTTACTCTAAGGTAACCCGCACATCTGCTGACAGTCGTGACCATCGAGAGGTAGATGAGTCCCACCTCTCTGCTACACCTGAGAGACCGACTGTCCGGACGACCGTTGGTTCTGAGACTCCCCATACCTCCACTTCATCAACTGCTTGCACCGCCACCATGACAGCTTCTAAGGAGGACTCACGACCAGAGGCTACCATTAAGTCGGACATGACCTTTGTTGATTGCCTTGACCATTTTGATGATTCGGCACAAGAGCCCAGTAATGCCCAGCTGACTGAGACCACTAGCACCTTCCCGAGCCGTGTGCTGACCCTTCAGGAATATTACAATCTATATGGTGACTCGTCTGATGAGGAACCCATGGTCAGCACCATACCATGTCCCAGACCTTCAAAGGAAGCTACCAAGATTAAATTGACTCCACATAAAGACACGGTTGCTCCCTCTTCTAGTCGGCTATTTAGTGAGAGGAAGTCGAGAATTGATTCCTCGAGGAGTTCCCCCGAACCTCTCAAGGCGCGTCTCTCTCATCTCCCTCTCAATGATTCAGGTTCTAGAAGTTTCCTTCAACACATCGAAGAAGGAATTTTCTGAGGAGTCCTCATCTGGCCCGGACAAGGTAATTTATATGAGTGAGCTCAGTCCGACTGTTCTCAAGCCTTATCTAAGCAAGCAGCCGTGTGTCGACCCTTGTTGGACGATCCCTACACCTCACTATTATTCATCTGAGGATGATTCCGACAGCGACACATATGTATATTATCCACCTCCTCGCATCCGCAAAAAGATTCGTCACAAACCTTCTTAATCCTTGTACATTCTAACTCTTTCTTGTATATACTTTTTCTCCCTCCCTCCTCGGTGATTCGAATCACTCGCCCCGGCTCATTTCATTTCATTTTAAGACTATACTTAGGATAATCAGATCCTAAGTATAAGAGGGAGAGTGACCCGCATCCATTCATTGTACATCCTCCAGATCACATCGGTCCTCATACTCACTCTTGTCCTATACTTAGGCTGACCACAGCCTAAGTATAGGGGGGACCGATGCCCGCCTTGTATATACTCAACTATATTTTTCTCTTGCCCTCGTCCGCCCCATTTTTTGATCTTCTTCTACACTTAGGCTGTCAAGAGCCTAAGTATAGGGGGCGGTGCGACTTCTATACGATTTTTGTAATTTTAGCTCTCCTACGCTTAGCCCGAGCTGTGTCTTTTTAGTCTCTTTTCGTGCTCTGAGGACATAGCACACGTTATGTATAGGGGGGCGTGTATATATTACATATATACTTTACCCATAGCTCGTACTTTCGCGTATTTTCGCGTATTTTTGTATATATTATGCAATAAGTACGGGGTGGGTAAAAATTGAAAAAAAATTGTATACTTGTATAATATGTATAAAACAAAATGTAAATGATACTCTTGTAATATTTGTTGTAAAATAGGATGTATACCAAAAAAAATGTGTGTTGTATACTATGTATATTATGTGTAAATTAAAAACTTGTTGTAAATAATAAAATTTGTTGTATACCAAAAAAATATATATGTTGAAAATAAGGCTTCTTATTTACTCTTGCATATCATCCTTGCATTTCAAAAAAAAAGAGTCTTGCATTTCATTCATAGCATGTCATCTGCACCTCATCTGCATATCTTGCATATGCAAAGTGAAAAGCTAGTGGGTTCTGAACCGAGTTATGAGTAGATATTGAGGATGGACTTGATTTGACTTTAATCCACCTAATTTCAGAGGAACCTTATAGGAACTGGAGCTAAGATTTCTCAGGTCAAGTGACTTAATTCTTTGAGTCCGCAAGTCTATGTTCACATGTCATCTTGATTAGTCTAAGTAGAATATCTCGTGCACACGCATGATTCTTTTAGACAGTGACCTAACTTGGACAAGCACAATGCACGTAGCTCTTCATTGATGAGGTGGTGAGGAGGTAGAATCCTTTAGCTTGGAGTAGCACACGGGTGGAAACATCCGTCCTCCTCTAGGGAGGGTAGTGCATCTCAACCTAGTCTGGTGGTGTTGAAGTCTAAGGACAGGATGCTGTGGGTTGCAATAATGCTTCAAAAGAGGGATAGTCTACTGGCTCAAGAGGAAAAACTCATGATGTACATGTTGCACCTTGTATATAGTTAAAAAAAAGAAAAAAGAAAAAAAATGCAAGAACTCCACCTAAAAAAATAGACAGGCCAAAAAAATTTGCCTGTCGGAGAATGTATATTAGCAAGAAGTTTGCAGCAGGATGACTTGGCTACACTGGTCAGGCATCCCGGGATAGGTAGCTACTCTGGCTACCGTCCATTCTTTTCTCTACCCCGTCCTCTTGAGCCGGTCGCACTTGAACTTAGAAGGGAATACCCCGCTCCTCGAGGAAAGAGTTACTGGATCGGGTTATTGAGTTACCTGGTTAGAGGAGGCTGGTTCTGAGCCATTTCTGATGTGGAGAGATATTTTACACTTACACAGTACAAGTAAGAATCATAGTCATCAGAAATTTGCGTTTGAGGATTTGTTCTGACCTGATTGTTGAGGCGTCTTGAATAGAAGACTTGTGGAACTTGAAGTCTGTTAGGTCTTAAGTTCAGGTCCAAATAAGGTTCCACCACACAATTAATCCAAAGGTCGAGTCAATAGGTGGTCGTGAGATTCAACCGCAGTCGCGCAGAGGTAGCAATCCAGGTGCTCACACGAACCAAATCTTGCTAAACAATCAGTGGTTGGTAATCGACCAATAGTAGTGCGGTAAAGCACGCAGGAGAAGCTCGACGGAGTGCCATGCATCCATACAGTAGACGCCCAAGGTGTCAAAGCAGCTCTATCCTGAAAAAGGTCATAAGAATCTACGAAGGAGAACCCTTTTAGCGAACGGATCCACACATATGGTTGAGCATCGCCGGCAATTGCATGTCAGATAGAGCTCCTACTGCCCAAGATAACCTGCCAAAGCCGAGATCTAGAGGTGTTGGCGTGCACCTCCAAAAATGAGAAGGAGTTGAGATTCTTAGAATGTAAGTAATTAGCCCAAATGGAGGAGTCATCCATTAAGAGCCTCCAAGCCCAAGAGACGAGCATAGCATTGCGCAACGCCACAAGAGAACACACCCCAAGCCCCCTTCCAACCTGGGCAGGCAGAACGTGCCCCGTGATATGTCGTGGCAACGCTTCCCCCAAAGGAAGTCGGCACATAACGAGTTTATTCTGTGCACCACCTTCAACGGAATAAAGTTCCCAACAATCCAATATAGAAAAACACCGCGCACGACTGAGTTAATTAGCTGTGCCTGGCCTGCCATGGAGAGAACCTTGGCTTTCCATCCCAAGATGAGCGCCCTTATCCGATCCTCGAGGGTCCGGGAGTCAGAACTTCTACCGGAGGAAGAAGATAATGGAACGCCCAAGTAAATGGACGGCAGAGATTGTCTAAGAATACCCAAGTGAAGAGTGGAGGCGAAGTCATCGGGGTGCCATTTAGATTGGAACTACTTTCTCTTCCTGGGGTTGAGACGCAGTCCAGAGGTTGCTTCGAATGAGTTGAGAATCTCTTTGACGGCCATAAGAGAACGAAGTGAGCCTCTGCAGAAGAAGAGGATGTCATCGGCATAAATAAGGTGGGTCGGAGCAACACTCCTCCCTCGACCCAATGTCTTGAACCTCCCGTTTAACACCACCCTCTCGACCAAGCATGAGAGCGACTCCATATCGATGGCGAATAACAAAGGGCTAAGGGGGACTCCCTTCCTCAACCCCCTGGAACCCCTAAAGAGGTCGTGGGGGGCTCCATTGATCAAGATGGAAAAGGAAGTGGTGGAGATACAATTTTCCATCCAATTAGTCCAAGTGAAGGGAGCCCCATAGCCTTAAGCCCATCCATGTTGAACGAGTGTTCAATGAAGTCGAAGGCTTTGGTCAAGTCAATCTTAAGGAAGGCCTTGTTGTGCCCTGACCTCCTATAAAAACCCCAAAGGATTTCATTTGCAAGCCTGCTATTGTCGCTAATAGAGCGCCCTTGATAAAGGCAGTTTGATTCAGCGAGATGAGTTGTGGAAGAACCGAACCAAGCCTAGAAGCAAGGAGCTTGGCAAAGATTTTATATATGACATTGCAGCACGATATGGGGTGAAGTCTGCAAGACCCGAGGGGGACAAAGCCTTTGGAATGAGAGTGAGGAAGCAGTGGTTGACGTGCCTCACCATATTCCTCATTTTGTGCAAAAAATCCAACGCTATGTGGACGGCATCCTTGACCAAATTCCAGTGCAACATGAAAACCCCGGCACTGAACCCATCCGGGCCCGGTGCTTTGAAGGAACCAATTGATGAGACCGCCTTTCAAATTTCATCATGATCGAAAGGGAAAATAAGCCAACAACTTGCATGTTCGGTAATGCATCATTTGGGAGGAGGTGGTTCGGCCCTTAGCGGTCGCGGTAGCGGAGGCCTAAGGATGGTAGAGGAATGCGCTCAGGCCGACTCGACGACGTCAGATTGTGTATCAATTATCTTTTTCTGATTGTCAATAAGATGGTGGATTTGATTCGCCGAAACTCGAGCTGCCGCTGAGAGGTGGAAGAATCTTGTGATCCGATCCCCAAGCTTCAACCAGCATATCCTACTTTTTTGTTTCCACACTGACGTTATATCGCAGTCGAGGTTGTCTATGTGGCACTTCGCATCCGCCTCAAGGTGGGCGAGGTAGGGATCCAGTAAGGCCTCAGAAAGAAACATGTTTACGGCAACGAGGAACCTCTCCACTTCCTTTAACTCCTTAAAGGCATTTGCCTTCGTTGAAAACCAGGCTTTAAGAGCAGCTTTGAAATTCTTCAATCTTTGAGAGAGGCAATAGAGTGGGTTGCCCCTAACTGGGACGGTCCATCCTTTGTTGACTGCCTCTAGATAGCCATTCCTAGGAGACCAATAGTCAAAGTACCTGAATGGTATCCGACCCTCAACTTTGGGACCAAACGCGACCGAGAGGAAAGGATGGTCGGAAGAGGGAAGGGGAGAGTTGCATAGTTTTGCTTGTGGCATCATTGATAGAAAATCTAAGTTGACAAGGGTGTGGTCAAGTCTGGAAGCAATCCTTAAAGGGCACATCGAAGACTTAGACCAAGACCAAGGGTTCCCCAAAGCTTCCATATCAAGGAGCGCACAGTCATCAATACACCTATTGAACTCCTCAAGGGGGTTCCTAGGAGGAGGTCGTCCCCCCATCTTCTCGTGTGCATATCGCACAACATTAAAGTCACCCAATACCATCCAAGGGCCACGAATGGAACCCCTGATTTTAGCAAGTTCGGCCCATAGAGCTCTGCTCGGCGTGGAGCAAGTCTCACCATAGACAATAGTAAGATGGAGCATGAGACCTCTGCGGTTGTTGCAAACCAATGACATCACCTGATGGTTAACTGATAGAGTGTGGCAATTCCAGCTGTCCTCTTTCCATAGGAAATAAATTCTTCCCAGTTGAGTATTGTTGTACACAAACCTTCAACCAGGCGGGATAGAATCAGCAAATCGTTGCCTATTGACCGGTCTGATTTTAGTTTCCAGAAGGACGATAAGCTCAGCATTCTTATTCGTTAGATCATTTAGAATGGACTTCATCTTTCGGGGCTTGTTGAGCCCTCGGGTGTTACAAACAGCGGCCGCCATTAAGAGTTGGTGGGGATGGGCAACGAGGGCCCAGTAGTTTTCCCAGTGGCCTTGGGTGGTCTTCTCTTCCTGTGAGATGCACTTGGCAAGATTGGGTTGTCCACGACGAGTGGTTCAGGGTGGCCTTCATCCTGGGCCATGACAGCACCATTACCATCTGGTTGAGAGTTATTGATGTCCAAAACTCAGGTAGCGGGTCCTTATTGCGCCTGGACCATCTAGCCATTCTTCTTTACGGAAGCCACCTTTCTATGGAGCAAGTTCTTGGTGCCAAAGAGAAAAGAGTTGATTACTTTGGTAGAGGACGGAGGCCGTTTGTGCGGCTTCTGGGCGGTTGGAATCAGATTTTTGTGCTGAGAACCCCGATTGTCGATCGTAGCAGGGGATTGCTCAGTTGGGGATTAAAATCCAATTAGTTGGGGCGGAATTACCCTCGCACGCGGAGGATTGCTTTGGGATACCAAGAGGTTGATGATTAGCAGGTTCATCAGCAGGAACACCATTTGTGGTCGGAGCACCACCGGAATCAGGGACTCGTTTTGACGTGTTCAATGAAGTAATCGAGCCCCCAAAGGTCGGATTGGCAGCACCATGGTTGATGGGCTCCGGTGTGGGGCACCCAGGAACAACAGGGCAGCGCGAGGTTGGGTGGTCGAAGGATATACATTGAGTGCAAAGAGGAGATTGCCATTCAACCTACACATCGATCATTTGCCGAAGCCAATAATAGAAAACCAAAGGAATCGACTTGGGGATGTCCTTCGAGGCATGGATGGATACACAGCAATGTACGAATCCCTCAGAATTGTCGCTGGCCATCGCACCATCCATTGGGATTTCAGAGAGCAAGTCACGCTCAAAGCAGGAGCATGCCTCCCAGTGCCAGACTACCATGAATTGTCCTTGGAAGAGCCATGGACCACCATTAAGGATACAATCACAGTCCCTCTCATTGGAGAGTTTTAGGTAAAAGAAACCATTTGCTCTAGGGATGAGCCTGAATTCGCCTGACGGTCTCCATACCTTTTCGATGAAGGACGTCAGCAGCTTACGAACGGTCTCTTCTCGAGGACGTAGAAGACAAGCGTGTTCCCCAGAGGTTGTCGAGCGAGCGTGTTTCGCCTTCTGAAACAAAGGCAACTTCCTCGCCATCCGAAAGGACCGGAGGCATGTAAAAAGGTGGCGTGATGGAGGTGGCGCAATCGGTATGTCCGCACTACAGATGTCGCGCTACGAGGGCCTGATAAGGGAGGCACCATTTGCGGGTTGGCTGGAGGAGGTAGTTTGGGCTGAGTGGTGAAACGGGTTTGGTTCGTGGAGAGAGGGAGGCTGTGGTGGTGGGGGTAGGGGAGCGGAAGGGGAGGGGTTGGTGGTAGGGTTCATAGGGTTGGTGAAAATGGGTGTTATCTTCAAAATTGCAAAGTCGACACCAGGATATCTCCTGCCAAGGGCTTTTTCGTGCTTCTGTTACCATGCAAGTATTTTTGTTACTATAAATTTCATCGAACAATGATTTATTCGCCGTTATACTTTTGGGAGGCAACAATTTTACACATTGTCAACACATTTCATGACGAATCACTTAGTACTTACCGATTGACAAATGGACCAATTGTCACTAATACACATTGTTCGTCATTATATAAGTGTCGTCTAAGGACCAAATCGCCACTAATATGTTATAATCTTTTAATTTAGTGATGCATATTGTTAGTCACTATATAAGCGTCGTCTAAGGTCTATTTGTTGTAGTCTGAAGATCCGAGAATGTCAAGCCTCGGACTCTCTTTATGTGTGGAGACATAGAAGTAATTATGGAGCTGTGATAGCGATCAATATATTCGAGCCCGTGCAATATATCCTAACCTGCATGGCATACGACGTGAATAAAGACCAGCACCCGTGCACACGAGTATGCACAGTTTATAATAAAACTACTAGTACTGTTACCTTCAACTCCCCAAGGAGATGCTCCTTTGAAGAATACCTTAAGAATAAGAGTATTATTCCCCTTCCCTGGTCTTATTCCAACTTGTTCTTCACCATTAAGCATGAATAAAGATGATGAATATGAAAAATAAGGGTCTATTCCCATCTTGTGGCAACCAAACACAACCTAAGATATGCCGTAAAGACGCCAGCTATATCACTAACACGCCGTCTGCTTCCCTCAGCTAAGCTTCAAAATCTGCAGGTCTTCAAGTCGCCCAATGCAGTGAACTGGTTTAATTTATTTCGCAGTGCTCGGAAAAGACACCATTGCCACACTTGAGACACGCCATGCCTACTATAATACCTACGACCCTAATCACCAAGTCCTTGAGGCTGCTTAATCACCTTTAAAATATATACATGCTTTTGGTGGAGAGTTTATCATAGGTTTTCTCTAAAAGTTAAACGATATAAAGGGAAAATTGAGATTGAAAAAGTTAGGGATTTACACTCTTAACCCTAAGTAATTTCGTAATTACAATCATATTTTTGCATAATCGTGAATTACACAAGAAGTCTATGATAATCACTCCGTCTCATACACATAACCTTCTGTTAGTTTAATACGTTAACTCAACCATATGAGTGAGTTAATCTACCATCGAACGACTACGATTAGCTAAATTAAAAAAGGAAGGAAAAAACCTTGCAAGATCGAGGTGAGCTTGAAGACGGTGTTGGACATGTGAGCCCACGGCGAGCCATTATGCAATAAATGTTATTGCGAATATCATTCCCTGATCTGAAATGAAGAATAAATAATTTGCATAATAGGTCCCTCTGTACAATTAGGGTTATGTACCATGGTCATCTTAATGATCATACAGTTATTGGTTCAATAATTGAATCATAGAGGCTGGTGCTTGGATGAATATCTAAAGGGTTAGACTGAGGACTCATCAAGCACCGTCAAATGATTATTAAGAGATGATCTCCAGCCTGAGTAGGAGATGGCAATCTTTTCTCACATAGGCTGATATCTGACCAACCTCTTGATGCAGGTCCTCTGCATGGGAATAGTGATTCGGAGGTGTCAGATTAGTTAGGTCAATGGGTTGACTTAACGAGATCGAGATAACCTAAGTCCTATGTTGAATGCTGTCACAGCATAGGCACGCATCCTATTGATAACAGAGGTTTTGCGAGGGTCAAAAGTAAGTTGTCGCTGAGGCGACCACTCACAGAACATCGGTTAGTCAGCAATTAACCCACAACAAAAGAATGAATGAATTAAGTCCCAAAAATGTGAATTAATCTTTATTACTCTACCACAAAATGTATAGTGAACAAGCATGTAGAGGTCGAACCACAGAGAGCAATACAAAAATGCAATAGCCTATGATGTGCATGTACCACAGAGTCATCCTTGTGTGAGGCCTATTTTTGTGGGTTTTATCTTTTTTATTTTTATTTATTTATTTTTTTAAAAGTTTATATATATTAATAATTATATATATATATATAGATATATTATTTTTTTAGAGGAATGGATATACAAAGGGTGGAGAAGAGTGATACAATATTTATAAAAATATATAAAAACACTCAAAAATATGGAAATAAAGCCTTTTTGGTATTTTCATTTTTTTACTGTTTTTGTGATTTTTGGGCATTTTGCAACAGATTTTTGGTATTTTTAAATAGCAAAATAAGGGAAACAGGGAGTAAGCTACTGGCTGGGGATAAAATGGAAATTAAAAATATAAAACGGCCACAAAATTTTTCCAAATTATTTTTAAGAGAAAGAGGATAAAATATAGAACCTACAGGAGTTGAGTTTGCAATTTTTAGGGTTTTCTAGCATTTTTATATTTTTTAGAAGTTTTTGAGTATTTTTGAATTTTTAAGGTTTTCCTTTTGAGATTTTTAATGATTTTTGGACTGACACTAAAACATGACTAGATAGATCACAGGTAATTTTTTTGGAATTTTTCGAGGTGGTTTGATAATTTTTTTGGTATTTTGTAAGCTAGACAGTAAATAAAATGCATGTTTTTGAATTTTAATAAATGCAAAAATGCAACAAAATTAAAAACTAAAAATATGGCGTGCAAGAGCAAGTTAACAGGAGCTCATGTCCATTTTTGCAAAATTTTTCAAGTTAATATGAAGAATAAAATAAATGGACAAAGCATACAAAAAATCAAACAGCATGGCAGGGGTATTTTTGCAAATAAAAAAAGTCAGAGGCTTTTGTGCAAAAACACCAAAATTATAACACGTGCTCTGCAAATTTAAGGGGCAAAAAGAAATACAAAACCCGCCAGGGGCCCTCGCGCAAAATACCCAGCACGTGGGACTACACGTGCTCCGCACCTACAGGGACCAAAATGTAATTTCCAAAAGTCCAGGATCCTTAATACAAATTTTCACAAAAATATTATACTGGAAATTTTATTTTTATGGGCTCAAAGCAAATTTACAAATGTACAGGGGTGCATGTGCAATTTAACCACCTCACGTGGGGGTACACGTGAGGTGACGTGGCTTGGACCTCAAAAGAATTTCATGAAAATTCAGGGGGGTCCATGCAAAATGTACAACTTATTTACAACATGCGAATTTATTTACAGTGTTAAACATTAAATACAAAAAGTTCGAGGGGGTTCAGTGTAATTTACCCCTGAAGGTGCGCAAATGGACAGCGATGGGCGCGCAACTTATCCATGTGTTGGGTCCTCGAAGCCCGATACCCCTTCGACGATCTGCGGTCGAGATTGCATCTGATGTCTGATCGAACGGCCGAGGCATCAGCTACATGGACGGCCAGGATTTGATCTGGGGGTCGTCTCCTTCATCCGACGGTGACTGCTCGTCACGAAGACCATGGAAGAACAGATGGCTTCCCTGGCTTCGATCTTTGATTTCTTCGCCTCCAGACGCTTCAGGTTGCTGACGATGGTTTCCAGACGTCCGGCGAGGTGGCGCGCACCGTCCAAGGTACTCCAGAAGGTCGAGGACCCTCTAGATCGGTTGAACGAGCTCGGAGAAGAAAGGGGGTCCGAGAACCTCGCAGGGGATTGAATCGAGCCCTAGGGGCCTCCGTTCAGCTTTAGACCTGCACCAAAAGAATGAGGGGCTCGAGGGGGTACCCCTCGACCAGGGGTTAGGGTGAAAGGAATAAGGAATGACTGGGGGTGGCGAGATCCGGCGAAGCGGCGGAGGTGGACCTCGATTCGCAGAGTTAGCGAAGCTCTGGTTGATTTGATGAGTGGGTTAAGCGAGGAACGCGTAGGGAAATATAATGAGATGAAGCGGAGGGTCGATTCGTGTGTCGATTAGGGTAGAGAGGTTCACTGGAGCTGGACTCCGGCGAACTTCGATCAGGGTCTAATCGAGCACCTAAGGTCCTACTAATTACTCTAAAGACTGGATTAAATACTAGAAACTACAACTAAGCTACAAAACGAGATAAAACATCTCTTATACCTGGTGGTCGACCAGGGAGCAGGACCTCCGGCGAGTGGCGGCCGTGGGCACTTCCTTCGACTCCTCCGACCGTCTGAGACTGCCAGGAGCACCCCCCTGTCACGAGGATCCTCCAATGGCTGGATTTGAGGGTGGAAAGCGACCGAAGGGAGACCAAACTGGGAGAGGAGATTGAAGGTTTTATTTATAGACAAGGGCACGCACCCTTATTGACCGGGGCGCTATGAAGAATCGGTGGGTTAGATGGTCGATCTAGGTTATTGGCAGTGATGTACAATGATCGGTGATCATTTTGTCAGAAGGCGTCGATGGCCGACAAGGGACGTGTCGAGCGGGAAAAAAGGGAAAAGACGGGCGGAAAAGACCAGCCGCGTCATTTCAGCCGCCTGGGGGTCGAGTTGACCAGGCGGTCAACAAAATGCTGGAATCTGATTGGGCCAGGTCAGCCCAGGTTTGACAGATTATTTTATCCTAACAAATGAATTTATTTAATTTCACTTATAAAATATAAAATGTTCATTAAATAATGTAGTATTTATTTATAATTTTTATTTATATTTTTGATGTATTTTATTATGATTTATTTTAACGATGTATTTATAAGTATATTCATGTGTATTTTTGTATAATTTATTTTTATTTTGTATATTTTTATTTTACTAATTTATTCTCTTATTTTATATATTTATAACTTATTTTTATAAGTATAAATATTTTTTTATTAATTTTTATCAGTTTATTTAGATATTTAAATAAATAGGTATATGTAATAGGTAGGTATACTTATAGGTATTTTACCTATATTTTATATTCATTTTATTTATTTATTGAATTTTATTGGGTTTTATTTTGGATTTCTATTTTTGAGAAATTATATGTAATATTTACAGTATTATAAAAATATAACTGAGTAAAGAATAAAAGAATGAAATCCCCTTTTATTTTCATACATAGGTAACATAGGTATTTTGCCTATGTGTTACATAGACTTATTTTTATTTTACAAATTCTTTTTGGTTTTATTCTAATTTCAATATGTACAAGTATTACATATATTATTTACAAAATTCTAAAAATATAAATTTATAAAAATAATGAATAATAAATATAATGAATATTTTATTCAAGTAGACTGTACAATGAAGGTCAAAACCCTAACATTCACAGATGGACTCCAAAAATTATGAAACCAATTTTATTAAATAGTTCTTGGAAAGCTATATACAACTAAAGATGATTTTGGTTGATTCTGAGTTTTTATTTGTAAGATATGGGTTTGTGAAGTTGAGGTTCTGGCTTTTTATTCTGCGTATAAAATGTACACTGTATATTATTTTTGTGCGAACTCAATTTTGTATTTTTATTTACATTATTATCTACAACTTTCATGTACAAAAGATTTTAATTTGATGAATAGATAATTATATACAAAATAGGTGTCAAAAATGCATAAATGAATAAATAAATGAGGTATTTATTGTATTATTTGCCCTTATATCCCCCTACTTTATTCCTTGTCGACCAATTCCATTCTGGCCTTGGTCTCGGGATTAGGGTCATAAAATATTTGCAATATTTTATTCCTTTTTCTTTTCTTCCCTTTATTCTGTAATTTTGGCATTAAAAACCTTATTTTATGTTCAGTGAATACAATAAATAATAGATACTATTATGTACAAATTGATGCTATTTACATGCATTTACTGGGGTTTTCAAGGCCAAAATGATAGAATAAAGGTGATGAAATGGAGGTTCATCACCCCCTATACTTGCCTTTGCTAGTCCCTAGTAAATACTTATGCAATAAGTACAAAAAGAATGAAAGGAAAAGAAAAAGGAAATTGAAAATAGAAAAAGATAAGATAGCTTTCAGTGTGGTCTCTTGTCCTTACAAAATCGGAGTTCGGAGCACAGGTTAGACCTTGGTGTGAAAATGTGTGTGGGACCTGGTTGGGAACCAAATTTAAAACACAACAGCCTTCGAGAGTCACAGAACTCGGTTCAAATCTCCTCAATAGCCAGGTCAGAACTAGCCTACATCATACGCAAACCCTTATGACTATGAAGCTGACTTGTACAGTGTAAGTGATGGTGGCTCTCCCCAACTGAAATGACAAAGAGACTGACTTCTCCAGAATGACAACCCAATGATTCCCCAATCTAGTCCTCTACCGTCGAGGAGCGGGGTATTCCCTTCTAAGTTCAAGTAGCATCCAACTCAAGAGGAGGAGGGGAAGAAAAGAATGGACGGCAGCCAGTGTAGCTACCTATCCTGGGATGCAAGACCAGTGTAGTCAAGTCATCCAGCTGCAGGCTCACATGGTGTAACTTTGATGCTCAAGCTTGTTTATTTTCTGTACAACATATATACATATACTCCGGCAGGCACTTTTATTTTTATTTACAAGCCTGTCCACTTTTTGGAGTTTTTTTCAACATACTATCTACAACAGCATTTACATAAGGACTTTTTCCTCTTGAGCCAGAAGACTATCCCTCTTTTGAACCTTTATTGCAACCCGCACTCTCCTATCATTCGACTTCATTGAAACTGGACCAGGTTGGGGTGCACTTCCCTCCCTAGACGAGGACGAATGTTTCCACCCGTGTGCTTCTCAGACTGGCAAATCCAACCCCCTCACCACCCCAACTGAGTTGAGCCAAGTGAAAAGTGAAAGTGTCCAAGTGAGGTCACGGCCGACAAGAGTCATGTGTGTGTCTCGAGAAGTTCTAGTTAGTCCACTGAGGTGACTTGAACCCAGTCCTGATTTCTCAAAGAATTAAGTCTGAATAGACCTGGAGTACCTTAAACCTAGTTCCCGTAAGGTTCCAGTGCGGTTAGGTCCGGTAAGGTCCAACCAAGCTCCAATCTTCGACTGTATTGAACTAGTTCAATCATCGAGCTCAATCAAAGAATATGGATGCTATGCAAATGCTATTTACAAATATGCAATTTCAAATAATTTTGAAAGCAAAGAGAAAAGTTTTACACAAAGATTTTTTTTGCAAGTACAGAAAATCTTGACACATACAAAAAGTACATACAACTATTTACACGGCGTGCCACTTTATTTACAAAATGTATGAGTTTATAAAGACTTTACAGGTTTGAATGAAGTAGTTTATTTAGGATTGTACAGAAAGAATTGTATGTGTCTTATTTATTATTTACAAGTATTTGTAATGGTGCTCTTATTCTTCAGATCTAATTTGAAAATAATTCTTGCGAACTATAGTACACGATAATTTTTGCAATCATTTACACACATTTGAAAACTATTTTTGCAAAGATTTTTCACACTATATATATATACAATTTTCACAATAATTTTGACACACAATTTTCAAAACATTTGCACATAGGTTTTTCAAGTCCTTTCTTTCAGACAAAGAAAAAGTTTTTCAAATCAAACATTTTCACATAAGTTGAAAACATTTCACAGCAAATTTTTCAAAACAGGTCACACTATTTTTTCAAATCATATTGTATAGGTATCTAACCTGATTTATTAATCAGTATATACGAAAGAAGAAAAACTATGTTTGATGTACAATATGGTGTTGGTTCTTGAAAGTTTTATTTGGGCTTATTCCTTATTTTCGAATGAGAGATTTTTGTGCAGACTCCTCAGACTTATTCGAGAATCCTTTTCAAAAGATTTTGAAAACTATAGTCCAACATAATTTTACAAACATGTACACACATTTGAAAATGATTTTACAAAGGTTTTACACAGCATAAATAGGTTTTTCAAAACAATATGACAATCAATTTTTTACAATCATTTGCACAATAGTTTTCACACGTTTTGATTTCATTCAAAGAAAATAAATTTTTCACACAAAACTGATTTTTCAAAAGTTGAGTATTTGTACACACTATTTTTCAAACAATTTTCACAAGGTTTTTTAAAGAAAACTTTTTGCACAAAACGCTTTTTCTGATTTAATAATTAGTACAAGTACAAAGAGTCTGAGGAGCTCACAATCATCTTTCACAATCTTCTTTCATTATAATCACTACTTTTCATACTATATTTTATATCGAGGTATGAGTTATTTTTCAGTATAAGTTTTGGCTTATAGTATATACATGGTATATACGACCCCCCTATACTTAGCTTGAGCTATGTCCTCATAGATCGAAAGGAAAAGCAAAGACATAACTCGTACTGAGTATAGACAGATCTAAAGAATATGAACGAAATTAATGAATGAGAAGTTGATCGTCCCCCTATACTTAGGATCAAGTAATCCTAAGTATAGCAGACTGTTCAAAAAGCAGGGAGGGTCAAGGGTGGGAATCTACAGATCGTACTCAAAGTGTCTCCCCCTATACTTAGGGTAAGATACTCCTAAGTATAGACAAGAAGAGGGGATAATGGAGAGGATCGCAATGAAATGAAAACTTGGGGTGCTCATCCCCCCTATACTTAGGACAAAGTACGTCATAAGTATAGAAAACTGTCTACAAGGGCGGCACCTTTTTGATACACAAGGAAGACAGAAAAGGAAAAGAGGAAAAGAAGAAAAGAAGAAAATCAGATAAACAGTTCTTGGAGTACATCGTCTGAATCCTCTAATGCTGCAGTGGTTGTGGAGATGTCTTCGTGGTGCACTAGCTGAATAGAGTCTACAACGGCCAAGAATGCATCTGGTTCGAGATAAGGCTTCAGTAGTTGACCGTTGACGATGAAGGGTTGTGCGTCAGGGGACAATTCTGATAACAGAGGTTTTGCGAGGGTCAAAAGTATGTTGTCGCTGAGGCGACCACTCACAGAACATCGGTTAGTCAGCAATTAACCCACAACAAAAGAATGAATGAACTAAGTCCCAAAAATGTGAATTAATATTTATTACTCTACCACAAAATGTATAGTGAACAAGCATGTAGAGGTCGAACCACAGAGAGCAATACAAAAATGCAATAGCCTATGATGTGCATGTACCACAGAGTCATCCTTGTGTGAGGCCTATTTTTGTGGGTTTTTTTATCTTTTTTATTTTTATTTATTTATTTTTTTAAAAGTTTATATATATATATATTAATAATTATATATATATATATAGATATATTATTTTTTTAGAGGAATGGATATACAATGGGTGGAGAAGAGTGATACAATATTTATAAAAATATATAAAAACACTCAAAAATATGGAAATAAAGCCTTTTTTGTATTTTCATAATTTTTTTTACTGTTTTTATTATTTTTGGGCATTTTGCAACAGATTTTGGTATTTTTAAATAGCAAAATAAGGGAAAACAGGGAGTAAGCTACTGGCTGGGGATAAAATGGAAATTAAAAATATAAAACGGCCACAAAATTTTTCCAAATTATTTTTAAGAGAAATAAGATAAAATATAGAACCTACAGGACTTGAGTTTGCAATTTTTAGGGTTTTCTAGCATTTTTATATTTTTTAGAAGTTTTTGAGCATTTTTTAATTTTTAAGGTTTTCCTTTTGAGATTTTTAATGATTTTTTGGAAGGACGCTAAAACATGACTAGATAGACCACAGGTAATTTTTTTGGAATTTTTCGAGGTGGTTTGATAATTGTTTTTGGTATTTTGTAAGCTAGACAGTAAATAAAATGCATGTTTTTGAATTTTTATAAATGCAAAAATGCAACAAAATTAAAAACTAAAAATATGGCGTGCAAGAGCAAGTTAACAGGAGCTTATGTCCATTTTTGCAAAATTTTTCAAGTTAATATGAAGAATAAAATAAATGGACAAAGCATACAAAAAATCAAACAGCCTGGCAGGGGTATTTTTGCAAACAAAAATAAATTCAGGGGCTTCTGTGCAAAAACATCAAAATTATAACACGTGCTCTGCAAATTTAAGGGGCAAAAAGAAATACAAAACCTGCCAGGGGCCCTCGCGCAAAATACCAGCACCTGGGACTACACGTGCTCCGCACCCACAGGGACCAAAATGTAATTTCACAAAAATATTATACTAGAAATTTTATTTTTATGGACTCAAAGCAAATTTACAAACGTGCAGGTGTGCATGTGCAATTTAACCACCTCACGTGGGGGTACACGGGAGGTGACGTGGCTTGGACTCAAAGGAATTTCATGAAAATACAGGGGGGTCCATGCAAAATGTACAACTTATTTACAACGTGCGAATTTATTTACAGTGTTAAACATTAAATACAAAAAGTTCGAGGGGATTCAGTGTAATTTACCCCTGAAGGTGCGCAAATGGACAGCGATGGGCGCGCAACTTATCCACGTGTCGGGTCCTCGAAGCCTGGTACCCCTTCGACGATCTGCGGCCGAGATTGCATATGATGTCTGATCGAACGGCCGAGGCATCTGCTACATGGACGGCCAGGATTTGATCTGGGGGCCGTCTCCTTCATCCGACGGTGACTGCTCGTCATGAAGAATAGGGAAGAACAGATGGCTTCCCTGGCTTCGATCTTTGATTTCTCCGCCTCCAGACGCTCCAGGTTGCTGACGATGGTTTCCAGACGTCCGGCGAGGTGGCGCGCACCGTCCGAGGTACTACAGAAGGTCCAGGACCCCCTAGATCGGTTGAACGAGCTCGGAGAAGAAAGGGGGGTCCTGGAACCTCGCAGGGGATTGAATCGAGCCCCAGGGGCCTCCGTTCAGCTTTAGACCTGCACCAAAAGAATGAGGGGCTCGAGGGGGTACCCCTCGACCAGGGGTTAGGGTGAAAGGGATAAGGAATGACTGGGGGTGGCGAGATCCGGCGAAGCGGCAGAGGTGGACCTCGATTCGCAGAGCTAGCGAAGCTCTGGTTGATCTGATGAGTGGGTTAAGCGAGGAACACGTAGGGAAATGAAATGAGATGAAGCAGAGGGTCGATTCGTGTGTCGATCAGGGTAGAGAGTTTCGCCGGAGCTGGACTCCGGCGAACTTCGATCAGGGTCTAATCGAGCACCTAAGGTCCTACTAATTATTCTAAAGACTGGATTAAAGACTAGAAACTACAACTAAGCTACAAAACGAGATAAAACATCTCTTATACCTGGTGGTCGACCAGGGAGCAGGACCTCCGGCGAGCGGCGGCCGTGGGCACTTCCTTCGACTCCTCCGACCGTCTGAGACTGCCAGGAGCACCCCCCTGTCACGAGGATCCTCCAATTGCTGGATTTGAGGGTGGAAAGCGACCGAAGGGAGACCAAACTGGGAGAGGAGATCGAAGGTTTTATTTATAGACAAGGGCACGCACCCTTATTGACCGGGGCGCTATAAAGAATCGGTGGGTTAGATGGTCGATCTAGGTTATTGGCGGTGATGTACAATGATCGGTGATCATTTTGTCAGAAGGCATCAATGGCCAACGAGGGACGAGTCGAGCGGGAAAAAGGGAAAAGACGGGCGGAAAAGACCAGCCGCGTCATTTCAGCCGCCTGGGGGTCGAGTTGACCAGGCGGTCAACAAAATGCTGGAATCTGATTGGGCCATGTCAGCCCAGGTTTGACTGATTATTTTATCCTAACAAATGAATTTATTTAATTTCACTTATAAAATACAAAATGTTCATTAAATAATGTAGTATTTATTTATAATTTTTATTTATTTTTTGATGTATTTTATTATGAATTTATTTTAACGATGTATTTATAAGTATATTCATGTGTATTTTTGTATAATTTATTTTAATTTTGTATATTTTATTTTACTAATTTATTTTCTTATTTTATATATTTATAACTTATTTTTATAAGTATAAATATATTTTTATTTACTTTTTATCAGTTTATTTACATATTTAAATAAATAGGTATATGTAATAGGTAGGTGTACTTATAGGTATTTTACCTATATTTTATATTCATTTTATTTATTTATTGAATTTTATTGGGTTTTATTTGGATTTCTATTTTTGAGAAATTATATGTAATATTTACAGTATTATAAAAATATAACTGAGTAAAGAATAAAAGAATGAAATCCCCTTTTATTTCTATACATAGGTAACATAGGTATTTTGCCTATGTGTTACATAGACTTATTTTTATTTTACAAATTCTTTTTGGTTTTATTCTAATTTCAATATGTACACGTATTACATATAATATTTACAAAATTCTAAAAATATAAATTTATAAAAATAATGAATAATAAATATAATGAATATTTTATTCACGTAGACTGTACAATGAAGGTCAAAAACCTAACTTTCATAGATGGACTCCAAAAATTATGAAACCAATTTTATTAAATAGTTCTTGGAAAGCTATATACATATAAAGATGATTTTGGTAGATTCTGAGTTTTTATTTGCAAGATATGGGTCTGTGAAGTTTAGGTTCTGGCTTTTTATTCTGTGTATAAAATGTACACTGTATATTATTTTTGTGCGAACTCAATTTTGTATTTTTATTTATATTATTATCTACAACTTTCATGTACAAAAGATTTTAATTTGATGAATAGATAATTCTATACAAAATAGGTGTCAAAAATGCATAAATGAATGAATAAATAAATGAGGTATTTATTGTATTATTTGCCCTTATATCCCCCTACTTTATTCCTTGTCGACCAATTCCATTCTAGCCTTGGTCTCGGGGTTAGGGTCATAAAATATTTGCAATATTTTATTCCTTTTTCTTTTCTTCCCTTTATTCTGTAATTTTGGCATTAAAAACCTAATTTTATGTTCAGTGAATACAATAAATAATAGATACTATTATGTACAAATTGATGCTATTTACAGGCATTTACTGGGGTTTTCAAGGCCAAAATGATAGAATAAAGGTGATGAAATGGAGGTTCATCACCTATGTCCGGAGACAGATGTGTTACTATATGTCTGAGTGTGTACATTTGGCAGACCAATAGGTTGATGACCTAACCAAGGTCTATACACCGGCGCGCTGGTGTGCATGTAAGGGCATATGAGTAATACGATCTCTCAAAGGGATCATACAGGTTCACTACTGAACCGGAAGACATGAGCTCGCTCATGAGATTTTGGGAAGAATCAAATTCCGTGCACAGTCGTCTCGCTTTGGAAGCTTGACTGAATTTGTAGGTTTGATATATACTTTTGGAAAGTATATGATCAAGATCTAGGTATGATATATGCTTTTGGAAAGTATATGATCAATACCAAATCCCAAAAATCAAATGAGAAACTTATTGATAAACTCTGAAGAAGACAATATAAAATTGATCTTGATCTTCGGGTTGATCATAGGTCTTCCAGTATGCAGGATATACAGGTATTGGGAATACCTGAGGGTGATGTGATCATAAAAGATTGTATATCCATGACGCTTCCATTCCGAGGGAGTGATGAAACAGGTCTGGATTTTAGTGAATCCTCTCAGTAGAGAAGCAATCTGATCTTAGTCCAAATGTTGGACATTGGTCTGAATGAGATTTAGATGCAATGAGAAAATTAGATTTACGGTCTTGATTTAATCAAGCATCTGTGGGAGGTTCGTAAGATCTGGATATGAGATGAAATCTCAACATCCAAGTCACTATACGTGGAATAATACAATCGCCCCGTCCTTATCTCTAAGTATCTGCGGAGAAAGCACATTATTCTTGAAGGGGTTCAAGAATAATTCATTTGATGAACTTCATATCCAAGCAAGAAAGACTTGATGATTAAATAGGCTTTAATCACCAAGCATAATATGAATGAGATTCATATTGTGAGAATTATAATCCAAGATAATTAAATAAGATTTAATTATCAAGGATTAGAGACTGTGGATAATACTATCCATAATATCTGTGTATTATAAATACGATTTATAATATACATATATTAAAGAGAGAGAATTTATGTAAATAAATTTGTTAATTAATAATGTGGATTGGATTCGAATTGACTAATTAATTGGAAATGTAATTTACAAATTAATTTGGGTTGTGAATATGATTCACATTTTTTCAATGGCATGATTGAAATGTTCGTAAATTAATTTGGAATTAATTTGGTGGATAATTTTATGATAATTGTTATTACAAAATTTATTAAGAAGTAATTAGATAAAATAAAAAAGAAACAAAATAACCACCTAAATAATAGGTGGCGTCACCTATGACTTATTCATAGGTGACGCCCCCTATAATCAAGGGTGGTTAGTTGCCTCCTTTTTTGTTATCACATTATCTCTTAGTTAGTTAATTTATGTTAACTTAAATTATGTTGATAATGTTGCAACATATTTTTAATTTAAATATAAATAAGTGCTGTTGGTTTTAACCAACAACAATCATAGCCATTGATTTTAACATAGACCAAGCATGACCATTGTATCTATGTGTCCCATGGATTGAGATCCATTGGATCCCAAACTAGTATAAAAGGATGGCTAGCCTAGCCTTCCAAGGAACATCATTAAGAGTTTTACAAGGTTACAACTCTCTCTCTCTCATATTCTCGCCCTCTCTCTTTCTCTCCTCCAAAGATGGCCGTCCATCTTGTGTTGAGAAAGGAGAGACCTTCTCGGCTTTGCGTTCGACGACTCGAGGATCTCCTTCTTCTTTGGGGCTGCTTTCTCTAAAGGAAGATGACGGATTTCGTTAGACGAAATCAGGGGACTCATTGCTTGGATCTTCATCGACGATTGCGGGAGGAACGCGACTCATCATCGCACCCGCAAGTGCGTTCTTCGTGGATCGGACTTAAGACAAGAGGATCTCTTGTTTGGGATCTCACGATTATAACAACGCTCCAAGAGGTATTCCTTATACTTTGTGGTTTGATGAAACGATCCGAGAAGCGTTCTCGTGATCATGTGGTTTCATCTTTAGATTTAAAATTTTAAATTTCCGCCGCATCTAGCAACTAGTGCGACTAGTTGCTCCGATTGCATACGATGCGATCGCCATGCTTCCGTGATGCGCTTAAGGATTCTCAATATCCTTCAAGTGGTATCAGAGACATAGGTCGAATAAGGTTTTAGATATGATCCATAGACCTAGGATGACTTGGGTTTGAATGGGTTGCGAAATTTTTGGTGCATTTCAAATTTCGTACATCTATTTAATTGAATTTTTCGGCTCTGTTTAAATTGTTTAAGCACAAAATTTCAATTGGATTTTGTTCCCATTAATTAAGGAAATCATAGGATTTGAGTTTGTGAAATTTGGACTTCATTTTCTCAAGATATGATCTTTGAATATGCATATATTCACTGTTGCGGGAACTGCGGATTTAAACATGATTAATGAGTTAATTACGATTTTAATCCACCTCAAAATGCGTGAATTATCACTTGGGTTCTTTAAAATCAAATAGGTAAACTTAGGAAACTGACTTTGCATTTTTTGGATTTAAATTGATCAAGATAAGTTAATTTTAGTGATTAGGGGTCATTGCTGGAAATTGACATTTTTTTATCATGAACCTTGTGATAAGTCATTCAATTATCATGCTGAAATTAATTGTTAATTTTCTGAAATAATTAGTGATAAATATTTGTGAAATATTTAAATAGATAATTATTTCATTGAATGACATTTGCCTAAATCACAATGATAAGATAATTGATCTTGATCATTGGTTGATTTGAATCCATCAACAAACATTGATTTCATGAAAAATCATAGTTTATCCTACAATAGTTGTAGGACAAAAATTACATGAAAAACCCTCTTGTTTGAATAGGATTTGGATTTGTTTAGCAAATCTCCTTATAATATAAATAAAATTGTGTTGATGTATATTATATGGTATAATTTCAGTTGAAAAACTAATGAGCATCTCAAAGTACATTATGATCTATCTGGTATTATCCTTTCCCGAGGCGGATATGGTGCCTAGTCGGACAGCATTGGGGTCGTGGGTTGCAACGTATGTGGTCCGTCTCACTCTCGTCGATACTGGCCATGACAGCAGGTAGGGACTGGATAATGTCGGAGAAGTCATAGTGTATTTTTCTAATTACTAAAATTCGAATAATATGTACTTTGAGATTGTACCTACTATTCAAGTAATAATCAAGTTTGTTGATTGATGATTGGATTAATGATTAATTTAATGTGATTAAATTAATCATATCCAATTAACACTCTATTATGAATAGATGTATATTTCCCTTGGAAGAGTTAATTATGTGAATATGATTCACGATAATTAATTATACAATTTGAATATGAGATGGAGGATCACATAAGTGACATCCATGGTCTCCCGTCAAGGCAAAGATTTCCGTCGTCAGTTGTTGTATATAGGAGACGCCTATCCGAAGTGACAGATCATATATATGATTTAATTGGATCGGGTTCTTTGCTTCTCGAAAGAGTAAGGCCGTATACGTAGTGACCCCAATATCGAGTCCTCATATTATTGGGGTGATATTGGATTGCGTATAGTGAGTATTAAGTCTGTTGACGGTTGGTTCAATTAATGACGGGTCAACATCATTTTAGGGGTGGTGGGCCCAGGTGTTAAAGACCGAATTGGGAATGCAAGTTGGACTTGCAAGGAGAAATGAGTTCTCGCTTCTTTTTATCGGAGTCGCAAGTTCTCATATTATTGGGATGTGACAAAGATAGGAAAGGAGATCCCAGATCTTGCTAGAGATGTAAGAATATCTCTTACATAAAAAGTGATTAAGGGAATGAACATTCATTGTTGACAAGGCAAGACAACTTTGATATAAAAATTCCTAAATCAAAGTAAAACATGTATATATAATATATATATATATACCCTTATGCAAAATTCTTATTTCAGATAATCTTTCATTAAACCCACCCAAAGTTATACTCAATGATAACCAGTAAAATATCATGGATTGGACTCATGATCTATATATTGTACTTGCAATTGGACACATAATGTATGTGGTTACAATGTGCAAGTTTTCTCAACATAATGAGGAATGACAATTAAATAAGACAATAAGACATCACCTTAGGGTTTGTATGTCTCTATAGTCTTGATCTTTCATCGAGTGTACTTTGGAAGTGACATGTCGATGATGATCGTAATTGTCGAATAATCCTTATAAAATAAAAGAAGATATTTTGGCATACATGTGTGCTCTAGACATTTAATCATGAATGGCATGGTTCTCTGCATTATGCAGAATGGTGGCTCGAAAGAGATGATGTATTCAAAATGTTTGAATACCTACCTGAACCTAAGTCTCTAAGAGTTAAGATGTATGTAGATATGATGAGTGTCATCATTCTACTGTCTATACTCTAGTCATTCACGAAGCTTCATAATATTCATTTTGTATAAATTTACTGAAGCATGTATAAATGTTGAAATGTTCTTACATTGAATTCTTTTGAATTTAACATAAGAGATCCTTAGTCTTAAGCAAATGGTTGTTTATAGATGAAGAGAGCATAGTGGAAGCGCGAGTCGGACCCATGTGAGAAGGAAAATCAAAGAGTTGATTGTACTTCTGTGACTTCCTTGTGACATCCAAAGAGTTGGATGAATACCAATACTGCAATAAGTTGATGTGTTGATAGTATGACTATCAAGTCTGTCTAAAATCCTTAGTGAAGGACTCAGATAGAGCATCAGAATAATCTACATATAATCATTGACTATGACTTTCTTATTTCATAAGATAAAGTCTGACAATTGTATCCCAATCTTCTAGTGACATTTGCAATTGGTCGCATATATATATATATTAGAAGATTAGAAATTTGATCTTAAGGTTTAATAGTCATCTACAAGGATATTGATGCAATTGTTGCAACGATCTCTATTGGATAGATAGACGTCATATTCTCAGTGGGAGAGCCCCTTGTCTTAGAGAATGTCTCTATGACCTAGATATTAGAATACCCTCATTGTTTGTTTCTAGATGTTGGAAATAAACATGAATTCTGGAATAAAATTATCATAAAGAGTTATGATGTATATATTTTAAATAGTAATCTAACATCTAGTGGACTCCACAAAATTAGAAAATTAATGAATGGTTCATTAAGATTTCTAATACTGAAAATCAAACCTTATAAGATCAATTGGAGTATGAAGATCATTTGACAATGATCTGGCATTAAGCCTTGGACATCTGTCTGTTGATTTGATCAATAGACTACTAAGATATGAAATTTTAGAATGTCTACACACTTGTGAATATTGTATTCAAAGTAAAATGTCCTATACACCCTTCTTTTAGGAAAGGTGCAAGATGTCAAGGTATTCGGGATCTCATACATATTGATGTGTGTGGATCATCTATATCATAGTAAACATTATGGATATCTGATATCTATTGATGATTACGTATGATATGAGTATTCTTATCTTCACCTGAGAAACCTTTGAAATGTTCAAAGATTTCACAATTTTGATTTAGAACCAAAGTTTGAAGGAAGATTAAATGAATTTGATCTAATAACCAATATAGCAAGTACCTATTAGATGAATTCAAAGAATACCTTATAAAGATATGAATATCATTTCAATCTCAATCCTCCTAACACACATAAACTCATTGGAGTTGTAAGGAGATGCAACTGCATCATGTGTGACATGATTTGATCAGTGATGAATTTTAGCATAATTATCCTCTTAGTTTCCAGGTATATATGTGTAGTAGAGACTACAATATATATCCTTAATAAGGTTCCATGCATGTAAGCTAGAATCTAGCACTTGAAATGCTACTTCATTAGGAAAATAAAGGATGGTATTGGATGCCTACTTTATGACCTTGAGATTCTTAAAAGATCTCATCTCTGAGAATGCGATTCTTGGAGGATGACTCTCTTGAGAATCAAGAAGAAAATGAAGTATAGGAACTCATTTAATCTTTAGAAGATGATGAGGCTCCTGAAATCGGGAACTAAAAGGATAATTAAAGATGAAGCACTAATACCTCTTCAAATGAATTTGAGAATGTATTCCATGTGTCAGTTAAGTCTGAGAATGACCGGACTTCATGTGATGAAGCTCCTAAGGATCATGACATGGAAAAATGGATATTAGCAATAAAGTCTAAGGTAGACTTCGTATACAAGTGTTGTATATGGACCCTCGAGGATCCATCGATATGGGTAAGACCCATAAAGGTGTAAATGGATCTTCAAGAGAAAGGGAATCTGATGAGATGGTAGAGATCTTCAAAGCTCGGTCCCTAGCCATAAGCTACACACCGGAAGAGAAGACATTGCTTGCAATGAGACTTGCTCTTCGGTAACCATGCTTAAAATCATCAGAATATTGCTAACTATAGCTAACACAATTTGGCTTTGACATCTTCGAGATGGAAATCAAGATTGCATTCCTCTATGAATACCTCTATGAGGATATTCACATGAAGTAGCCCCAGGGCTTCATGATTGGGGAAAGCAAGGTGTGCAAGCTAAAGAAACTCCAGCTATGAACTCAAATAAGCTTCTTGTAGTTGGAACATCGGATTTGATGAAATCATAAGTGTTATGATTTCAGATAGAATCTTGATGTACCATGTGAAGATTAGTGGGAGTGCCATTGTGTTCATCGTGCTAAATGTAGATAATATCCTAATCATTTGGAATGATATAAAGATGATAATAAGTGTTTTATAGACTGGCTATTCCATACCTTGAGATATGATCTCAAGAATACCTCTTAGATCTTAGTTCTGAAGTTATTCAGAAGCAAAGAAAAGAGGGTATTGGGACTGTCACATTTGTAGTACACCTTGGACATATTCCATTCTTGGAAATTCCAAGAAAGGCTTCCTTCCCTTGAGATTTGGTACTGACCTATCTAAAGGGATAGCACCTCAAAGAGTTGAGGAAGTGAATGCTAGAACTGCTTGCACCTGTGCATCAGTTACGAGAAGCTAAGTGTATACTAAATGTGTATAAAGCCAGATATCTACCATGCAGTGGGAGTAGTAAACTGTTACTACTCCTGCTATGGAGAGAAAGAACACTTGATTGCAGTAATAACAATATCTTCAAAGATGACAAGGCTTTAGAGATAATGATCTCAAAGTCTCATCTTCAAAAGCTTAAGATTTTATAGATAGAGATCTAAAAGGTCTTAACTGTGGATGCCTTAAGAGATAGTGATCTCCCAAGATAAGGGTATTTTGATAAGGATTATGAAAATACTGGTTATAATAATTGAGCAATAGTGTCAAGGACATTATAATTGCTTTATCAAGGTTGAGTATTGGTTGCATTAGATGCAACATTCGCATTGGATACGAGCACTGTTACTGGGGATATGCAAGTGACGTAAAAGGACTTGGCATAGTCTTTTGGGAACAGAGTGATTGATCAGCTTACCTAGCTATTTTCTAAATAGCCTATGATTGTCACATGAGTGTGGGTTTAAATGATTAGCCCATTAATGGCTCTTTGGGCTAGTGGGAGATTGTTGGACATGTGAGCCCACGACGAGCCATTATGCAATAAATGTTATTGCGAATATCATTCTCTGATCTGAAATGAAGAATAAATAATTTGCATAATAGGTCCCTCTGTACAATTAAGGTTATGTACCATGGCCATCTTGATGATCATACAGCTGTTGGTTCAATAATTGAATCATAGAGTCTGGTGCTTGGATGAATATCTAAAGGGTTAGATTGAGGACTCATCAAGCACCGTCAACTGATTATTAAGAGATGATCTCCAGCCTGAGTAGGAGATGGCAATCTTTTCTCACATAGGCTGATATCTGACCGACCTCTTGATGCAGGTCCTCTGCATGGGAATAGTGATTCGGAGGTGTCAGATTAGTTAGGTCAATGGGTTGACGTAACAAGATCGAGATAACCTAAGTCCTATGTTGAATGTTGTCACAGCATAGGCACGCATCCTATGACAGGAGACAGATGTGTTACTATATGTCTGAGTGTGTACATTTGACAGACCAATAGGTTGATGACCTAACCAAGGTCTATACACCGGCACGCTGGTGTGCATGTAAGGGCATATGAGTAATACGATCTCTTAAAGGGATCATACAGGTTCACTACTGAACCGGAAGACATGAGCTCACTCATGAGATATTGGGAAGAATCAAATTCCGTGCACGGTCGTCTCGCTTTGGAAGCTTGACTAAATTTGTAGGTTTGATATATACTTTTGGAAAGTATGATCAAGACCTAGGTATGATATATGCTTTTGGAAAGTATATGATCGATACCAAATCTCAATAATCAAATGAGAAACTTATTGATAAACTTTGAAGAAGACAGTATAAAATTCATCTTGATCATCAGGTTGATCATAGGTCTTCCACTATGCAAGATGTACAGGTATTGGGAATAACTGAGGGTGATGTGATCATAAACGATTGTATATCCATGACGCTTCCATTCCGAGGGAGTGATGAAACAGGTCTGGATTTTAGTGACTCCTCTCATTAGAGAAGCAATCTGATCTTAGTCCAAATGTTGGACATTGGTATGAATGAGATTCAGATGCAATGAAAAGATTAGATTTGCAGTCTTGATTTAATCAAGCATCTGTGGGAGGTTCGTAAGATCAGGATTTGAGATGAAATCTCAACATCCAAGTCACCATACGTGGAACAATACAATCGCCCTATTCTTATCTCCAAGTATCTGCGGAGAAAGCACATTATTCTTGAAGGGGTTCAAGAATAATTCATTTGATGAACTTCATATCCAAGCAAGAAAGACTTGATGATTAAATAAGATTTAATTATCAAGCATAATATGAATGAGATTCATATTGTGAGAATTATTATCCAAGATAATTAAATCTATACTATTACTATTACTGGGTTTTTCCCCATGCCCTTGACACGTGTCCCCTCATTTCCCCCATTCCCGCCGTTCTCTCTCTCCGTTTTCTCCAACTCCCGCCTCCTTTCTCTCCCCCCTCAAATGGTCCCCCCTCTCTCCACGATCTCTCTCTCTCCTCTCTCCCTCTTTCTCTCCTCTCTAGATCTTTCTCTCTCTCTCCACTAGCTTTCTCTCTCCCCCCATCTCTCTCCCTCTCTCCTCTCCATTTCTCCTCTATTTCTCTCTCAAATTCACCTCTTTCTCCCTCTCTCCTCTCCATTTCTCCTCTATTTCTCTCTCTAATTCACCCATCTCTCTTTCTCCTCTTTTTTCTCTTTTGAATATATTTATTAAATTAAAAATTAAACATATCATATTTTCATTTATGTTTATTATTAATATTTATATCATTCTTTTTTCCTTTCCTCTATTATAGTCATTATTCTCTCTCTTTTAATATATTTATTAAATTAAAAAGTATACATCTCATATTTTTCCTTTATTTTTATTATATTAATATTTATGTCATTATTTCTCCCTTTCCTCTGATATAATTAATAAATTAAAAATTAACTACAAATATTTTCTCTTATATCAATACATATCCAGTACTATATTCATTCTGACAATTATAAGTAATTAAATATGATTAATGGTAATAATATGGATTGGGACACTAGCACACTTCATTCTGATTATAAGTAATTTAAATGATATTGTCTACCATCTTGCAACATGTATGGAGTTTTTTTCCTATAACCTATTGAAATTAATATATTATTATGAGTACTTTTTCTCTACAATCATATTACTCATAAATGAAAGAAATAATTTCTTTTGTATAGTGTACCGATTCTAATTATTTCTACATTTATTATTTCAACTTTGTTTTTTCCTTTTCGATAGCTTGATGATATCACTTTTTCGACAATCTTGGTG